>OX419716.1:15030461-15504129 GCA_948474765.1 Patella depressa
ATGTATGCAGTTATTGAAATTTAATTTTCAATATTTTGACATTTTGACATTTTTAACACTTTTGAACATAGGATTTCTCAGAAGTAATTTATTTGATCGTATAGTGTAGTATACCATTAGAGAGTCCTGTTCCCATGCAAACTCCAAAACTGGATGTGAAAACTACTCGACAATGATTCGTATACCGGAAGTAGTTCAAAAAACGAAGAAAAATGTTAAAAAGATGAAAAAAAATTGGAGCTCTTGCCAAAAGTTCGAATTCTCCGTCACATATTAGCGGACCAAAACAACTAAAGTGTCGTTGGATAGTTCCATTAATAGACGATCGTATAACATCTAAATAACACGAATTTGATTCTTAGGAAATAAATTATGGTACGCCGAAAACTAAGTATTTTCCGTTTTGGAGCATTCTGAGACGCCTTTTTCTCGAAAACGACGCCTACGATTTTTCTAAAATATTTTTTACCCAGAGTCCTATCGGTGGCCTAGCGTGTGCATTTAAAAATAAAAGCGTTGCAATATTATAGGTGGTCCAAAAATGACCTCAATCTTTGAAAAAAGTTGAAAAATCATTAAATTATTGAAAATGCTCTTTTATTTATCTTTTTTTCGAAAATTACTCAATGAATGTTTCTGACATTTCTGGTACAGGAAGTTAAGTATCTAATCAACGTGTTAAAGCTATTCCGACAATGATCGTAAAACCGGAAGTAGTCGAAAAGATCTCCGATATTTTGAATTTTTTTTACATTTTTACAGAAAACTTTTTTATTTGTGAATATTTTTTGATGGTAGTTTACACAGAGTTAAAGTATCACCCTACTTGAGCAGAAGTGAGAAAGAATTTCGTCTCAGTAATTTTCTTTAGTCGCCATTGGCTAATTTAATTTTTCGTACCTAGATTAATTATTTATTATTCGATTTGTATAAAACAAAGTGCATATGCTCCGTGGTCTCAATTGTAATTTTTTTTGTTACCGTGAAATTTTTCTGCACGCAACGGAAGTGGCGTAATATTAACAAAAACTACAATTTTGACAGTTAAGTACCACTTTTTGACAGCAAATATTATTTTTTTCTAAAACTGATATAACAAAAAGTATGCGCCCTGTAAAGGCGCATAAAATGTTTGGCCCAGATTCTTAAATTTCAATTTCATTTTCGGGCAATTTCGAATAAAATGTAAAAAAAGGGTAAAATTCAGTTATTACAACTCATTCAACGTCTTCATATTTTGAACTATTTATTCGTAACTTTCATAAACTCGTAGCCATAATCCAGACGAAGGGAATGTATGCGAAAAATAGTTTGTAATATGAGCAGTTGCCGAGAAATATGCATTTTTGCATGCATCACTTTTCAAGTTATTTTGCCTATAAAAGAGTAAATTATTATCCGATTTTCAATATTTTTCTTTTATTCGATGCCTAATGCCAATTTGGACTAGGTTAAGCCAATTTTACAGTTTCACTGTGACCGGAAATGACGTCATTTTGGCAAAAACTATATTTTTAACCTAAAAAACAAATATTTTATTCAAATGAGTCTTGTTTATCATATTTTTAAAATTATGATATTTGAATCCCATCAACGAATAGCATGAACCCATACGATCATACAGATACCACAAAAAAGTTTCTAACTTGTACGGTTGCCGAGAAATAGACGATTTTCTACAAGTCACTTTTCAAGCTTTTTGGTCTATAAAAGTGTCAATTATTATTCAATTTTCATACAATTTTCACCATTTTATGCCTTATGCCATTTATGATTGCATTAAACTAATTTAAGATTTTTATTATCAACGGAAGTAATGTCTTTTTTGCAAAAACCGTATTTTTAGACTTCAAAACAAATGTTTTTTTGAAGTGAGTTATATTTGTTATTTGTTTAACGTTATAACGTTTGATTCTAATGGCGATTTAGATTGGATCAATATAATCATACTGATATCAAAAAATTGCTTCTAGCATGTTCCCTTGTCGAGAAATAACCAATTTTCTAAGGATCACTTTTTAAGTTTTTTTACCTTTTAATTTCAGTTGATGGGTTCCAAGTTTATTATTTATTGCCTGATATGTATAAAACAATTCTCGATTGCGAATTCTCAACTTATTTGTCACCGATAATGATTTCTTTTGGCACCGGAAGTGGAGTAATTTTGCCAGATTTTACAATTTTGACCGGTGTATTTGCAAGCATATATTACTTTTACAAATCTGATAAAGGGTGTCACTGAATCATAACAACTAAAGTATCGTTTGGTAGCTAGATGGATCGGCTATTGCATGACGCACTTCCTGTCTGATTCCTGAAAGCCGATTTAGCACTGCAGGTCTGCAGAGGTCGTTCCATAGCGAGCGAAGAAACATAACTAATTTCGCCGAGAATAGGACAGATTTAAAAATACGGTACTCTTACAAAACGTTCAAATAAAGGTGTTCTAAAATCTTTTATTGCTATTTTGATCTTTTGTGTCGATAGATAGTATATTTATAGACTCATTTTTGAGAACATCTCATCAATATTTTTACTAATTTGCCTCTACTCCAAAATTAGATTTTGCGCGATCCGACTCAAGATGGCGTGTTCAATGACAAATATTACGGGACGCTGAAGATCTAGTATTTTCCTTTTTGGACTTTTATATGATATCAGAATGATACAAATTCGATGGTTAGGCAATAGATTATGAGATGCCGAAAATGTAGTATTTTCCTCTTTTTTTGGAGCCTTTTCAGACCCGTTTATCTCGAAAACTACTTCTATTTCACTTCTTAAACTTCTGTTACCCCGAGTCCTATCGGTCGTTTACAGTATAAAGGTAAATTTAAAAGCATGGCAATGATATAAAGGACCCTGAAAGCCGATTCAGCACTGCTATGCAGGTCTAGTTATTATTATTATTTTTTTCCGCGGGAGCCTATTTCTCCATGATCGAAAACAGATATCGATCTGGAACCAACATTTCTATTGGGAAAACATGTGGTGGCTACTTGATAAACTATTTTTCAAACCTCTGCGCATACCGGAAGTGGCCGAACTTTGTACGTCGTCTAAAAATTGAAAATAGGCCATAGTTTCATCAATTCTTTACCCATTTTAAAACAAATGACATTTTCGGGAACCCTGAATCTTTTCGGAGATAATGGCTATCTCACATTTTTCAATTTCGAACATTCGTCTACGACTTCTATCGTTCGAAAATTGAAAAGACGTTGTTTATGAGACAATTTTTGTTATTTTTCAAAATTTGCAAATTTGAGCTACATTTTTGGATTCCTGAAGTCTATGTGATTCCCGTAATATAAGTTTCATTCAGAGTTATCGCCCTTTATTTTTCGTATTTTTTCGAATTTTCTGCCCATTTTGTAACCCTTATATTTTTGGGAAAGGATAAATCGATATTTCTGAAACCTCTGGAACATAAAGCCATATAGTCCGACAGTTGGATAAAGCAATTTCAACACCGATCCGTAAACCGGAAGTAGTCGAAATAATTTCTGATGTTTGGAAAAAAATGCAAAAAATGGGTGCTTTGGGAAAAAACGTGATTATTTTGTCCGATATCAACAGATGAAAGGGATTAGGGTATCATTAGGTTGAACGGGAATTTGGGTATCGTATGATATCCAATTCATACAGATACGATGACCCGGAAGTAAAATATAGCACGCTGAAAATCAAGTATTTTCTGATTTGGAGCGTTTTTGGACGCCTGTATCTCGAAAACTTAACCGCAACTTTTTTTTAAATTTTTTCTATCGAGAGTCCTTTCGGAGGTATTATGCATGAAGCCATCTAATATGACTTTGAAATATCTGGAATGGGTGAAATAACGGACTGAAAATCGAAAAAAGTCGAAAAATCGTGAAATTTTGGAAAATGCTCTGCTATTTTTTTATTTTAAGAGATTTCCAAAAAAAGATTGTATATTCAGATAGCTGACCTAATTACAATTCTTACGATGTATAATATGTATGTAGTTATTGAAATTTAATTTTCGATATTTTAAATTTTTTGCATTTTTGGCACTTTTGAACATAGGATTTCTCTGAGGCATTTTATCTGATCAGATAATGTAATATATCATTACAGAGCCCTGTGGCTATTTTAGTGCCCAAACTGGCTATTAAAACTATTCCGACAATAATAATTATACCGGAAGTATTCAAAAAATGAAAAAAAAGGGATAAAAACATTGTCGCACTTGCAAAAAGCTTGATTTCTCCCTTAGGTAATAGCGGACCAAAAGAACTAAAGTGTCGTTGGATAGTCCTATTTATGGACCATCATATGGTATCTAAATAATACGATTTCGATGGTAAGGAAATAAATTATTGTTTGCCAAAAATCTAGTATTTTCGGATTTTTTTAACATTCTGAGACGCCCTTTTCTCGAAATCGAGGCCGCAGATTTTTCTGAAACTTTTCTTACTCAAAGTCCTATCGGTTGTCTATATAGTGAATCCAAAATGAAAAGCATTGAAATAATATAGGTGGTCCAAAAATGGCATCAAACTTTGAAAAAAATTGAAAAATCGTTAAATTTTTGTAAACGCTCTTTAATTTATCTTTTTTTCCAAAACTACTCAATGGATGTTTCTGACACTTCTGGTACAGAAAGATAAGTATCCAAAGAACTTCGTAAAGCTATCACGACAATGATCGTAAAACCGGAAGTAGTCGTAATTTTGAAATAATTTACAATTTTGACCGGTCTTTTCGCCAGCAAATATTACTTTTACAAATGAGGGAGGGTGTCACTGAAGAAAAACAACTAAAGTATAGTTTGGTAGCTCAATGGATCGGTTATAGTATAACAAACATCCTGTCTGATTCCTGAAAGCCGGTTCAGTGCTGCTTGCAGGTCTAGTTAGGCTTTCAGACTTTCGTCTGAAAGCCTATTGAGATTACTAAAATTATTATTAGGCTTTCAGACTTTCGTCTGAAAGCCTATTGTGATTACTAAAATTATTATTTATTATTAGGCTTTCAGACTTTCGTCTGAAAGCCTATTGTGATTACTAAAATCATTATTTATTATTATTATTTTATTTTTCGGGGGAGCCTATTTCTCAGTGTCTGTAACAGATACAGATCTGGGACGTAATTTTCTATCAGGAAACCATATAGTGGCCATCCCTTCCACTGTATTTGAAACTTCTGCGCAGACCGGAAGTGGCCGAATTTTGTGCGTTGCCAAAAAATTAAAAAACGGCCGTAGATTCGTCAATTCTGTACCTATTTTCATACAAATTACATTTTTGGAAACCCTGAGTCTTTTGTCGGACGATAGCAGTTGAAAATTTTGCAATTTAGAAACTTCGCCGCTGACTTCTAGCATTCGAAAAATGAAAATATGTTGTTTAAGACACATTTTTTGTTATTTTTCAAAATTTTCAAATTTGACCTACATTTTTGGATACCTGAAGGCAATCCGGTTCCAGTAATATAAGTTTCATTCAGAGTCATCGCCCTTTATTTTTCGATTTTTTTCGAATTTTCTTCACATTTTGTGAGCTTAAGTTTCGTTTTACGGCCGGATCGACGTTTCTGAAATTCCTGGAACATGAAGTAATATGGTCAAACCACCGTTTAAAGCAATTTCAACAACAATCCGTAAACCGGAAGTAGTCGAAATACTATGCGATATTTTGAAAAAAACGTGAAAAATTGGTGTTTTGGGTAAAAACACGATTTTTCCGTCCGATATCAACGGATTAAACAAATTAAGGTATCATTTGGTCGGGCGGTAATTGGACCACTGAATGATACCCAATTCGTACGGATACGATCAGCAGGAAGCAAAATATGGCTCGCTGAAAATCAAATATTTTCTGATTTGGAGCGTTTTTAGATGCCTGTATCTCGAAAACTGCTCCACAGTTTTTTATGAAACTTTCTCTATCGAGAGACCTTGCAATAATCTTGTGTACGAAACATTCCATTACGACTTTGAAATATCTGGAAAAGGTGAAATAACGGACTGAAAATCGAAAAAAGTCGAAAAATCGTGAAATTTTGGAAAATGCTCTGCTATTTTTTTATTTTAAGAGATTTTCAAAAAAAATTTGTATATTCAGATCGCTGACCTAATTACGATTCTAACGATGTATAATATGTATGTAATTATTGAAATTTAATTTTTGATATTTTAAATTTTTTGCATTTTTGGCACTTTTGAACATAGGATTTCTCAGGGGCATTTTATCTGATCAGATAATGTAATATATCATTACAGAGCCCTGTGGCTATTTTAGTGCCTAAACCGGTTATCAAAACTATATCGACAATAATAACCATACCGGAAGTATTCAAAAAATGTAAAAAAAAGGTTAAAAACATTGTCGCACTTGCAAAAAACTTGATTTCTCCCTTAGGTAATAGCGGACCAAAAGAACTAAAGTGTCGTTGGATAGCCCTATTAATGGACCATCATATGGTATCTAAATAATACGATATCGATGGTAAGGAAATAAATTATTGTGTGCCAAAAATCTAGTATTTTCCGATTTTTTAACATTCTGAGACGTCCTTTTCTCGAAAACGACGCCGCAGATTTTTCTTAAACTTTTCTTACTCAAAGTCCTATCGGTTGTCTATATAGTGAATCCAAAATGAAAAGCATTGAAATAATATAAGTGGTCGAAAAATGGCCTCAAACTTTGAAAAAAACTGAAATATCGTTAAATTTTTGGAAACGCTCTTTAATTTATCTTTTTTTCCCAAACTACTCAATGGATGTTTCTGACACTTCTGGTACAGAAAGTTAATTATCAAGAGAACTTCGTAAAGCTATCATGACAACGATCGTAAAACCGGAAGTAGTCGAAAAAATGTCCGATATTTTGAAAAAAATTATTTTTTTTACGAAAACCTTTTTTATTTATGAATATTTTTTGATGATATTTTACACAGGGTTAAAAATATCATCCTACTTGAGCAGAAATGAGAAAAAAAATTGTCTCGGTAATTTGCGTTAGCCGCCATCGGCTAATTTAGTTTTTCGTACCCAGAAAAATTATTTATTGTTCCATTTGTATAAAACAAAGTTCATATGCACCGTGGTCACAATTGCAATTTTTTTTGTTACGGTGAAATTTTTCTGTCGGCAACGGAAGTGACGTAATATTAACAAAAACTACAATTTTGACAGTTCGGTACCACTTTTTGAAAGCAAATATTATTTTTTTTTTCAAAACTGATATAACTAAAAGGATGCACCCTGCAAAGGTGCACAAAATCCTTAGCTCATATTTTTTAATTTCAATTTCATTTTCGGGCAATTTCGAATAAAATGTAAAATAAAGTGTAAAATTCAGTTATTTACAATTCATTCAGCGTCTTCATATTTTGAAATATTTATTTGTAATTTTCATAAACTCGTAGCAATAATCCAGACGAAGAGAATGTATGCGAAAATTAGTTTGTAATATGAGCAGTTGCCGAGAAATATGCAATTTTGCATGCATCACTTTTCACGTTATTTTGCCTATAAAAGAGTGAATTATTATTCGATTTGCAATAATTTTTTGCCATTTGATGCCTAATGCCAATTTGGACTAGGTCAAGCCAATTTTAAATTTTCACTGTGACCGGAAATGACGTCATTTGGGCAAAAACTGTATTTTTAACCTAAAAAACAAATATTTTATTCAAATGAGTCTGCCTTATAATATTTTTAAAATCATGATATTTGATTCCCACCAACGAATAGAATAAAGCCATACGACCATACGGATACCACAAAATGGTTTCTAACTTGTACGGTTACAGAGAAATAGGCGATCTTCTATAAGTCACTTTTCAAGGTTTTTGGTCTATAAAAGTGTCAATTATTATTCGATTTTTATAATTTTTTTACCATTTGATGCCTTATGCCATTTATGAATTCTATAAACTAAATTAACATTTTCAATATCTCCGGAAGTAATGTAATTTTTGCAAAAAACGTATTTTTAGCCCTCAAAACAAACATTATATTGAAGGGATTTATATTTATTATTCGTTTAACTTTATAACGTCTGACTCTAATGGGCAGTAAGATTGAATCAATACCATCATATTGATATCAAGAAAAGGCTTCTAGCATGTTCCCTTGTCGAATAATAGCCAATTTTCTCAGGGTCACTTTTAAATTTTATACCTTCTTAATTTCAGTTTATGGGTTATAGGTTGATTATTTATTGCCCGATATGTATAAAACAAAGTTTGTATTTTGTATGTTGCGAATTTTCGACTTATTTTTCACCTATAAAAATTTCTTTCGGCACCGGAAGTGACGTAATTTTGCCATAATTTACAATTTTGACCGGTCTTTTCGCCAGCAAATATTACTTTTACATATGATAGAGGGTGTCACTGAAGCAAAACAACTAAAGTATACTTTGGTAGCTCAATGGATCGGCTATGGTATAATGAACTTCCTGTATGATTCCTGAAAGCCGGTTCAGTGCTGCTTGCAGGTCTAGTTATTATTTTTTTTTTCGCCGGAGCCTATTTCTCAGTGCCTGTAACAGATACCGATCTGGGACCTAATTCTCTATCGGGAAACCATGTGTTGGCTACTTGATAAACTATATTTGAAACTTCTGCGCAGACCGGAAGTGGTCGAATTTCGTGCGGTGTCAAAAAATCAAAAAATGGCCGTAGTTTCGTCAATTCTGTACCTATTTTCATACAAATGACATTTTCGGAAACCCTGAGTCTTTTCTCGGACGATAGCAGTTGAAAATTTCGATATTTCGAAACTTCATCGCTGACTTCTTGCGATCGAAAAATGAAAAATGTTGTTTGAGAGACAATTTTTGTTATTTTTCACAATTTTGAAATTTGACCTACATTTTTGGATACCTGAAGTCCATCCGATTCCAGTAATATAAGTTTCATTCAGAGTTATTGCCCTTTATTTTTCGATTTTTTTCGAATTTTCTACCCATTTTGTGAGCTCGGGTTCCGTTTTATGGCCAAATTGACGTTTCTGAAATTTCTGAGGCATGAAGCCAAATGACCATTGCAAGGAATAAAGCAATTTCAACAATAATCTGTACACCGGAAGTGGTCGAAATAATGTCCGATATTTTGAAAAAAATGCAAAAAATGGGTATTTTGGGGAAAAACGCGATTTCTCCGTCCGATATCAATGGATTAAACAAATTAGGGTACCATTGGACTGCAATAGTATTGTGCTATCGTATGATACCCAATTTGTACGGATACGACGAGCAGGAAGCAAAATATGGCACGCTGAAAATCAAGTATTTTCTGATTTGGAGCGTTTTTGGACGCCTGTATCTCGAAAACTTAACCGCAACTTTTTTTTTAACTTTCTCTATCGAGAGTCCATTCGATAGTCTTGTGAATTATGCCACCCAATAAGACTTTGAAATGTCTGGAATACGATAAAAAAGGGACTGAAATCGTGAAATTTTGGAAAATGCTCTACAATTTTTTTATTTGAAGAGATTTTAAAAAAAAGGTTGTATATTCAGATAGCTGACCTAATTACGATTCTAACGATGTATAATATGTATGTAGTTATTGAAATTTAATTTTCGATATTTTAAATTTTTTGCATTTTTGGCACTTTTGAACATAGGATTTCTCAGAGGCATTTTATCTGATCAGATAATGTAATATATCATTACAGAGCCCCGTGGCTATTTTAGTGCCCAAACCGGCTATTAAAACTATTCCGACAATAATAACCATACCAGAAGTATTCAAATAATGAAAAAAAAAGGTTAAAAACATTGTCGCACTTGCGAGAAACTTGATTTCTCCCTTAGGTAATAGCGGACCAAAAGAACTAAAGTGTCGCTGGATAGCCCTATTAATGGACCATCATATGGTATCTAAATAACACGATTTCGATGGTAAGGAAATAAATTATTGTATAACAAAAATCTAGTATTTTCCGATTTTTTAACATTCTGGGACGCCCTTTTCTCGAAAACGACGCCGCAGATTTTTCTTAAACTTTTCTTACTCAAAGTCCTATCGGTTGTCTATATAGTGAATCCAAAATGAAAAGCATTGAAATAATATAAATGGTCCAAAAATGGCCTCAAACTTTGAAAAAAATTGAAAAATCGTTAAATTTTTGGAAACGCACTTTAAGTTATCTTTTTTTCCAAAACTACTCAATGGATGTTTCTGACACTTCTGGTACAGAAAGTTAATTATCCAAAGAACTTCGTAAAGCTATCACGACAACGATCGTAAAACCGGAAGTAGTCGAAAAAATGTCCGATATTTTGAAAAAAATTATTTTTTTTACGAAAACCTTTTTTATTTATGAATATATTTTGATGATATTTTACACAGGGTTAAAAATATCATCCTACTTGAGCAGAAATGAGAAAAAAAATTGTCTCGGTAATTTGCGTTAGCCGCCATCGGCTAATTTAGTTTTTTGTACCCAGAAAAATTATTTATTGTTCGATTTGTATAAAACAAAGTTCATATGCTCCGTGGTCCCAATTGTAATTTTTTTTGTTACGGTGAAATTTTTCTGGCGGCAACGGAAGTGACGTAATATTAACAAAAACTACAATTTTGACCGTTCAGTACCACTTTTTGAAAGCAAATATTATTTTTTTTTCAAAACTGATATAACTAAAAGGATGCACCCTGCAAAGGCGCACAAAATCCTTAGCTCAGATTTTTTAATTTCAATTTCATTTTCGGGCAATTTCGAATAAAATGTAAAATAAAGTGTAAAATTCAGTTATTTACAATTCATTCAGCGTCTTCATATTTTGAAATATTTATTTGTAATTTTCATAAACTCGTAGCAATAATCCAGACGAAGAGAATGTATGCGCAAATTAGTTTGTAATATGAGCAGTTGCCGAGAAATATGCAATTTTGCATGCATCACTTTTCACGTTATTTTGCCTATAAAAGAGTGAATTATTATTCGATTTGCAATATTTTTTTCCATTTGATGCTTAATGCTAATTTGGACTAGGTCAAGCCAATTTTACATTTTCACTGTGACCGGAAATGACGTCATTTGGGCAAAAACTGTATTTTTAACTTAAAAAACAAATATTTTATTCAAATGAGTCTGCCTTATAATATTCTTGAAATTATGATATTTGATTCCCATCAACGAATAGAATGAAGCCATACGACCATACGGATACCACAAAATGGTTTCTAACTTGTACGGTTACAGAGAAATAGGCGATCTTCTATAAGTCACTTTTCAAGGTTTTTGGTCTATAAAAGTGTCAATTATTATTCGATTTTTATCATTTTTTTACCATTTGATGCCTTATGCCATTTATGACTTCTATGAACTAAATTAACATTTTCAATATCTCCGGAAGTAATGTAATTTTTGCAAAAAACGTATTTTTAGCCCTCAAAACAAACATTTTTTGGAAGGGATTTATATTTATTATTCGTTTGACTTTATAACGTCTGACTCTAATGGGCAGTAAGATTGAATCAATACCATCATATTGATATCAAGAAAAGGCTTCTAGCATGTTCCCTTGTCGAATAATAGCCAATTTTCCCAGTGTCACTTTTAAGTTTTATACCTTCTTAATTTCAGTTTATGGGTTATAGGTTGATTATTTATTGCCCGATATGTATAAAACAAAGTTTGTATTTTGTATGTTGCGAATTTTCGACTTATTTTTCACCTATAAAAATTTCTTTCGGCACCGGAAGTGACGTAATTTTGCCATAATTTACAATTTTGATCGGTCTTTTCGCCAGCAAATATTACTTTTACATATGATAGAAGGTGTCACTGAAGCAAAACAATTAAAGTATAGTTTGGTAGCTCAATGGATCGGTTAGGGTATAATGAACTTCCTGTATGATTCCTGAAAGCCGGTTCAGTGCTGCTTGCAGGTCTAGTTTTTTTTATTATTATTCTTTTCCGCCGGAGCCTATTTCTCTATGATCGAAAAGAGATACCGATTTGCGATCCATATTTCTATCGGGAAACTAGGTGGTGGCTACCCAATAAAGCAATTTTCAAACTTCTGCGCAGACCGGAAGTGGCCGAATTTTGAACGTTGGTAAAAAATTAAAAATCGGCCGTGGTTTCGTCAATTCTCTACCTATATTCAAACAAATCACATTTTTGGAAAGCCTGAGACTTTTCCGAGACAATAGCAATCTCACATTTTGCGATTTCGAAACTTCGTCGCTGACTTCTATCGTTCGAAAATTCAAAACACGTCGCCTACGAGACAATTTTTGTTATTTTTCAAAATTTGGAAATTTGACCTAGATTTTTGGATACCTGACGTCAATCCGATTCCAGTAACATAAGTTTCATTCAGAGTTACCGCCCTTTATTTTTCGATTTTTTTCGAATTTTCTACCCATTTTGTGAGCTGTGGTGTCGTTTTACAGCCAAAATGATGTTTCTGAAACTTATGGAACATGAAGTTATAGTCCAATACAAACTGATAAAGCAATTTCGACACGGATCTTTAAACCGGAAGTGGTCGAAATAATGTGCAATATTTTGAAAAAAATGCAAAAAATGGATGTTTTCGGGGTAAACGTGATGTCTCCGTCCGATATCAACGGATTAATCAAATTAAGGTACCATTGGGTGGCACGAGGATTGTACTATCGTATGATACCCAATTCATACGGATACTATGATCAGGCAGCAAAATATGGCACGCTGAAAATCAAGTATTTTCTGATTTTTAGCATTTTTGGACGCCTGTATCTCGAAAACTTAACCGCAACTTTTTTTAAAATTTTTTCTATCGAGAGTCCTTTCGGAGGTATTTTGCATGAAGCAATCCAATAAGACTTTGAAATATCTGGAATAGGTGAAATAACGGACTGAAAATCGAAAAAAGTAAAAAAATCGTGAAATTTTGGAAAATGCTCTACTATTTTTTTATTTTAAGAGATTTTCAAAAAAAGATTGTATATTCAGATAGCTGACCTAATTACGATTCTAACGATGTATAATATGTATGTAGTTATTGAAATTTAATTTTCGATATTTTAAATTTTTTGCATTTTTGGCACTTTTGAACATAGGATTTCTCGGGGGCATTTTATCTGATCTGATAATGTAATATATCATTACAGAGCCCTGTGGCTATTTTAGTGCCCAAACCGGCTATTAAAACTATTCCGACAATAATAACCATACCGGAAGTATTCAAAACATTTTAAAAAAAAGGTTAAAAACATTGTCGCACTTGCGAAAAACTTGATTTCTCCCTTAGGTAATAGCGGACCAAAAAAACTAAAGTGTCGTTGGATAGCCCTATTAATGGACCATCATATGTTATCTAAATAATACGATTTCGATGGTAAGGAAATAAATTATTGTATGCCAAAAATCTAGTATTTTCCGATTTTTTAACATTCTGAGACGCCCTTTTCTCGAAAACGACACCGCATATTTTTCTTAATCTTTTCTTACTCAAAGTCCTATCGGTTGTCTATATAGTGAATCCAAAATGAAAAGCATTGAAATAATATAGGTGGTCCAAAAATGGCATCAAACTTTGAAAAATATTGAAAAATCGTTAAATTTTTGGAAACGCTCTTTAATTTATCTTTTTTTCCAAAACTACTCAATGGATGTTTCTGACACTTCTGGTACAGAAAGTTAAGTATCGAAAGAACTTCGTAAAGCTATCGCGACAATGGTCGTAAAACCGGAAGTAGTCGAACAAATGTCCGATATTTTGAAAAAAAATAATTTTTTTACGAATACCTTTTTTATTCATGAATATATTTTGATGGTATTTTACACAGGGTTAAAATATCATCGTACTTGAGCAGAAATGAGAAAAAAAATTGTCAGGGTAATTTGCGTTAGCCGCCATCGGCTAATTTAGTTTTTCGTACCCAGAAAAATTATTTATTGTTCGATTTGTATAAAACAAAGTTCATATGCTCCGTGGTCCCAATTGTAATTTTTTTTGTTACGGTAAAATTTTTCTGTCGGCAACGAAAGTGACGTAATATTAACAAAAACTACAATTTTGACAGTTCGGTACCACTTTTTGAAAGCAAATATTTTTTTTTTCAAAACTAATATAACTAAAAGGATGCACCCTGCAAAGATGCACAAAATCCTTAGCTCAGATTTTTTAATTTCAATTTCATTTTCGGGCAATTTCGAATAAAATGTAAAATAAAGTGTAAAATTCAGTTATTTACAATTCATTCAGCGTCTTCATATTTTGAAATATTTATTTGTAATTTTCATAAACTCGTAGCAATAATCCAGACGAAGAGAATGTATGCGAAAATTAGTTTGTAATATGAGCAGTTGCCGAGAAATATGCAATTTTGCATGCATCACTTTTCACGTTATTTTGCCTATAAAAGAGTGAATTATCATTCGATTTGCAATATTTTTTTTCCATTTGATGCCTAATGCCAATTTGGACTAGGTCAAGTCAATTTTACATTTTCACTGTGACCGGAAATGACGTCATTTGGGCAAAAACTGTATTTTTAACCCAAAAAACAAATATTTTATTCAAATGAGTCTGCCTTATAATATTTTTAAAATTATGATATTTGATTCCCATCAACGAATAGAATGAAGCCATACGACCATACAGATACCACAAAATGGTTTCTAACTTGTATGGTTACAGAGAAATAGGCGATCTTCTATAAGTCACTTTTCAATGTTTTTGGTCTATAAAAGTCACAATTATTATTCGATTTTTATAATTTTTTTACCATTTGATGCCTTATGCCATTTATGGCTTCTATGAACTAAGTTAACATTTTCAATATCACCGGAAGTAATGTAATTTTTGCAAAAAACGTATTTTTAGCCTTCAAAACAAACATTTTTTTGAAGGGATTTATATTTATTATTCGTTTAACTTGATAACGTCTGACTCTAATGGGCAGTAAGATTGGATCAATACCATCATATTGATATCAAAAAAAGCCTTCTAGTATGTTCCCTTGTCGAATAATAGCCAATTTTCCCAGGGTCACTTTTAAGTTTTTTACCTTCTTAATTTCAGTTTATGGGTTATAGGGTAATTATTTATTGCCCAATATGTATAAAACAAAGTTTGTATTTTGTGTGTTGCGAATTTTCGACTTATTTTTCACCTATAAAAATATCTTTCGGTACCGGAAGTGACGTAATTTTGCCATAATTTACAATTTTGACCGGTCTTTTCGCCAGCAAATATTACTTTTACATGTGATAGAGGGTGTCACTGAAGCAAAACAACTAAAGTATAGTTTGGTAGCTCAATGGATCGGCTATGGTATAAGAAACTTCCTGTATGATTCCTGAAAGCCGGTTCAGTGCTGCTTGCAGGTCTAGTTATTATTATTATTATTTACCGCGGGGGCCAAGTTCTCCATGATCGAAAGCAGATATCGATCTAAAATCAATTTTTCTTTCGGGAAACCATGTGGTGGCTACTTGATAAAGTATTTTCGAGAATTCTGCGCATACCGGAAGTGGCAGATCTTTGTACGTTGTCAAAAAATTGAAAATTGGCCATAGTTTCGTCAATTATTTACCCATTTTCAAACAAATGACATTTTCGGAAACCCTGAATCTTTTCCGAGCCAATAGCAATCTAAGATTTTGTAATTTCGAAACTTCGTCGCTGACTTCTAGCGTTCGAAAATTGAAAAATTTTGTTTAAGAGACAATTTTTGTCATTTTTCAAAATTTTCAAATTTGACCTACATTTTTGGATACCTGAAGTCCATCCGATTTCAGTAATATAAGTTTCATTCCGAGTTATCGCCCTTTATTTTTCGATTTTTTTCGAATTTTCTTCCCATTTTGTAAGCTCGGGTTTCGTTTTATGGTAGAATTGACGTTTCTGAAACTTCTGGAACGTGAAGTTATAGTCCAATACCAACGTATAAAGCAATTTCGACAAGAATCCTTAAACCGGAAGTGGTCGAAATAATGTGCAATATTTTGAAAAAAATGCAAAAAATGGATATTTTGGGAAAAAACGCGATTTCTCCGCCCGATATCAATGGATTAAAGAAATTAGGGTACCATTGGACTGCACTAGAATTGTGCTATCGTATGATACCCAACTCGTACGGATACGATGAGCAGGCAGCAAAATATGGCACGCTGAAAATCAAATATTTTCTGATTTGGAGCGTTTTTGGACGCCTGTATCTCGAAAACTTAACCGCAACTTTTTTTTTAATTTTTTCTATCGAGAGTCCTTTCGGAGGTATTTTGCATGAAGCCATCCAATAAGACTTTGAAATATCTGGAATAGGTGAAATAACGGACTGAAAATCGAAAAAAGTGGAAAAATCGTGAAATTTTGGAAAATGCTCTACTATTTTTTTATTTTCAGAGATTTTCAAAAAAAGATTGTATATTCAGATAGCTGACCTAATATCGATTCTAACGATGTATAATATGTATGTAGTTATTGAAATTTAATTTTCGATATTTTAAATTTTTTGCATTTTTGGCACTTTTGAACCTAGGATTTCTCAGGGGAATTTTATCTGATCAGATAATGTAATATATCATTACAGAGCCCTGTGGCTATTTTAGTGCCCAAACCGGTTATTAAAACTATACCGACAATAATAACCATACCGGAAGTATTCAAAAAATGAAAAAAAAGGTTAAAAACATTGTCGCACTTGCGAAAAACTTGATTTCTCCCTTAGGTAATAGCGGACCAAAAGAACTAAAGTGTCGTTGGATAGCCCTATTAATGGACCATCATATGATATCTAAATAATACGATATTGATGGTAAGGAAATAAATTATTGTATGCCAAAAATCTAGTATTTTCCGATTTTTTAACATTCTGAGACGCCCTTTTCTCGAAAACGACACTTCAGATTTTTCTTAAACTTTTCTTACTCAAAGTCGTATCGGTTGTCTATATAGTGAATCCAAAATGAAAAGCATTGAAATAATATAGGTGGTCTAAAAATGGCATCGTTAAATTTTTGTAAACGCTCTTTAATTTATCTTTTTTTCAAAAACTGCTCAATGGATGTTTCTGACACTTCTGGTACAGAAAGTTAAGTATCCAAAGAACTTCGTAAAGCTATCGCGACAATGATCGTAAAACCGGAAGTAGTCGAAAAAATGTCAGATATTTCGAAAAAAAAATAATTTTTTTACGAAAACCTTTTTTATTTATGAATATTTTTTGATGATATTTTACACAGGGGTAAAATATCATCGTACTTGAGCAGAAATGAGAAAAAAAATTGTCTCAGTAATTTGCGTTAGCCGCCATCGGCTAATTTAGCTTTTCGTACCCAGAAAAATTATTTATTGTTCGATTTGCATAAAACAAAGTTCATATGCTCCGTGGTCCCAATTGTAATTTTTTTTGTTACGGTGAAATTTTTCTGTCGGCAACGGAAGTGACGTAATATTAACAAAACCTACAATTTTGACAGTTCGGTACCACTTTTTGAAAGCAAATATTATTTTTTTTCAAAACTGATATAACTAAAAGGATGCACCCTGCAAAGGTGCACAAAATCCTTAGCTCATATTTTTGAATTTCAATTTCATTTTCGGGCAATTTCGAATAAAATGTAAAATAAAGTGTAAAATTCAGTTATTTACAATTCATTCAGCGTCTTCATATTTTGAAATATTTATTTGTAATTTTCATAAACTCGTAGCAATAATCCAGACGAAGAGAATGTATGCGAAAATTAGTTTGTAATATGAGCAGTTGCCGAGAAATATGCAATTTTGCATGCATCACTTTTCACGCTATTTTGCCTATACAAGAGTGAATTATTATTCGATTTGCAATATTTTTTTCCATTTGATGCCTAATGCCAATTTGGACTAGGTCAAGCCAATTTTACATTTTCACTGTGACCGGAAATGACGTCATTTGGGAAAAACTGTATTTTTAACCTAAAAAAACTAAAATTTTATTCAAATGAGTCTGCCTGATAATATTTTTAAAATTATGATATTTGATTCCCATCAACGAATAGAATAAAGCCATACGACCATACAGATACCACAAAATGGTTTCTAACTTGTACGGTTTCAGAGAAATAGGCGATCTTCTATAAGTCACTTTTCAAGGTTTTTGGTCTATAAAAGTGTCAATTATTATTCGATTTTTATAATTTTTTTACCATTTGATGCCTTATGCCATTTATGACTTCTATGAACCAAGTTAACATTTTCAATATCACCGGAAGTAATGCAATTTTTGCAAAAAACGTATTTTTAGCCTTCAAAACAAACATTTTTTTGAAGTGATTTATATTCATTATTCGTTTAACTTTATAACGTCTGACTCTAATGGGCAGTAAGATTGAATCAATACCATCATATTGATATCAAGAAAAGGCTTCTAGCGTGTTCCCTTGTCGAATAATAATCAATTTTCCCAGGGTCACTTTTAAGTTTTTTACCTTCTTAATTTCAGTTTATGGGTTATAGGTTAATTATTTATTGCCCGATATGTATAAAACAAAGTTTGTATTTTGTATGTTGCGAATTTTCGACTTATTTTTCACCTATAAAAATTTCTTTCGGCACCGGAAGTGACGTAATTTTGCCATAAGTTACAATATTGACCGGTCTTTTCGCCAGCAAATATTACTTTTACATATGATAGAGGGTGTCACTGAAGCAAAACAACTAAAGTATAGTTTGGTAGCTCAATGGATCGGCTATGGTATAATAAACTTCCTGTATGATTCCTGAAAGCCGGTTCAGTGCTGCTTGCAGGTCTAGTTGTCATTGGTTTTGAGCACACGGTTATTAGGGCGTACTTTCTTTACAAATCGAAGCCTGGCTTCCTTGTTTCGTATTTCTTTTAATCGTTTTCTACGAAAGTGAGTTTGATTTAAACAATATTTTATTCAATAAGCTGAATTGGATATAATAACAGCCAAAGGTCTAAAAATGCGTTTTATAGTCAGATGCATTTACTGGTCTGCTATAGTGTGTCTAATATGTCGATTTAGATGGCGGTTGTCAATAAGCTGTTACACTCCAAATTTAATATGATATTATTTATTATGGGGTATTATGTAGCTCCTCTCTCTCTGTAGACTTTTCATAAAGAAAAATTAGAACAAAAAAAAAAACGACAATGTTAATTTCCAAATATGCAGTTCTTTTAAATTTAATACCTTTTCGGTCCATAGCAAACAACAGCACGTTGTACAGTTGCAGAGAGAGAGAGAAATGGGGTTTAACGTCCACTCGGCACAAACTAGGTCATTTCGGGACTTACATATGGTTTAACTTTATTTCAATTATTCGCTTGCGCGTAGGGGTCTTTAGCAGTGGGAGGTAAGCGGAGGACCTAGAGAAAACCCACGAGGTTGGACTACGAAAGTAGATGTGAGGAATATTGCTTAAAAAGAAATGCATTTAACATAAGCTTCATCAACCCTTATCCATCTGTCGCAGCGTTTAGACTTTAATTGTTCCAGTGACTCTGATGGCTTATTCCACAGACCATGCTAGCCTGGAGGTCGGGTGTTCGATCCCTGCATTGGCCGAGAAAGTTCATCTCGATTTTCCGGCGTGATTTCCCTTGTCAGTGACGCGCAGGAGGGCCCGAAAAGGACAGCTGCCTAGTCGTTCGGATGGGACGAAAAACCGGGGTCTCGTGTACACATTTGAGTGCACGTAAAAGATCCCTTGGCAGTTGGAATACGATATAAGAGTAGGCCGTAGCACCGCTGCCCGGGCAAAATTTCCCTCATAGCACACTGTATGGCGTATGCCCGTCTTCCATTAGCCCAGGTTAGGTGCAAAAGAGTAGGACGTTAAACCTCATTTCATTTCATTTTCCACAGACCAAGCTGTAGTATTGGGTTCAACAAAACTTTTAACACAAGATCAAGCTTGGTCGTTTAACGCTTTGAAGACAAAGAGGAGTAACTTGAACTTAATTCTTTGCTCATGAATTGTGAGTCAATGCAGGGATGGCAATACAGGGGTGGTGTGTTTATGTCTGCTGAATTTTGAACTTGTTGTTGTTTGTCAATCTGATAGTCTGATAAGCCATTTAATAAGCCACCGTGGTGACCTGGTTTAGTTGCAATGAATGCGTGAATGAGTTTTTCTTTATTTTCATAATTGAGATAACGCTGGATCTTTCCAATTCCACAGAGGGTGAATTCACACATAGGCGTACGGGCTCGATGACAGTTAGTAGGGCAGACCCCGAAATGCCCGAAATAATTTCGGGTTAACAGAAAGCGGTGCCGGTTTTCTTCGAAAGACCTTCTATGGGCCACCCAAGACATTTTACGAATATTTGACGGCCGCAAACGCGTTTTCCTGTTATTCCAGCCCGTAAAATTGGTGTTTTATTAGATTTCGGGCACGTTATTTTCGCAAGTAGAGGAAATAATTTATTTTTCTTTTTACCCGTCTACCCAAAAGTCAGCTGGCCCGAAAGTTAATAGTGAGTTGGCAACCTATTGAAATGAGTATGTTTTTACTTTCTTAGAAAATATGAAAATATCGCTTTAAGCAACGATTATATATATACTTCTGTAGTTATTTACGACGTAGATACACGTGTTTATTTTATATGTTTTACCAAATAGTTTGATTTTAATTTTTTTTTTATGATTTTCTATTTATATTTTATCTGTACCTGTACCCTGCTATTTTAATTTTTTAAAATCCTATTATCGTGTTTTACCAAAAAGTTTTTTATGATTTTTCTATCTATATTGTTTTATATTGTCGCTCATAATCACATATTTTTTGGTACAAGCGCAGCAAGCTGGAAATTCGCGCTATACAAGTTCAGTCAATTATTATTATCATGTTTAATTTATCAGACGGTTAATAAAGATTAGACATGCAGCACTCTAGAAGACTTTAGACGCATCTGTCAATCATAAAGAGGAGCCGCGGCGACTCAGTGAATATAGCACTCAGTGAATATAGCACTGTCTTACTAACAAGGTAGACCGGGATTCGATCCATGTATTGATGGAGAAAGTTCCCGGGAATTGACGACGGGTGGTCCTACGCACAGACGGGGCGACTACAATATACGACCACATTTCAATGTTTTACATCTGATCACATTTCTTTCCAATCTGAAAAGCCAATTATATGTTTATCTATGTTAATCAAATGGACACCGAAGAATACAGTCGGTAGTACCATCCCCACTCGTCATTTGCATGAAGTTATAAATCAGTTTATTAACGGATATGTTTTTTTTTTGCATACAATATGAGGGTACATAAATGTGAGGGTGGTATAATAACTTTCGACTGAATGTAACCCGCTACACTAGCATTGAAATTTTAATGAAGATAATTCTCCAGTGGTTTATCATTATTAATACTCATTCATTATATAACGACGTGGACTTATTATCCTAAGGTAGCATGTATATGTATATAACTATTTCAGTGGCAATTTTAAATACTTTAGATTATTATGCTGGGAGAAGATTCATAAATTGTATAATTTGTTCTGATCCCGTTTGTATTATACGCATATATCTATATGTATGTAATTTTAAATAAACCATATCATATTTTGCGTTAGGCGCATTTTGAACAACAAAATATTAAAGGACGTCAAATGTGAACTATAATCTTATCAGTCTGAATGATTATGAAACAAAAGCAGTATCCTAAGGTATTGATAACTATAATCTTATCAGTCTTAATGATTGTGAAAAAACCCAATATCCTAAGGCTATACCTTGTGTATTACGGAGTTTGATTACAGACCAAATGGAACACCAGCGCAGGGTTTACGTGCATTGGCCGAGAAAGTTCATACAGATTTTCCGGTGTGGTTTACCCTTGTTAATGATTCAGGAAGGAGGGCCTGACAATGACAGGTTCCGTGTACTCATTGGCGTGTTCGTAAAATATCACTTGGCAGTTGGAATTCGACATAAGAGTAGGCCGTAGCTTCGCTGGCCGGGCAAAATTTCACTCTTAGCACATAGTATGGCGTATTTTCGTCCTCATTAGCCCAGTTTAGGAGTAGAACAGTAGGACGTTAAACCCCATTTTATTTCATTTCCACAATGTTTGAATAGCCAAAAGATTGGAAATGGGGATGGCAAAAGCGGGAAAAATGGGTTATAATTAAATTTCATTTATTGTGTATTATGACTTTTGTGGTATATTTGGTCCTAAATTACCCCCATAATACAGACTAAGACCAACACATGTTGTTCAATGATGGCGGCTTTATTCCAACTGCATGATCACAACAGATGTGTAACTAATGACAATGCATGTACACATGCGCGTGATGCAACACTGTAAATCGGGACTATACGTGATGCACAATATACTACAACTTTGATGCCCGTGACTACTATAAACATCGTCATACGCTTTGTGGTATATTCATAATATGATTTGTTATCGTGGCCGGAAAATAGTTGTGGTCTAAACCCTTTTGTACATGCTATAGGATAGTAGTGACCTCCCTTGAACTAACACACAATTGCTGTCACACGATGCGACTCAGTGTAATAAGATCATCGCTGGAAGCTCTGAAGCAAATTGTAGACTTCAGAGTTAAAGCCGAGGGGTTTGAATCTTTATTGAAAGGTGTAAGTATTAAATTTAACATCAGAGAAATCTAAACGAGTCAGGTTACTGTGTTGCATTGGGTGTATGCATAACGGACGGATACACTCGGGTGTAAAGGGAACTAACTCTTATTTTGAATGAAAAGTATCAGACCACAGGCCTTTTATATTTATTTGCCTTTTATCTTTTTGTTTTAAAAAGCAATTATTCTGTGTATTTTTATCCCGGTTAGACACGAGACGTAATTCACATTACTTACATTCCACGTGCAAGGAACAAGGGCTAGGGTGGTATAATATATAACTGTTAGTTAGATGTTTGTTAGAATTAAGAAGAACACTGTATTGTTGGGGTCTATTTTGTAATAACATTTTCCAATGGCTGTTGAAATTCTTACTCTACCACCTTTAAATCATGATTAGTAACGACTTCACAGTTCCTTCATCCTGGTTCAATGAGAATTCTCTCGAAGGAAAATGCACCCTAATATACCAGGATGTGTACGGACTCACAGTCAATTTTACATGTATTGTGATGTTAAATAACGTTTCACAATGATTCGTAATGTAATTGTCACTCCTCGATAAACACTAGTAAATACCGCATTTTAAATTTATTCTTGGTTACGATACACGCAGAAAATAGGTTATTTCGATTTAATATTTAGAACCGGATGTTATTATTTAGGCTTTCATTTTATGTAGAAGGACTTTTGTCACTTTTTCTTTTGTAATATTCAGAATTTTAAAAGTTTTAAATATTTTTTCGGCCAATCCTTAAGGAAGAACCCTATTGAAATTGATCGATTTTACGTAGAGTTATTACCTTGTCACCGAAACCGTGTAAATGCTCTGGAGGTTTTTGGATATACATGTATTTTTAAACGCCCATATGGTCGTGTATTGCAGTCACACGCGTATGTCCGTCTGTACGTACGACCATCCGTCGTCCTTAATTTCTTGTGACCACTCTTCAGACTAGAATTATCATCTGAATGTTTTGAAATTGATATCTTGTTTACATCAGTGAGATGAAGACGCATTTTTAATTTCAATAATTTCCGTTGATTTCGTCTGAAATTATGCCTTTGTGTCACTTTTTTGAACCAAGTGAACACTTTGACAACGACATCTATCATCCGATTTGTATGCAATTTATATGCATCATTTGAATTAGTGACACGAAGAATGTTGTTGAATTTCAGCAATTTCTTCTGAAGTTATGGCCCTTGTTTCACTTTTGCAATCGTGTTAACGCTCTACCAACAAGTGATGATCCGATATGTATGAAATTTATATGCATCATTTAAATTACTGAAACAAAACCCTATTGAATTTCTGTCAATTACTTTTAGAGTTATGGTTGTTGTTTCCTTGGTTGAATCTTGTAGAAGTTCGAATGATAAAAGTTACTATACAATTTGTATGAAGTTTATATGCATTATTTGAATCAGTAAATCGAAAATGCCAGTCGAATTTCGACAATTTCTGTAAATTTCCTCCAGAGTTAAGGCCCTTGTTTCAGTTTGTAGAACGACGAAAATTACTATCTGGTCTGTAAAAAATTGTCTTGTAAATGCTCTCAAGTATCTACAAAAGAAAAAAATAAGCCAGAGGTGACCGGCCAGGTTGAGGTCGAAGCGCGGCACTCTAGACCACTAGGCCATCCCAACCCCCCGTACAGTTGCAGTCGAAATAGCGATCACTATTTTACTGAAGTAATTTCTAATATACGTTACAGATTAAAGTTGTGGATGGAGGAAATGGTAAATGTATTTGTGAATTAGCTGTTAAAGAACACATTTTAAATGGTGTTGGTTCCATGCATGGTGGAATGGCCGCCACTTTAGTTGATGCCGTATCTACATGGGCGGTTATGACTGTGGGAGAAAGTAGGCCTGGTGTCAGTGTTGATTTAAGTGTTTCGTAAGTTTCTTTTTCTTTATAACCCTTTCGATGCAACTGTTAAACGTTTTGAAATTAACCCTTTACCCCAGCATTGCTACACAAGTCTTCCCAGTCGCACTGTTCAACTGTCTGTACTATATTGCAGTACAAATGGAATGGGGTTTAAGGTCCTAATTTGTTTGCATCAACTGGGTTGATGAAGGCGGGTGTTGTATAAATGATGATGGAGATTTTGGTGGCAGAGTGTCAAAGGCGTTAACATGCCTCTGCACCTGTCAGTGACGCATATTGTATTTCTCCCCACCTTGCATATACATTAAAGTAGGATTCTATGTTTTTATATCTCCCGATCCAAACACCGTTACGATCACCTGCAGTATGTATCGATATAATATTGTTTATCAAATTTGTGATATTGACAGTTCAGAGTTCGTCGTGCTGCCCCCCCCAACACACACACCAAAGATAACACTGTTGCTAAAGCGCTCAGCACACAAGCGAAATAAATATATCACGTAAGCTCACAATATTGACTTCATTTATTTCAGATATATGAAACCAGCCCTCCTAAATGAAACCTTGATCATTGATGCTACCACATTAAAAATTGGAAAAACCTTGGCCTTTTTAAGTGTCGATATTAGAAACAAAGAAACAAATAAATTAATTGCACAAGGAAAACATACTAAATTTGTCGGTTAAATAATCGTATTTAAATAATTGTTGTTAAGAATTTGTTATTTTTATATTAAATTATTGAGATGTCATTGAATGTGTCTCATATTTTCTTTATTAAATCTTTGTTAACGCTACGTATAATTACTCTACACCAGTAATTGGTACAAATGTACATTTATCAAGATACGAAGACCATGTCAATAGAAAGTATATATCTCGATGTTAGAGCATGCTCTTTTGGTGATAGATTGATTAACAATGATGACAAACGATACATGATCGCAACTTAACGAAATTCGAGATAAACATTAACTTGGGATACCATTGCATCCACAAGTCAATATATATTATATAGTCATTCTCGTAAAACGTCTTTTTCCCATTCTAATTGGACTCATTTACACGGTTTATTTTCCACACGGCCATTCCTAATGACCCGTGTATTAGGAATTTCGAGGTCTTCACTGGTACTTTATAAAGACGTCTTTATTCCGAGCCTGTTTATTTGTCATATAGAACCCATCGAACTAACGATCTCATGGTATATACCCCTTCTGCGATACTGTCCATTAACTGTTAGGAATTTCGACATCTTTACAACCACTCACAGAATATTTTAAAAAGGCATTGGTGACTGTTATACGCTTGATTGTTTAGTTTTGAGTTGGTATTATAAATAAAACAGACTCCCATTTGAAGGATACTAATTAAAAGATTGTAAATTCATGGGTGAATACTACAACCAAGCAACGACAGAGACGAAATTGGTATGAATGTCCATTAGTACTTATATTAATTACCTAGCTTTAGAGCGGTGGGTGGTCAAACTTCATAGTAGTGCAATCTTCATACAACCGAGGGGTAGTCACACCTTCAAGGATAAAATGCATCTAGATAGAGGTGTTTGGTCACATCTACACCATACGGAGATTAATACTGGTGATTCTAAGAGCATAAATAAGCAGATTGTCTTCATAAAACTAACATTTCTATGGTTAGAATAAGGGAATTTGGCGATTTGCACAGGTAAAACTAGTGCTAGCTAACCAATCTTTAATTGCTGTTTGTCTGGATTTAGTCTCCGAACTAGGACATATAAATTTAGGGAGTTCAATTTTTTGCTCCTTGAGATCGTCAAGATTAATAACATTCACATCCTCTAAAACTGCTTCTTCGGCAATGAGACGTTCCTCGGGAACTTCAGTAACGAGGGGATCTTTGAATTCTACGGTTGGTGGACTGTTAGGTTTGGGAACTGGCAAAGTGGGATGCTCAGCAGGAGCACCCACGTCTACAATCTGATCGGGTTGTTTCTCAAGGTTGATATCAGTAGCTTCTTCATTTTCAGTTTCCGTCGGGTTGCTATGTACAGATGGATCGCTTGAAACTGTGACATCATCGACCCAACATCGCGGGCGAACTTTCTTCCGTCTCGGCGTTGAAGACGGTTCTACTGGTTTCTTGGGTGTTTTATTAAATTGGTGAGGCGATACGTCCTCTGGAGTTTCTTCTCTTTGTTCCATCACCTGACTGAAACGATATTAGAATCAAACTATGAGATATTGTAACAAATAAAATATATTATATATAGAAACAAGACTATATAAATAGAATAAAGTCCAGGTTTTGTCAACTGCCCCCAACATTGAGAAGCTGTATCACGCGGCAACTGTCCTTGTGCTCCTCACTTGCTTGAAGGTATTTCGGAGCACATTACTCAGCTAAACTGGATAAATAGGAATCACCATAACGCAATATTGATTTGGTTTTAACATCCCACTCTCTGCACAAATCGAGCTAATGTAGAAAGACATAGGCCGCGCCGAGTGCTATGTGGGTAATTTTGCTCGAACAATTGCCTCATCGTCGCCTTTTATCGAATTTCAACTGTCAAGGGGTCTTTTACGTACATACCAACGAATACGTCTACACGGGTGAATCGTGGTGTTTTGTCCCATCCGAACAATTAGTGCCAGTACCACACTCGCATTTGCTTCAAAGTGTTGGTTTAATGTCAGCTTCCACTTATGCTTCGTCGCCGTAATCCACCCCACATATATAGTATCAAATTAACCAGCATCATCCAGTGAATGTTTTAGGCCATGATTTTGAGTGTTAAGATCATTTATTAATTTAACATAGCCAAAAATATGTGCCAGCAGCCTAACTGTTTTACTGCAATTAATGTTTAACGGGTGGTAACTCTGTTTCTTATGGTAATACCGAATAAGCAGATATTGGGCCCGTCGCGATGCCGGGTATCGAGCAATCCTGGGTATCCCCAGTTATTCCATGGGGAGACGCATATTCAAATTATCTGAGGATTATGCTATTTTTTAATATAGTTAAATACATAAAAACTGACATAGAAACATTTTTCCCATCAAAAGGATGTTTTCGGACATCTGTTTGTTTGCATGTCACTTCTTTTATATTAAAAGCTACGATCATGGGCAGATAATTTGAATACCTGAAAACTCCATGGATGAACCCAGGGTATAATGGAGTGGAACGGAATGAGACCACAGTGGATACCAATGATGGGTATCGAGCTAGTGTTGAATAAATAATATTGAAACCAATACCACCAACAGCTATAGTTTAGTGGATGGCCACCCTATCGTATATAATCTTATTGTATGAGTATACAATTCATAATGAAGCTTAGACAACCTATCTATTTGATTGATTATTATATATCTTAGGTCAAGATGGGATCATCTAATATACAACACTTATTGTGTTTATCAAAGCTTTAATCAAACACTTCATAAACTACAATTGTTAGATTTATGACTGACGTTTTAATCTTTGGCAAAGTATATAAATTATTCTATATGTCGCCATTTAACTTGAAACTATTTATCTACTATACCACACCGAGACCATGGTATTGGTTGACGTAAACTTGGATAAAAGTATTAAAGAATGTATATTATTCAACCGGTTCCATCGTATATTTTATAGGTTTCCGTTTATATTAAAACCCTTGTCTGTAATCAGACACCGCCAAGATCTTATTCGCGGACATCAACGTGGATAAATTTGAATTCTTAGAAAATGTATTCTATTCAATTCGGTCAACGGCCATAGAAACAGAAAGTCGCGTTTTCCACACTCGTCACTATCACAATCAAAACGGGTCATTTCGGAACTAAAATGCCATTCAATTTTATTTCAATAATGGTGCACAGTCTTTATAGCAGTAAAAAGGGGGGGGGGCGGTAGAAAACCCATGAGGTTGGACAGGCGACCCTACCCCTTGCCACGTACGCACTGAACACAAAACCACGCCTCTTGCTCTATAATAACGCACCATTAGACCATTCAGCACCACCTCACCCCTCCGGTAGTCTTAACATGCTGAACTTTAGTGACTGTATGACTGTAAGGGTAGGCCGGGCAAATTTTCACCTCATAGCATCTCGTATGTCGGTCGAACGGAAGCTTTATGGGGCTCACGCACGGAAGCTTTGTCACTTTGTCAAATAAACTCGAACTGTTACGTGTGTTTAAAGGGACAATAACACACTTGACAGCTCCAGAAAATAAGTAATAGCCTTATTCTAAGTACTAGATGTTTAAGTGTCCTACCTGTTGTGTAAGTTATCCATTACATCTTATTTTACTTGTCCAGAGGGTTCGAAAATATTTTTAAATCCACGTTACATTTAAAAAGATTTACGTTAGGCTATTCAAACTATTAAGTTGAATTTTTCCAATTTTTTTAAATTAGGTGTGTTAGGATAATTTGTATCATCAATTAATTGGAATATTATAAAATAATACAATTTGTTGACCAGAATAAAGATTGTGACATATTATTCAGTTACAACAAGAGTGGTATTGCTGGTATTGAGCCTTTAATATCTAATATGTGATCAGAGGACACCATTGTTCCTTTTCAGATCTATAAAATATCGGTATCTCATACATTGTACGTATTGACATATATCTTTAAAGGTATTTAAAGCAACGGGTAATAAGTGTAAAGGGTGTGGAGCACGGTTTTAGTATTCAGACCAAGAGTTGAACGACAATACGGTACACCACTGACCTCTTTGATCTATTGATGAAATCAGCCCAGTATATGTTACACTTTTTGTCTATTTGTCTCTCAATGCAATAAAATTGATTATTGGTCTATAGAGAAACCATTTTTCACAATAATTCGGGCTATAAGTATTGATTAATTTCTTCATAGCAATAAAAAGGCAATAAGCCCCAGTATTGTTCGAGCTAACCAAATTATATTTAATTACTCTGTCATTGATAAATATATTGATATTTTAATTAAAACGTACAATAGATGGCTTGGAAAGAGGTGGATTAATAAGGGGGTTTATCTCCACCCTCAGAAACTAGGTAATTTCGGGACTAACATATAGTTCAATTTTTATTTCAATCAATCGCTTGTGCGTAGGGTTGTTAGCAGTAGGGGGGAACCGGAGGACCCGGAAAAAGCTCACGAGATTTGACAGGCGACACTTATGACGCACCACGTGTGCGCTAACCATTCGGCCACTCAAACCTCGGCGTTAATGAGGACTGCTTTGCTAAAGTCTACTTTTACTCGGATTTCCGGAATGTTCTCGGTCAGCACCGGGATCGAACCCTGGATGTTAGGATGAAAGATGTATTTATGTCCACATTTCATTTTGGTAATGTAGCTACCGTATCGACTTTAAGATAGCCCCCACGAAGTTAAACATTCAAAGAAAATGAAACGATCTCTTGAGTTTGGTCATCCTCTAGAACGCCCAACATAGAACTGTGACAGATCCCCTATGGCGATAGAGATGTAGTGAATAAGTGTTTAATATTGCACAGAATGAATAAATATATATTTTTTCTGATAATTACTTTATGAGTTGTTAATCGTAATCAGGTTTCAGAGTATTATAAATGTTTCATTACGGTACCGAAAAAAGTAAGAATATGCGACAACTATTGTTGACTGTCCGGACGATTTAGCTGCTATGGACGTATGTTTCGTTGCCTGGCAACCTATCTTTAATATTGGACAGAATGAATAAATACATATTTTTTCAAATTCTCAACAATAATCAGATTAAGGTATAATCTATAATATGGGAGAAATGAAATCCTGATCGATTCGTTACTGCTTGAAAAAGTGTTATATACATTATGCAAGGGATTTAAAAAAAAAAATACCATTGTAAACGTCTTATCGAGTAAGACTTCTAATATATTTATGATCCTACTATATGTATTACATTATTGGACATTCAGCTCGAGTAGCCGAGTTCAATTAATACAAGCTTATTTGAATAAACACTTGACATAGTTTGAAGCAATTTGATCTACCTTTTATGCTTCTGTAATTATATATTATAATCACATAAATTTGATCCGTTAACTCGACAAAATTAAAGGGGTAATAGACAGTATGCATTTGATTGAACTTCAAAATCCAATTTCAGAATATATGGCTGTTCTGGTGCTAAAATATGTTCCGTGTTTTCAATACTCAATCGTGCCTTATCTAGATTTACATAAACATCTTATGTTATATGCCTCTAAATGTCACTTATATCATACTTTTTATGGAAGTTCGCCAGGGAAAATAAATTTTGTATTGGGTGTGATTTTGCCTGGCTTTTACCTATTACCTCCTAAATATAAGAAGTAATGGTTGTCATTCCCATAAGCTACGTCTCATTTTACTAAGACGTTGACATTGTTTGTGATGATTTGTGGTGACTTCTGAATTTTCCACCACCATCACTTATTAGCATGTAGAATGACGTTCGACTATATTGAGCTATGAAAAATGGGAGATGCATTGTATGAATAACACTAAACAAAAAAAATAATAATTCTAATTATTTAAAAAGCGGCTGAAATGAAAAAAAAAGAGTAAAAAACTCACTCAGTTTGATCCTGAAGTTCGGTGTTTTCTTGTTTGTCAGATCTGGGACTCAACATTTGTGTTGAAGATGATAAGCTGGATGATGATGCTGATGATATCGAAGGAGCTACATATCTCCTCGGATGGCTTCTAAATTGTGATTCCGTTCTCAATTCTGGTATTTCTTCACGTGATAGTAATCCATTTTGTTTCCCAGATTCGAATAATTCAGACCACTCAAAAACACTACCATTTAGACTTTTGTCCGATGGGTTCTTGGGAATTAACAAATATTCACTTGTAACTGAACGACACGTGGGAGAATTTCGTGGGGATCCAAATTGTGGTTTATTAGTGAATGCTACTTTATAATTACAGTTGCTTTGACTTAAAGTTTTTTTAATATCCGGGTAAGAGGATTGTTGATGTTCTATGGCACCAATATGGGACTTTGGGCGTAATCTAATACTGCTCAACAGAGCTGGCGTTTTGTTGTACAAGGGACTACCGATATGAGACGGTCCACTATAGTTCTGTACGGGTAAATAATCACAACTTATTTTACGATTTGTTGATGGATCCGACTTAACATTCTTCACGACATAATCGAACATTCTTCGACTGTATTGACGTTGGTTTTCACTCTCTGCACATGCTTTTAGTATAGAATGTTCTTTCAGATTCCTTTGATGTCTCCAGTATTGCGACAAATTCTGGGTCTCACCTCTTGAATAATCCATCGGAAACTCATCCAAAGTTCTGCGCCTCTGTAAAGGAGCAGATTGACATCGCATTTTAAACTTTGTGTGAAAATCTCGAGTGACCGTTAAAGTCATATTTTCTATTGAATATAATTGATATTATTCAGACAAGAATTAGTAATAACAACGAGACAAGTGTTGGTAAATTCACAAAACAACTAGCCATCAGTGTGAACTGTTTTCCTACGATACGTAAACAATGTTATCGTCAAAACACACGCTGCATTTTTTTTAAATGTCTACCCAGTTTTCACAGAATGACAGACTATGATAAATAGTTGAATGACGATATCCCTTCTCGCAAGAAAACAATTATTCCGTCGGTAGTCTATTATCGATAAGGTCTGAATTAATTACACGTTACAATGACTGTGTTCTTGTAGCTGGTTGCTAAGATCTATTAACGCCGGTTTTGTTATATTATGAATTCGTCTGCTTTGTATCGGATTATCTACCCCTGTATTTACGGTGGTATGCCTTAATCCTATTGATCGGGTAATATCACCTGGGTTTGTGACGCGATGTAATAAATCTACCTGAAATACACAGCTATCAATAGAACATTAGTCTACTTATACCTAGATCGTGTCATATTCATACCATTACGGCCTTTGTTCTTTATATACGGTTTGCAGTAGGACGTTAAACTCCATTTCACTTATACACGTTTGATTATCTGCATGAACACTGGGGTCGTTTTTATTCAGTTAATGAGATAGAGAGAGAGAGAGAAAGAGAGAGAGAGATAGAGGGGGATGAGAGAGGTGGGGTTAACCTCCACTCGACACAAACTTGGTAATTTCGTGGGAGAGAGAGAGAGAGAGAGAGAGAGAGAGATGGGGTTTGACGTCAACTTCACACAAACTAGGTTATTTCGGCACTAACATGTGGTTCTATTTCATTTCAGTAATTCGCTTGCGCATAGGGTTTTTTAGCAGTGGGAGAAAACCGGAGGACCCGGTGAAATCCTACGAGGATGAACAGGTAACCGTAATCATTGTCACGGACAAATGCGGATTCGAAACCATGTCAGATGACGCAAGGACTCAATGATACAACAATTCAGCCACCTCCATCCCCAGTTAATTATAGAAAATGGAGTTAAAATAGGTGAATTAAACGAATTTATTCAATACCTAAAAAGATTTGCCGTATGTTATATGTATTATCTCATTCGCATTTTGGTACATATATATATATATATATATATATATATATATATATATATATATATATATATATATATATATATTATATCAAATATGTTACTCCCGAAAAACAACTCAAACTTAACTTGGGTTTGTTTGCCAAAATACCCTTTATTTTGCAATTCTCCTAATAATATTTTTATTTTTCTAGAATGAAATTTGGGACGCATACTGTGAATAGTCGGACAATACAATTAATTGCAGATTTTGGATTTAAATAAAGCCCAAAGCTCGGGGTTTGGGATTGGGGGTTCCGAGAGGGTTGGGGCACTAACATAATGCAATACACAGAACACAATTTAAGTTTTGACTTATTTGTAAATATCTATTTGTGTATATGCTTGATAACGACTTGTGAAATCTTATTAAAACGTCGCAGTGAATTAAACCAGTAATTGTTATTCCATAAAAGTGTGTTTTTTGATTATGTTCCAATTACTAAATGTTATTCAAAGAATTCATTTGTAATGAAGTTTAAGCATGTTTTGTAATATGATGTACTATTTTCTTTTCGTGTAGGTGTAGATGCATGTGGGTGTGGTGGTGGGGGTAAACACAAGCAGTACTAACTCAAACTGCACCACACTATACAACCATTTTTAATTATATTCGCTCAGGTTAATCTTTAATCTAGAGCTCCTTCAGTATAGACGATTATCATAAGCTTTGTACACCTTGCCCTTGTGAAGGATTTGTATATCTATCATTGCCATAATAGTATAAGAATGGTATTATCATCACAGACAAAGGGATTAGAATGTATTAAGATATAAATACTTATTGCAATATAGACGATCAGATAATCTTTTGTTACGCGATCTGGGTATATGATTAGATCAAAAGGTCCTCCCTACAGTAAGCCACCTGACATGTATTGTAAATCTCGATATAAATAAAATAAAATGGGGTTTAACGTCCTACTGTTCTGCACCAACTGGGCTAATGAAGACGGGAATACGACATACAATGTACTTTCAGGGACATTTTGCACGGACAGCGGCACTGCGGCCTACTCTTATTTCGAATCCTAATTGTCGAGGGTTCTTTTACGTGGACAATAAGAAGAAAGCACTATAACTTTGTATTAATTCTGAACTATTTTTTAGTAAACACAAGACGTTTTTAAAGTGTTATAACTCTTGTCCAAAGGTATGGCGAGGCAATAATATACGATTATGTTTCAAATTCAGTCATTTATTTTGTAGTCATTTAATTAAGAAATCTTACAATAAAGGGTCGTTCTGCCCAGACAATATGTTCAAGATATAGAAGTTATCAATAAATTGCAAGATTTAATATCATGTCCTTACCCGACACATTTTCCTAGAAACATTGCAGAAGTTTGTCACTCCAATTTTGTTATGTAACACTTAGATATGTCCAGAAATGTGTTTTGCATATTTGAAAACTACTTCATGCTTAAATAAAAGAATTGTCTTTTGATAATCTTGTTACTGCTGATGAATCTAGGACATAAATATTTTGGTTGTTGAATTATAATCCTGTCCGTAATGCAAACAATATTTTATGTGACTTACCAACAACTTGTCTTGGAGATAAATTGATAAAACACCAATTATTCTTGAAAATAGCTATATCTTAACCACTACCTGCTGATATTAGGAACTAATAAATACTTTAAAATGAATCTGTATACTATAATATAATAGAATAACGAGTCGTATAGCAACAACCTATTGTTATATAAATATTGCACTTTCTAACATTTGAATTTGATTTCGAGTAAACAAAGCTTTGTATAATATATCACTTTCCCCGTGGATTAGCGACAGATTAAATGAATAATATCTATATACATATCACTATTATAATTCATATTTTTAAATAATAGCGTTTGACATGCATGTCTTGTTTTTCAATAGGTAAATAATAAGCGTAGAATGCGTTGGTCTAAAACCCGTTAATCTCTGGAAGCCTTTAGTAAAGACATACAATAAATAATGTCAATATATATATATATCTATATAAGTTATATTCATAATATATCTTAAATCGAGTTGATTGACAACTATATATAAATAGAGCACACACAATGGTTTCTTATGTAGCACCAAACCCATACCCATAAGCTCTATGTACCAAGTTTCCCAAATTCTGATCTATGATAAGATGCCGTTATTTCTGTTGACTGGTTTCTTATTCATGGCATACGCATATATTTCGTCGAGATTTGCGACATTATCTAGGGAAGTCCCACTACTCATCCCCGCTTCTGGAAAATCCTTGCTCCGCACCTCTCCAAATCGAGTCGGAGCGTTTCCACTAGCAGGATTGATGAGTGATATGAGGGGGAATTGAAACCACAAGCTCTAAAATTCCCTCGAATTAGTCTCGGTTACCCAAAACAATTTTTTATTGTTTAATTAAATGTTTTATTGATCAAAATTTACAGATTTCGATGTCGACCAAAACGTAACTCGTTTAACAATGGAGCGAGGGGAAAGCATTTTGTGGCCACCCTTATCCCACCCCGTCAGACTAAGAAAAGTTCTAACACAAACTCCACAAACAGTTCAATTTTATTTAAATAATTCGCTTCCGCATAGTGGTCTTTAGCAGTCGGAGGAAACCGGAGGATCCGTAGAAAATCCACGTGGTTGGACAGGCGAACCTATGTCTTATCACGTACAAGCGGAGAATTGAAACCACGCTACATGACCCAATTACAGATCTTGTGGTTTCGCGAGCTCGCGTAAAACCACTAGACCACATGACGTCCCATCAACCAGAAAACACGTCGTGTATTTTGTACATGGGGAGCAGTCCATTTGCTGATTACACTATTTTGCCTATAACGTTTTTTTAGGACTTTGAATTCTGTCTATTGGTTTGGATTGTTCGTACTTGGTTTTATTTTATTATATGGACCAACCAAACAACGTCTGTGGGTTACGGACTATAGGAGATACACACGGTTTTCCCCGTGCAACAATGTTTCATTGGACGTATCATGTTAATTATGACATGGTGGCTCGGACGTTGTCCGAGAAAGTTCGTCGACAATTTTGTTGGACTGGTTTCTCATTGTTAGTGGTATGGGAAAGGGAGACTGACACGGGGCAGTGTATAGTCGTTGTGTATACATTGGCGTGCACGTTAACAACCCTTGGCAGTATAATAGTAGGTCGTAGTGCAGCGGTCTGGGCAAAATTCCACTCAAAGCAGAACAATAGGACGTTAATCCATTATCACCATTTATATATATTCTCTGTCCGATGCATCATATCAACAAAATTCTACTTCTGGAGGTTCGAATTTAAATAAAAGCCCGTTTTAAGATCAGAACGTTCACCTTGTCATTACTAATATTATATCATCAACCAATAAAATATACTGTTGACAATGTGGTAGAAGAAAAACTGTAACATATAGTTATGGAAAACAGTTGAGAGAACACTCGTCGAAACGTCGGCTAAATAAATCAGTAGCTATGTTTTCATAAGTATGTGTTATAGTTTATTTATCTACCCAATTACTAAATGCCACTTATAGAAAGTATTCCATTGAAGCATATTGACACTGTAACAAAATATTGCTTACCATTTCATAGGTATCTTTGAAACACGCCTAGGTTTCACTTTAGACTGCTCTGGTTTCTTTTAGATCTGTTATGTATTAAATATTCCATCAATTAACTGATCATAAGGAACTACATATTTCTAATTCTAACTATTGGTCGTTATAAACTCATCGATTTCTGCTGAGTTCTGATGGAAGTCCTCTGTTATATTCCTATTAAAAACCAATCCATTACAGACAAGACCTACTTGACCGTGGATAGGCCTTTACTCTAAATAATTAATAATCACGCAAAGCAAACGAAATATTACATACCACAATAAATCATTGTATAAGCGTTAGAATCACTTACGTTCTAATGGCTGAAGTTAATATTTGATTTTAATTCATTATGAATGGAAAAATAATGATATTGCTATAACATTAAGAATTGTAGACACCATAAAATGCTTGGTGTTAAAAGACTGTTTTAGAATCGTGATTCTTATTGAATGGTATAAATGTCATAATTGAAAAATAATGATACTATATTTATTGGTAACCACCACTGGTGATCTAAACTGGGTGGGTCACACGATATCTGAATAATTGAAGGGAGATAACTCGAAAACTATATTCACCCCAACCAGAAAAGAAATGTAAATTCAAACGTCGTTTCTACCCCCACAAGAAGAAACCAAGTTCATTTAATTAATTGTTTTCTGGGGGGTCACCGGGGAACGAAGGTCCTGGCAAGGGACAACGTATAGTTGTTCGGGTGGGACGAGAAACCGAGGTCCCGTGCAAGTAAAAGAACCATTATAGTTGGAATTCGACATAAGAGTAGATCATAGTGCCGCTGTCTAGGCAAAATGTCCCCGCGTATGACCATCTTCAGTATTCCAATCGGAGCAGAACAGTTGCATGTTAAGTCCTATTTCATTTCAGTAGCTTGTTGCCTAGCTACTGACGGAAAACAGACCAATACAGAATTTAGGTTGTTTTTTTTAAATCAATATATTATTTTGTCTGAAATAAGAACAATTGTTTTTATGTGCGGTCTTTAACACTGAATTGAAGTTTAATTCTGGCATGCTATCTCCTTAATCTACATTAGTATTCAAACCAGTGGTTTATATATCAAGCTTCGTTAAGTTTCGGACATTAACGGTCGATTCCGGTCATTGTCGATTCTTCCAGAGACAGAGAGAGAGAGAGAGAGAGAAACGGGGTTTAACGTCCTCTCGACACAGACCAAGTCATTTTGGGACTAACATATGGTTTCATTATATTTCAGTAATTCGCTTGCGCGTAGGGGTCTTTAGCAGTGGGAGGAAACCGGAGTACCCGGAGGAAACCCACGAGGTTGAGAAGGCGCCACTATCTCCATGCCACATACGCTCACACCAGGGCTCGAAACCACAGCCGCAAGCGTGAGGTGACCGGCCAGCTAGAGGTCGAAGCGCGGCACTCTAGACCACTAGGCCATCCCAACCCCCCACAAACAAACTGTCTTCAAGAATGAATGAAATGGGTTTTAACGTCCTACTCGTCTGCACCTTACCTGGGCTAATGGAAGACGGGCATACGCCATACAGTGTGCTATGAGGGAAATTTTGCCCGGACAGCGGCGCTACGGCCTACTCTTATATCGAATTCCAACTGCCAAGGGATCTTTTACGTGCACTCCATGTATACACGGGACCTCGGTTTTTCGTCCCATCCTAACGACTAGGCAGCTGTCCTTGTCTGGGAAATCACGCTGGAAAATCGAGATGAACTTTCTCGGCCAATGTAGGTATTGAACACCCGACCCCCAGACTAGCGCATCAGCGCCTTATCTACTAAGCCACCTTGACCCCCTCTGTCTTCAAGAAGGTCTACATCTATTTCTTCATGGTCGCTGAGATTTAAATAAGTTTGTTTTTTGGCGAGATTGTAGGTTAGTGCTTAGGTAGGCATTATGGCTAGGTCCAGGGTAAGGGTTATTATTGGGATTAGCGCTATGCCTTTTTACATCTCGTGACCTTTGACCAAACCTTTCATGAAGTTGACTTTATGAAAATGATCTAACCCTACAACAAAACAAGAATAGACCATAAGAAGAGAACGCGAGAGGCGGTTGAAACTAGAATGGTCTTACAGAACCACTTGGTGTTCATATCCTTGGTTGAAATATACAAATCTTATTGCCTGGTATTGACTGTAAAACCCACAAATGCAACGGTGCAGATAATTTCAGAGGGGAATGACCACCGTTAAATACATATTAAAACATACAAGACACCATTAATTCAACAGACACCAATACAAATTATATGAAAGCTACATTAATTAATTCTGATTTGATTACCGGATCTGTTGTCAGATGAAAAAATAAACTGAATGAAAATTAATGAAATTTTGTTAATAAAGTAAAGATAATTTGACAACTGATATACGTTTTGACATCTAATCATAGTTATTAACTTAATACGTAAAAAATATCAGACAATATACACCAGCATATGATCTCTAATGACAACAGTATTGTGAGTTTATATATTTCTATTTCAGAAGGGAAGAGGGGGATCAAGTTCTAATATTATATATCTTGTAACGAATTTAACAATGCTCACTAAGAAACAGACTTTGACAAAGGTAGGGAGTCTTTCTTTCTCTTGCTTTTAGGAATTATGTCTGAGTTTGGAGAGACATGTGTGTACAAACTATGTTTCATAGAAACCCGAACAGGATAATTCCAAATGTTTGTGCGTTTACTCTTGTTAGTTTTTCTTTAAAGGTTATGCTGCAGGTAAATTTCGGTGAGTTCCGCCGTTCTCCGTTAGTAATCGTAACTATCGGCCAATACGCAGGTCTTGTCGTCATTTCACTATTTCTGCTTATAGAAATATATACTAGAATATGAACAGAAGGACTAATATGACGTCATGGATATTTTATTTGGGCAAAGTTGCGGCTATTCGCGGAGAACTGCGGATATCTACCTGTTGAAATTTACCTGTGACAATCAGGGTCGAGTTATACTTATAGAAAGTATATGTTGACATTATTCCTTACATTATTTAAAAAAAACATTATGAAGCTTTTCCGGTGACCTTTAACGGGACATCAGTACTTTGGGTGTGTGTGTGTCTGTGGGGGGGGGGGGGGGTCTTCTCCTAATCATAATTTTCGATGTTGTAGATTTGCATTATCGATTTGAGAAATGAAATGAAATGAGATCAAAGGTACATGTACAACTGTTCTAGCCCATCCGGGTTAATGTAGTGTATTATAACGAGAATCTTATGCCCACGTGGTACTTCGGTGCCCAATGTTGTCTATAATAGTTAAGATGCATCGCCTTTAAGGAGAACAATGTTACATTATGTGATAGAACTGGTTAAACACATTCCAAATATAATGTTAACACACAGATTACGTAGTTAAGATATCTGTGTTCAAATTATTATTAGAATGTGTTTAATCAGTTCTATCACATTATGGCACCCCATGCCATTATACACTAGCAACTGTCAATCAGAAAACGAGGAACAAACATTTAATTTCGAAACACAAAATATACCTATTTTTATCGGCGACATTTTCGTTAAGCTCAGGGTGCCACACTAAAAGAATTGTTAATATTGATGTTGTCACTATGTAATATTGTGTAATTTATGCTCGCTCTTAAAATGGAGGCACCTAGAGGAGTCTATTCAGTTTATCCAGTATAATTATAAATTTTTGTTCCAATAAAGGAACGGATGGGCCCTCTCCATTAATTATGAATTTGAAAGTAAGAGAAATGAAATGGTCACCAAAAGATTGTTAGTCATGAAGGAAAATCCCAAAATCAAAATCTAAAGATATTACTTTGACTATTCATTTGATAAGCAGGTATTGCTCAATTCATAATGATTAGCTGGTTCAATAAAGTTGAAAATCGCAATCTTCAAAATCATTATTATTACAGATGGCTTATGAAGGACTGCAGCTCAACAATGTGCATGTAATGCAGAGTAACATTTGTAGATCGACCGCTTGCTGTTATAGCTTTCCGGATAAGGTAAATCATAAGCTTGTTTTAATCCACATTTGCACATTTTGTTTTGAAACTTACTTGGATTGTTTGCATTTTAAAAATGTATAGGGTGACTGCCCCTATCAATGAATTTTTTTTAAAAACTTTACAGGTCTTTCAGATTATGCTTTCCAGATTGCTGGGATTGATATAAATCTTAAGGAGCTTTCGCCGAGTTGGTTCTTCTATCGCTGAAACGTTGCAAACAGATTTTTCTCACAAATTTTGGAGAGATTAATTTCTCTAGAATCTCTATTGAAATTGAGAATCGCGCAACAAATTGTCGCAAATGAAACTAAAACCTTTTAAACAACTTTACAATTCCTCTGTTAAGCGCGTATCCATTTCCTGGCACCGCTATATGGGTATCTTGTTTCATTAGTTAAAGACAATCTTAACACCAATATTAAAATGATTGAATCGTGTAAACTAAACTGTTATTTATGTTTAAAACATAATGTCATTTAACATCACATGCAATTCTTCATGTAAATGTAAACAAAATTATATTGCAATACGAATAACTTGTTTCAATGACGGTCGAACATCCAAATCGTCCAGATATTCAAAGATGGCAGAGAGAAATATTGACTGGTTATCTCTGTAACTGATCATTAAATTAATTTAGACGAGTTGAACTTTTAGCCGATATGAAAATTTGTCACAAAATCGTATATTTTTGTTTTCTATTTTTCAGAAGAGACAACGGACGACATTTTCCCCAGTACAAGTCTCAGTCCTGGAAGAACTTTTCACGCAAACCCAATATCCGGATATATTTCTCCGCGAAAAGATTTCACAGAAAATATCACTTTGTGAAGCTAGAATTCAGGTACTGTAAAGTTTCTGCAGTAAATTGGCTCTTGTTGGCCATTGTCCGTGTGTTGACTCTTTTCACTATCGGACGTGACGAATAGACAAAGACGTTACGACTAGATTGGAATTGTATATTTCAAATTATTAGATAGTTGAGAGCCGTAATTGTCACGCACTGTTGAGACATACTTGACATTATTTGCTTTTCAACTCCTTTAATTACACATGCTGGTATGTCTGTCATTGTCTAACTGTCCGCCACATCATCATTATTTGATATTCCACCTTTACTCCAGGTCTGGTTTCAAAATCGAAGAGCAAGATGGCGTCGGGAATTTAGAAAAAAGTACGGAAATTTCCCTTGGCCAAGAGGCCGGGTTAGCTCTGTATATCATGGCACCCAATCAACGGATGTTGTCCTGTCATCTACTGCGGCGACCAATCCAGAAGAAAGTCTTTATTCTAGGACGTTATTGGATTTATATGCCAGACATAAGAATGAGTAGGTTATTTTATAAAACTCTTCTGTAGATTACCAAACATGTTTTGACCAAACTGAGGAACTGCCAAAAATGTCATGACTGCAATACTTTCCGAATAAAGAGAATACCCGGAGATCTACAAATATTACTGCACATTCTCCGTCTCCGGTTTCTTATTTATGTGTCTTCACATAATGATGACAAAATAGCTGGAGAGAGAGAGAGAGAGAGATAGAGAGAGGGAGAGATGGGTGTAACGTCCACTCGACACAAACTGGGTCATTTTGAGAATAACGCATGCTTCAATTTTATTTGAAAAATTTGCTTGCGCGTAGGGGTCTTTAGCAGTGGGAGGAATCCAGAGCAGCCGGAGAAAACCCATGGGGTTGGACAGGCGACCCTACTCCTTGTCACATACAACCGGGGATTCGAAACCACGGCAGTTGACGCAATGCCAGACTTTGTGATACAGCACGCACGTGCTAACCATTCAGCCATCAACCCCCTAGGAATTTTGAACCTGACTACTTTAGAGTATGTCATGTATACTTACTCTCATGATTCCGACGCGTTTATATACATTTTTGATAAAAAAAAGCAAACGGTGTCTTCTCCCCACTACTGTTCTAAAATTTCACTTTCAAATAGTTTGTTGGGTAAATTACTAAAATTTCCCATGTTATCGACCAATTATGTTGTTTCCATATTCCTAAAAAAAAAACCACGTTATCTTGATATGTCTGAAGTGACATGATGGAATTAAGCTTGCTTTCGCTATTGGTAGGTAGGTTTTTAGCATTCATGGTATACTAACTATTTGTGTGGGCTGTAAATTCAATCATTCCGATGGCGACACCCCGACTAAATGATTTAATTTTTCAATCTTCAGATCTATGTACAGCGCAGCCAGTTTCACCATCCAAGGGTCCCCGTCACTGATACCGTTTGTGTTGCCAGTAGGATCAGCATTGCTACCAGCCACCACTACCACATCAACCGCCAGCAGTCAACCTGCAAAACAAACCTGATGAATAAATTATCATCTGCATCTTAAATGACAGTGAATATTGTGTTTATTTGACGTGCTGTTTGTAATAATGTAGCGTCTTAGCTTAAGACAGTAATTTGATATCGTCGTCTATTTCCATAGTGGTGTATCTCGGTATTACACCAAGACCTTGGCTGGAGACAGGAGCCGCGGTGGCGCAGCGAAAAAGGCACTGGTTCAGTAACAAAGGTGTCCTAGGTTCGATTCCAGCGTTGAATACCCATTTTTTATTTACTGGTGCAAGGGTGTCTAATCGCTTGGGTGGGAAGAAACATCAAGGTCCCGCATACTGTTGGAATTTGAAATAAGATTAGGCCAAAGCGCTGCTGCCCGGGCAAAATGTCACTTGTAGAAAACTTCAATAGCCAGGTTAGTGCAGAAAAGTAAGACGTTAAACTGCATTTCATTTGACTAGAGTCCATAAATGTGTTTAAATTCAATTATTGTTAATTTGTAATTCACCTCACGTTGTATATCCAATTGAGGCAAACCATTATTGCTGTGGATTAACTAACAACCATTCAGACATGTTAGAATTTATAATTTTTTAAAAAATGTTGGTTTCTCATAAAATTGTCATCAATATTCAGTTGGGACCAAGTGCATTGAAGATTTTAAACTCTTAAGTCGACTGTGCTGTTATGATCGTTTATTTCATTTGGACCGAGGACAACAAAAAAAAAAGGGAAAAAAAAACCACCTTTCCCCGCCATGTATACAGACTTGATGGGTGGTTGTTTGGGCATTCAAATGCATTAGTCACAACTCGATATTAGGAGAATCTGAAATATGATTTGTATGAAATTATTATTAAATCTGACTTTAATTCTAAATATTCTTCACTCAGTTATATTCAATTTGTTACATTGTATTATTTTTTTAAAATTTTTTATTCAAAATTTAAAAATTGACTTCACGTGAAATAGCTATGTAAAAACCTAGTTGTAATTGTGAAACCATATAAAAGTATTTTCTCATTGATTTTATATTTCTGTGGGTTTTATTTCCAATGTGTAACAAAACCTTAAAAGATAACATAACAAAAATTGTTGTTTTTTTTCATTATTTCTAAAGTATTGATTGTGATATTGTAAAAAAATTTGACTATATATAAAAAAAAATCTTCACTCACATTTCTGAAATCTCAATTTTATCCAACTAATTAATATGAAATTAAAATTTCTCTGGGGATCAAATTAGATTAATTTTGTTAGACAAAATTTTTAATTTACATTATAGATGAATTTGTATTAGGTTTACTGTTACTGTGAGCTGTTTATAAGGTTCATTTTCCGGCGTGGTTTCCCCTTGTGTACATGGGATGCAGGACGGAGGGTCAGCTGCCTAGTCGTTAGGATGGGATGATTAACTGGGGCCCGGGTACACATTGGCTTGCACGTAAAAGATCCCTTGGCAGTTGGAATTCGATAAAATAGTAGGTCGTAGCGCTGCCCGGGCAAACTTTCCCTCATAGCACACTGAATATACCCGTCTTCATTAGCCCAGTTTAGGAGCAGAACAGTAGGACGTTAAACAATATTTTATTTCATTTATATCGTCTGCAGATGATACGTAATGTTGGGACATTTTAAAGGCGTGGTATATTTGTACATACTGAAATAAATGACCCATTTTTGATCTGATATCCCTTTTAGTGATTTAGCTTGCACAGCGGATTTAAGGACTTATATATACGAACTGTAAATACTTCAAATCCTTAAATATATATTTGAAAGATATAAAATAGTTCCCTGATCTTTTAAATTCATTCATTACAGTTAAACACTATACACATCAGTTACTATGGCCATGTGAACGTGACTTGGTGAATTCTTTATGTTGAAAGCGTTCATTCAGTACCGGTTAGCCTTGTGTCAATGATATTCAAAGATACTTTAAGGTTATACGATTTATAATTAGAACAGTTCGCCTGGATTTTGTAATCCAAATGGTAAACAGGATGTTGACATTTGCAAACCTGACATCGTAACGAGAGTGCCCATGTGGGATATTTCATCACTTTTTTTAGTTTTAGTATATAAAGAAATCGACTAGTGCATAATTACTACTGGGTGTCACCTACTGACGTATCTCCCTAACTGCGCATGCACTAGTTTTATTCTACGACGAGGTAAGTGTGTTATCTGTATACATTGTGTTCATATACGTGAATCAAGTTATTATTTGACTATGATGTGTATGACGACCGATAACCGTACCTGGGATGAATTCATATTATTATCCGGCGAAGCGTATCATAAACCATAAAGGCACATTTAATTTATTTATATGTTATACGTAATTGTCCATGCACAAAGCATTATTTAATGGTTAATATCTAACTACCTACGCATTAGTCAATAAACATTAGTCAATAAACATTAGCGTATTCATATACATATCCCAGTGGCGCAAGATAACCTACCTCGGGATCTTTCAGTGTGGTTAATTTTTGTAAGCGTTGGGAGACAGATGACTTGGAAATGAACAGCGCTTAATCGTTTGGATGGAACAAAAAAAAACCCCACGTCGCGTCTACACGCTGAAACGCAAAAGTTTCCCATAGCACAGTGTATAGCGTATATCTTGATTAATCAGATTTGTGTAGAACAATACGACGTTATTGAACTTCATTTCATTCCGATAATAATAAAGGTCTTCTGAAAAGTGTGCCGTGCCCGGTTGAATAGGTGAGTTACCTCCCCTGAATCGTTCCCAGGCTCTGTGTTGAGCGCGCAGACACTCGTCCACTAACTAATGGCTAGTGACATCTAGTTGTCTATTATCTGTATGGAAAGAGAAAAATCGAGTATATAACAATTTTTTCATCACCTTCCAAGCATTTTTCACATGTTAAGAGAAAAAATACACCGGTTAAGACAAAAAATTCAGATGTCAACACTAAAAAATTCACATATCAAGACGAAAAAAATCACACGTCAAGACGGAAAAATTCACATGTCAAGACAACAAAAAATCATATATCAGGAGCACGTGACCGTTCAAAAGCACATGACCAGAGAAACCGATGGGAAGAAAAAATAGCCCATTGTGCGCCAGCCTCAGCAGCAAAACGCGGAAGGGATAAAAGAAAATCAACTTCATCATCTGGATGAGGTGTTTTCCGTGACATGTTCAATGTAAAAAAATCGGCTAGAAAAAATGAAAAGCAACCATCTTTGCTTGCAGTGACGTCATGGGTTTTTGTGGTCACGTGCTCTTGAAGGGTCACGTGATTTTTTTTCGTCTTGACATGTGAATTTTTCCGTCTTGACATGTGATATTTTTCGTCTTGACATATGAATTTTTCCGTCTTGACATGTGCATTTTTTGTCTTGACATGTGAAAAATGTTTGGAAGGTGATACAAAAATTGTTGTATACTCGATATTTTCTTGCAATTAATTCCGCTTTGACTTGCCATACTAAAGATATCGTACAATGTAAGAGTGATGCTGTCTTATATCCATCCTAAGTTATATATTGTTTAAATTACTACACGAATTGCACATCGCGACCGTGTCTAGTCGTTAGGATAGCACCGAAAGCCCCGTGTACACACTGGTGTTTACGTAGAGGAACACTTGCCAGTTAGAATTCGAAATAATGGTAGCCCGTAGTGCTGCAGCTGTGAGGAGACAACATGTTACACCAATGCACACTACATGGCCTTCCTCCAGAAAAATCGGACGTTCAATGTCATTTAATTTCATTTCATATCGCGCCATGGTCATTTCAGCACATTTGCTTATGTATATTTGTGTTACATTCTGTTTTCGTTACACTATTTACACCGGTGCAGAAAAAGTTGAACATTAAAATCCATTTCATTTCGTTTTCGTATTCTTCGCCATCTTCATCGCTAGTATCACTACGCGTAATATATATGACAATATGGCATCGATAACCGTAATCTAAATCCATGTACCGTCGTCCATATGTAGTGAAAAAATCAATTCCTATATTGGGAATAATTATTATTAAATATAGATGCAACTTTAGTAAGCTATGGTTCGGCTGCTTTTCTACATGTTGAATTATAAATAAATAATTTATTTCATTGGCCCCATGTTAACTCGCTGATGTTAACAACATACATTTTTAATAAATAGCATTGTTCTGATGTTATATAGACGGCAATGGACGAAAGAGTGTTATAGCAGTCGAGTTATATAATATAAATAATCATACATAGATAGTTGTACTTATATAAATTGATAATACAGTGCTTATTAATCTTGTTCGTCTAACATTATGGGATGTGGTTCTAGTAGGCAGTTTAAAAGTGATTTCAATACTACATTAAAAAAACGGTTTGTAGAAGAAGAAACGACATTTACTCATTTTAGTGATTCTTCAGAATTTGCAGGTAAATGCCTGTGTTTCCTCTTGTACCATTTTTCCTAATTAATTGTCGTATGCTTTAAAAGTCGGAGTTTACTGACAGTAAGGGAGACTTGGAATAGAGCTCCTCTCGATCTACGTCTATTTCATGTTCTCAATAAAGGGCTTCTCAACTATGCTGATATCTTGTTATCTGTAGTGTTACAATCGGGAACATCTCACTGTGCCACCCGCTATTGTTCTCATGGGAGGATTAATCAAGCCAGGGGATTATCGAATACAATGGTGTTAAATGTATAGTCCGCTTTTTAAAACTACTAGGTTTAAATTAATTACCAACTTTATTCACAATAAATAACAACAAATACATGTATCAAACATGAATCATAACTCTACTAAATGTGATATGGCGTTAGTATATTCAATAGCATTTTTTACTCCATTTAACAGTTCGATTTTTAGATCATTAATAGATTTTTCTACTCTTTTATATTTTCGCCTTTTAGGGGGCAGTCGTCCCCCGTTATCCAATTGAACTATGGTATTTTTAGTAAATGTCTGCTGTTTCGACACAATGTTAATAAATTTAAATATATTTGGGTGGCTTGTTCCGGTTTTCTTCATTTTACTGTGCCATCCCTCAACGTGATTAGTTGTCCGTGAACCATCTGTGTTGAAGTGAGTCCACATAGCTCCCCCATCGCTTTCTGCCACTTGTTCAGTAACATAATCTGCAAACTTTGAATATTGTCATCCTCCAAGTCAGCTTCTTCTAAGGCATTTAACCCAATCTTGTCTATATCAAATAATCTCAAAAATGGGAGGCCGGGATAATATTTAAGATATTCGTTAACCGATGAAACATGAACTTAACTTATATATTTTAATCATTAAATCTTAACTAGGTGAATAGTAATAATAAGGATACAGTCTATAATCCTCAGTTTACTTAAACTTTCACACCACTACCCTATAACACCAGTTGATTAGGTGGCACAGTGAGATTAAACCTTACAATCTTAGCATCTAGTCATTCTTTTTCGTTCCAGAACCCTACAAAAATATTACAAGCATTAAAGAAGGGGTCGAGATAAACTAAGATTCTGTGTGCCTCTTTGTGGACAAACAGTGTTTGTTTAAGAAGTGAATTGTCAACAGTTAATTATGCCGCGAAAGAGTATATCTATTTTGTTTAATCACACAGAATGGAGATGGGTTATACGCATCGTCAGTGTAATTGTTTTCTACATAGACGTAAATGCTTACCGGAGCTCCAAACTGAACATTTTTTAGTGAAGCCTATACCATATATAACAGGCCCAGGACTGCACAGCGTATTGGACGCTTACGACTGGCCCCTGGATCCATTCACTTGATTTGATATTTTCCGCAGGTTAATCTTATAGGTTTTTGTTTTGTGTAGTGCGGTCCTCCTGCACTTACTATTTGAGTTGATTGGATAAAGAGATAAAGAAATGGGCTTTATCGTTCATTTGACACAAACCCCAATCGGATAAGCATACAATTTGATAGCAATGGACTATGACCAACCTTCGTAAAATACAGGGTTTTAATTGTTAGTCGGTTACGACCAATGTTTAATATTTTCGTAGATCATTTATGAAACATTTAGTGAAGCAGCAGTCATATTGATATTACTTCTAAATATAATTTTGTTTGTTCTGTAGAACTCGATAGGGAAGAAATGGAAACACAAGTGGAAAAAATAAATCAATTTGGTGACCATAAAGATGTTGCTAATATGTCTGTTGAAGATTGGGAAGAAAGATGGGAACTTGGTCAAACACATTTCCATAAGGAGGATGTCCATCCGTAAGTTGATCCTGACGCCATTTGACACATATTGTTTATAAACTACAATATTATAAACATGACCACTCAGAGCAACGCCAGGGTGTTCTCAGAGGTGCTGGAAAATTGACGGACAATGTTTATCTATTGTTTTAATGGTCGACAATTTTTTCATGGGGGGGGGGGGTTATTGGCAACTCCCCCCCCCCCACACGCACCCAAATTTTTACGGCTTGATTATATAAGTTTCTTCTCGATGGATATATCATTTCGTCCTGTCTTACAATAGTCAAACCAGTACCACCTGCATTAATGTCGTGTAATTTATTTTGATGAGCCCCTTTCATCCGATTGAATACGAACCAGGAAATTAATTGAAAATATATTATGCAAGAGCAAAATCTACCTATTGCAGGCCGTTCTTTAGGCCTGAAATGTTTTCAAAATTAATTTATCCAGACTATAATCATCAGCTGATGTCATCGCTAGCCTGTGATATTTACTGGATTAGGATCCGATTTGTTGCTCAACTTTCATTCATGATTAAATTATGATATCGATAATCGAGACTTGTTTTGTATTGCAGGCCTGTCAATTATAATAGGCCTAATATAAATTAGCCTAACGGATCGAACACCAAGATTGTTTTTGGGGGGTATCTTGTGACAAAGGGATCTACATTAATTTGAACCGTATATACATGTACATAGAACTCTGCTGGTTTTGATCATTCATGATATTGACGTGTTCAACTCTATAAAACTTCTTCTAAGGCACGGTCTTATTAAAACATCTAATGTATTCAATATTTTCTTTACGGGCTACACACGAATGACCTCTACTCGTTTAGATAAAATGCACGACCTCATTAAACATCTTATTTATTCAATATGTTCTTTATAAGCCACACATGATCTGTGTTTAACACTCGGCAGAACTTCATGGCTTCAAAGGAAATGTGCAGTGCAGTTACAGATACTATAATCTCATAAATAAACAATACCGAATATGATGATCCCTCTTGTACCATTTTTCCTAATTGTCGTATGCTTTAAAAGCCGGAGTTTACTGACAGTAAGGGAGAATTGGAATAGAGCTCCTCTCGATCTACGTCTATTTCATGTTCTCAATAAAGGGCTTCTCAACTATGCTGATATTCTGTTATCTGTAGTGTTACAATCTTAGCATCTGGCATTTCATTTTCGTTCCAGAACCCTACAAAAATATTACAAACATTTAACAAGGGGTCGAGATAAACTGAGATTTTATGTGCCTCTTTGTGGAAAAACAGTTGACATGAGCTGGTAAGTATAGTCCATGAATTAAATAGATGGGATACAAGGTTTCTGGACATGCGAGGTTTATTCAAACAGGGGGGGGGGGGGGATAACTCTTGATAGCTTAGTGACAATCCATATCAATGTATTTGCGATTTAAAATGATGTCACTAAATACTTATGTGCCCACAAGATTTGTCATATACTGTAGTGTCCGTCTATCTGCCGGGTTCTAACTGTTTGTTTCTAAATTGGCACTATACTGAATTCTTTCCGCAACAGTTGAAACAACTTGTGGCAAATATCAGGCCCGGTTGTAGAAAATTTGGGGTCCAATTAGGGAGGCCCGAAGTTACAGAAAATGGATACAATTGCAGGATATGAATAACTTTAATTAGTCCGATATTCAAACTTAGTAATTGATTAATATCTGAAAATAGCAACAAGCGCCAACAAGCAAAAGAGGGAAGTTGGGGTGTCTATAAATGGGTTTAGTTATTGGATTTGTCTCCCTTATATATAAATTGAAAACTCTCGACGACTACGTCTGTTCTAACATTCACTGATTGAGAGGCCCACAAAACTATTATTAATCCAATTTGTCCATAAAATGATAATTATGATTTATAATATTTTTTTTGTGACTTTTAATATTAATATATGTTCCCCGCAAAAGAGAAAGAGAAAGAGAGAAATGGGGTTTAAACTAGTTCATTTCGGGACTAGCATGTTTGTTTGTTTTTTATTAATTTTATTTCAATAATTCGCTTGCGCGTAGGGATCTTTAGCAGTGGGAGGAAACCAGAGTACCCGGAGAAAACCCACGAGGCTGGACAGGCGACCCTACTCCTTCCCACGTACAACCGGGGATTCCATCAAGACGAGGTACCATTATTGTCTCTAGAACATCTGATACCACTTTATATATTTTGCAAAGTTCCCATAAATAACAATTTTACACTTATATTTTTTTTGCTTTGGAAACCATGCGATATCGGCGAGTATTGCAGTGATTCACTAAACAAAAGGCCTTGGGTTCCAGTCCGGTGTTGGAAAAGTTCTTCCCGATGTTCCAGCTTGTTCACTCCATTGTCAGTTATAAAATGGAACCATATGTTAGTCCCGAAATCCCCTAGTTTGTGTAGAATGGACATTAAACACCATCTCAGTCTCTCCATCTAAAAAATACACAAGTGGTACTAGGTGATCTAGCAAGAATAAAGAAAATCTGTCTCGTGCACCATACCGATCGCTATACATAGTAACTCTTTCGAGTCAAGGTTACATGACATGTGGTATTATACGGACAATGTCTCTAAACTGTGTCACCCACGTATAGTCATGATCAACTGTAATTACCCTCAAAGATAAGAATTGGTTAAATACATGCCCTACCTGATTACTTAGTTAAGTCAAGAACAGTGGCTGGACTTTTTACATCATTAATCCAAGTTTCTATAAAGTGAAACTGAAAAGAACCACGAATCTCTAAGTATACGACAATCTTATAACTGTACATATCCACAAAATCGTGAGGCAAATAAATGACTGTTTTTACAGTTATTGATATAGAGGACATTATCTGGGCATTGTCAACTGGTTTTAAAATGATGTAAAATAGCCTTCAGTTGTCTATTTAGCGACCCCGTATCTTGGGTAAAAAAAAGGTCGTGAATTGAAAACACCATGATACATCACCCACGTTTTTTTCATGTATAGAAATCTATCGAATACAGCAAAAATTATCTATCCTGGAATTGTTTTTCTTGACTTTTATTTAATTTTATTGAGTGACAAAAACTAAATTGTATTTCTAATAATTTATAGCTGGTCTTAAGCAAAGAAGCATGGTATGCAGAAAGTACAGAAAAACATGTTTACCGCTTGAATTGTTAAGATCATTAATTTGAATATTTTTAAAGTGCGTATGGTTCTATACTTTGGAACCTTGAATAGACAAAAATGGTCCTAATGGCATAATATATTAATAAGTGATTTCTAATCAGTTATGTTCGGTGAAATACGCGAACAGTTAAAATAAACCGGCTGTCGTTTACGCCTGTTTAGTGCATTCCACATGTTTTTTAACTTCATTTTTTTGTCGTTTGTGAATGAGCCTTTACTAATTACAGTGGACTCTGTCACATCCGTCCTCTGATGTCCCGATTTATTTCCTTATTACTTCAGCCATAAAATCTCTGAGTAATCCGAACTACTAATTTTCCAAATTATGACATCAATCAGCCGTCATTAATAATATGTACTTTCACATTGTGTTTTAGAATAATAATATGTTTTTATTTGTTCATCACAAAATGGCACCCGAAACCATAGGGCACACGACTCGTGTACTGATTAGATTATAAATTGTTAATAGTGCTTTCATACGCCCACATTTTTGTGAGAAATCTACAGTATACACGTAACAACTGATTGTTTTGGAATTGGTATATGTTGTTTCCATTAGTGAGATGAGGAATCCTATTTAATGTCAATAATTTCCGTTGATGTCACTTTGTTGAACCGTATGAATGCTCGAATGATGGATGTTATGCTCCGATCTGTATGAAATTTATATGCATCATCTGAATTAGTAAAGCAAAGACTTGAATTAAATTCGGCAAATTCTGTTAATTTCTTCTGGTCCTTGTTTAACTGTGTTGCACCTTGTGAATACTTTAACGATTTAACGACAACAATGTTATCATCTGATCTGTACGGACGTTATATGTATGATCTAAATTAATGAAACAGGGAATCTTAGTAAATTTCTGAAATTTCATTTAAATACTTGTAGAGTTTTGCCTTTGGGAGAAGAGAGAGAGAGAGAGAGAGAGAGAGAGAGAGAGTAATTCTAACATGTCTTGCACGCCACTCTTCAAGACTTTACGTCATAATAGAGATAAGAAATCTTATATTTCAGGTTAGCGGACAAAGGTCATACTGTCATAGGATGTGAAGGCTCAGATTTAGCCTGCCAACAATTCTTTGAGGAGAATTCAATACCATACGTCACATCAAAAATCCCTGGAATTGATGGAATAGCTTATGTGGTAAATATTTATGTTATTTAGTTCAATAAATGGTGGAAAATTGGGTTGAAATTGTACATACGGCCGTACGCCGGTCACAATTCCTTGTGAACACTCTACAGGTTACACTTATAACCTATTTTTTTTGACATTGATATGTTGTTTAAATTAGTGGATGAATTAGAAACCTATTTAATTTCAATAATTTCCGTTAATTTCTTCTGGAGTTATGGCCTTTTTCATTTTGTTGAACCTTATGGACTCTCGAAGGATGAAAGTTATCCTCTGATCTGTATGAAGTTTATATGGATCATTTAAATTAGTTAACCAAAGAATCATATTAAATTCTGCAATAAATCTATTTCAAAATGACAAACTTATATACCAAGACGAACTCGCCCTCTATTTATAGCATCTCCGTCTTCAGTGACTCGCTTATTGCGGGGAGGGCCCATCATGAACCTTAATCACAACAGATTCGATTCGTTTTGTCATTATTTGGCTTTGAAAACACTGATATTGAAGGATTATGACTTGCCCATATTTGTTATATGACCACAGATCACTAATGATTTCCCCGTTGACTTCAATGTTAATTCTCGTCTCTTAGATCGACTCTAAATTTTTCCCAAATTTTCGTTGGGTAGAGGGCTTCCTGCGACAGACGGTATAAGGTTCTTCGTGAAAAACTCGATATACAGATGCAATTTTAGGCTCTGCATTTCAACGTCACAGACCTCACAACTCTTGTATCCTTCCGCCTCAAAATCATGAATATGCACCAAAACCTGACAGAAAATGTATTTCCAAACCCTTTCCTTCGATTCTACACCAAAAAGTCAACAAAAATCGCCATGCAAAAGGGGGGAAGGGGAAAGGGAGAGAAAGACTAAAAATAACTTTCGTCCTTGTTTCTTGGGCAACGGCGTAGAAATATTTAGTGATCTGTATCCATATATATTTTACAAAAATGTAACTTCCGACTTCCGGTGGTTTATTATTTGTATTTGTATTTCTAGGCTGGGAATAAAGCAGCTATAGGTATTTATAGATGTGACTTCTTTCAACTGTCAGTAGAAATACTCGAACCATTTGATTGCATATGGGATAGGGGATCTTTTGTAGCAATACCAGTAACCATGAGGCAACAGTAAGTATACACACAATATAATCTGAATTGGCAAAATATGGAAATAATACATATTTAGTGATTTTCGGAAGGAATTGAAATGGAGGGAATTGAAATTGGATTTAAAGGACAACCTTGATGTCAGTCATTGTTACATAGAACTGGTTAAATACATTCCAAATATAATTTTATCACAGAGATCATTGACGAACATGACAAACACAAGTTATCCTTCTATATAACTGACTGAAGTAACGAGCAATAACAGGCACACGATCGAATTTCATTTCACTGATAATTCCGTTGAAGATGAAGAGTTGTCAATGATCTCTGTGTTCAGATTATATTTGTAATGTATTTAATCAGTTCTACCCTATATGTTATTATAAATGACACCAACATTATCCTTTAACTTTTTACTCTTCGGCACCGACTTGGGTAATTAAAATATGGATACACCAGGCAATATGTCATCAGCGAATTCTCTTCTACGATTTCCAACTGTAACGGGTTCTGTTCTACTAGAAGCACTTCGATGTCTACGCGGCTTGACCTTGGTTTTTCGTCCCACCCGAAGACCAAGACACACTTACATGGTCGGACTCCAAATGAAGGCCTGGTTTGAAGGGAGTGCTTCTCTTTCTATGACCAACCTCGTGGGTTTTTTCCGGGTCCTCTGGTTTCCTCCCACTGCAATCCACTCACCGTCTCTCTCTCTGTCTCTCTCTCTCTCTCACGCACTCTCTGCCTGTCTGTCTCTGTCTCTCTCTTTCTCCCTCTCTCTCTCTTTTTCTTTCTATTTTCTTTCTATGACGAGGACTCTTGAGATCCAGTGACGTAACTTTAATGACTGTCGTCATGGAAACTGCAACATGGATTAATGTACACAAAAATCATATTACTATGTCACGTACAACTGTATTTTAATTGTGAATGATTGTACATTTGTGTGTTTTAGATATGCAGACAGTATTATACCGACATTAAAGAAAGATGGTTCTTATTTGTTAGATACTTTTCAACTTTCCAGTGATATATTCGCAGGTTGGTCATTTACTCCAATATACAGTATTAATAGTCTGAGTCATCTAACTGATAATATAGTATACTCTGTTCAAGTACTATGCTCACTATTTGTCCATATCCACCAAACCGATTGTCATTTAAATTTGCAAATATTATACTTTTTTTGTACCCGTTATAAGAGTTTTTGTATCCATTCCTAACAATACAGATTGGTAAATGCATTAAAATAACTAAATGGTTTACTGTTAAGGTCCATTTATATTAACCCAGCAACTGTATTTCAACATTTATGAATGAACCTGGTATATTGGGGTTGTAGATTATTATTTAATGTCTTCTTTGTTTGACATTTATTAATTGAACATAGTAACACAAGGTACAATTGTGTGGATACACGATTACTGAGTTTACTACTAAGCGACGTTTCGACGAGAGTACGTCATCAATGTGGAGACATGGCTACCATTTGCGTGACAAAATCGAGAGTATTCTCGTCGAAACGTCGCTTAGTATTATGTTATTATTTAATGGTTTTAGTACTTGAACAATAAGTTATGACCTTATTCGGCAGAGAAGAAGAATGCATGATTTTTTTTTTTGATTTTTTTTCTTAATAAACCTTTTTCAATTTTCAAATTGCAGGTCCTCCATTTAACTGTACAGAGGATGATGTATATAAATATTTTGGTAAGTAAAGTGCGACATAAGACCTAAAGGCCGTATCTACCACGTAGATCAATTGTCCTGTAGTTAATAATACTAAAGTAGAATCAATAGTGTCATGTGTGCCCATTAACCTTTACACTTCCAAGGTGTCCAAAAGTTTGAAATACAACACGTTGTAGAAAGAATACGTATACACTGCATCGTGCACGACATTCGTCAGTGCCTCTGACTCATAAGCAACAGAAGGATGAAGGTACGGAATAGGTCGTAGAGTCAAAAGCTCCAAGCCTCAGCTCTTTTAAAATGCAAACGTTTACATCTTAGTACAGATTTTGTAAAGTTGAGATCGCATGGTTGTGATCTGTACTATCCGTAATCAAAATAATTATAATTTGTTAAATACGACAGTATTAAGCAGGGAATTATTAGCATTAACTTATCAAGCAGTAGAGAAAACATAATATTAACAAATCTAGAAAAAAGAGAGAAAAAAAGTAAAGAAATCAAAGTAAATTAGTAATAACTGGTCTAGAAATCAGAGGACATTGGTAATGACTGATGTAATAACATATACATATTAAATCTAATATTATCAATTCAAATCTGCCTATTGCAAGTCTTTATTTGGGCCTGAAATGATATTAATTAACTTATCCAGACCATGATCAATTCTCGATGTAATCGCCAGTCTGCGATATTTACTGGATTGGAACCTGGTCTGCTGCTGCTGCTGCTGCTGGTGATTAAATAAAAAATGGACAATCGAGATTATGTTTTTTTATCGTACCGACTTTAGTGACGGGGTGCATCAATTTGACTGAAATTTTATGCAAATTCCCTTTACATTATCTAGTTTGTAACTACTAAGTGCGAACTGTCAGCTCTCTATCTTATCTCCCATAATATATCTCTAACTAGTCAAGACTATTGAGAAAAAATAGAAAAGTACAAGCAGAAATTGTAAATATTATCCCACCAAAAGCTATCCATGTTCTTTTTTATGCTGTTTTAAAGGAATTTATTTTAATTATTCCATTCCAGGTAATGTGTGTAATATAGAAAAATTAGAATCTACAGACATATGCGGCGATGTGCACAGACATGAGTGGGGTTTACAATCATTTGATGAAGTAGTTTATTTGCTGACACTCAAGTGATGCAAAAACTAGCATTAAAACCGAAAATGTGTGTTAGGGTATTAAATTGCTACCAATCAATATGCACAAGATAAGAGAGGTTAAAATCTAATTTGTATATGTTAGAGTTATAATAATATTAAATATTATGTGACTTCACCTCGAATTGCTACATTCAATCTGGGATTCGATAATTATTTTCTAAAGACAAACAAATGAAAATAATCCATGTCATAGCCGACCCAGATGATAATCAGATATAAGATTTTGAAATCCCTTTCACGCCTCATCTCAACCCCTATACCACCCTAAAACGCTTGTAAATAACTTAAATCTGACAGTCTTCATCAGGAAATGGAGGCCGTTGTAATATACAGTATCTGGATAAAACCAGACTTTTTTCTATAAAAATAATATGTAGGTGAAATTTACCTTTTGTTATCAAGTACAGTACATGGGCCATGGGAGTCTCAAGAATTGTGAATCGATTATCAGGTCACCCAATGAAAAAATTGACCCAAAATCTTAAAAGGGTTACGTGTCCGGATAAGCAGTGTTGACGTTCACGTCCAAACGACTCAATATTTTGAGCTGAAATTTTGAGACAAGATAAATACACCATGCCTCTATATTTTGGTCCATAAATTTCATAAACTCTTGGACTTTAATTTTTGAGACGCTGTTCTTATCGGGATTGTCCCTTTAAAAATGAAAAAAGAACACCCGAAAAAAGGCATCCCAAAAATCTCGAAAAACAGTATGTCGTTTTATCACAGAAGACGTGGATCCATTGTCAGAATACACTGATATATTACATAGTATTGCACTGTATATCACACACTGTTGTTTAAATATATTATTATATCACACATTGTTTAAATATAATATTATATCATACAGTGTTGTTTAAGGATATTATCATATGATACAATGTTGTTTAAATATATTATTATATTATACATTGTTGCTTAATGATACAATGTTGTTTAGATATATTTTATATCATACAATGTTGTTTACGTATATTTTTATATCCTACAATGTTGTTTAAATATATTATTATATCATACAGTGATGTTTAATACCAGTATATCATACAATTACATATCATGTTTCATTTAAATTTTATTACATGTATATCACACAATATTGTTTAATATTATTATATTATACAATGATATTTAACGAATTATCATATCATACAATGATGATTAATATTATTATATCATACAATGATGTTTAAATATAGTTTGCATTATTCATTCGTATAATAATGGATTTAGATTCATTTTATTGATAAAAGATTTAAATTGTAGTGGCAATAAATATAATTTATATTTTTTGATAAATAAAATCGTGATTTTGTCTTTAATTTTTGAAGGAATATAAGGATACTTTTTCTGATATCATCGAGTGTATATTAATTCAAATATGCACAAGAGTTTTGTGGTTGTTTCTAATCGGCAAAACATTTTAGTTTGACATAATCTGTCCAAACAGTAAAATTGAGAGATATATGTTAATCCACTTTGCTTAGGGTCCGTAAGGGGGAGGGGGTTGACGTGATGGTGACAAGAGGTGGTGTCGCCTGCCAAACCCCATGGTTTTCTCGAGGTTAGACTCTATTAGTTCCGAAATGACCTAGTCTGTGTTGAGTGGACGTTAAACCCTATTTCTCCCTCTCTCTATTGCTAAAAACCTCTGTGCGATAGCGAATTATTATAATTAGATTGAACCATATGTTAGTTCCGAAATATCCAACCTTTTGTAGAGTGGAGGTTAATATCTTTCTCTCTCTCTCCCCGTCTCCCTCTCTCCGTCTCTCTCTCAATCTCCCCCTCTCTCTCTCTCTCTCTCTCCGTATTGCTGAGGTACAGTTCAGGTCGTACATATATTATATTTTGTGAGGTTCTCAATATACTGGGATCAATAGTTCGGGTTTTCAATCGATCCGTGTTATTTTATATATATATGTTATCAAGCTTTTATTAGGTTATATATTGTTATATTATGGAGAAGGGGTAATGTCACTTTTAAATATTAAATGAACATTTCTCATCAAGGAAAACACCAGATTTCATTTGTCACGTTATGTCAGGCCTTTATTTACTTAGTAAACCTATCAAAGAGTCAGACCATATTCATCACTTGAGTCATCAATACTCATATCACTTGTGATGAATTAACTCTTCCCATATGAAATCTTGATGAATTAACAAAGAGTTACTGGATGTACGGTGATCATATCCTCGTCATTCTATTCAAGTCCCCATCTGGTGTGAAATATCACCACCAACAAACTCCCCGCTTTTGCAAAAGCGCAATTACACAGTCTTAATTACGTGTTTCGCGCGTGCAGTTTTGATATCTCGGTATTTACTTAATTCTCGCGAGATGTGTCGATTTCATGACCAAGACAAACTACAACACCCATTCCATTGACCCTCAAGGTCGAATTCAGTTTCAATTTTAATCAAAACGCGCACAATATTGCTTATCTCTGTTAGTAAAATGCATTGAATGGATGCAACAATATGGCGACGAGTTTTGAATGACACTGACAGGTGGCACTGCAAAGAAATTGTCTGCTCTTTACAAAAGAAGTCGACAATTGCCGCTCATATCCATGACGACATATTTAGCATCTTAGTTTACTTTCCATCTTGAAGCGAAGAAAAGAAGAGACAGTTAATTTAGAAGTTGATGGCTCTTATGGTGGGCTTCCAATAACCAGCCAAGCGTGTAGTGGAAATGGGAACTAAAATGACAAGAAACAGACAGATAAGGGGAGATTGAAATTAGGATGGCACCCGCTAATCCTCTAGCATAAGTCAATTTACTGGGATATAGAAAGAGCATTAGTCTAAATGTAATTTGTAGCACTTTGTCTGTTTTAGGTTATAAATCCGATGAAGGAATAATTCTAGCTATATTGCTTTTTAAGTAGCCTTTCTAGTTCGTCTCGAGGGAATGGGAAAGCTGAATGTGCCATTCGAGAATTTATCGCCATTGAACAAATGGGCATAAAACGTAACTATTGAGTTAGTCTTATGGGTGCGATTTACTTAGCAACAGACGTAAATGTCAACAGGGTCCAAGAAATTTCTTTTCCAGCTTTTTTCAAAATTGAATTTTCTAGTAAAAGCCATTACAATATGGTCGTGTTGGTTATAAATTCGACAAACTCTTTGAATTAGATTTTTTTTTCTTTACAACATATTGCGTGTTTACTACTTTTCAGGGCAGACCGTAATTTCAATAATGAGTGTGGTGATTTAGTAGTCTTTTAGCATTTTCAATGGTTAAAGAAAAAATCTAAAAAATAGTTCAAATGTTTCTGAAATTAATTAACAACACCTTTACTGAATTTTTCTCCTATTTTGTGAGGGGGTAGGGGCGGGGGGGGGGGGTATTATTTGGGACAAATCTGACAAAGAAAATACAAACGTCGGATTAAGTAAAACTTAAGATAGTAACCAGATATTAACTTTTAAAATGTAATTTACTTGATGCTGTAGAATAATAAAGGGGTGAGATAATATCGTGGCCCTGATGTAAGTTGGAAAAATACAAGTTTACAGTCTTTATGTGCCAGCTGTAAAACAATAGCTTTAAATGGCTGTAGTTTACTTTAGATTGATTTGAAAAATATTTGGATCAATGTATCGTTTATTATGTACAATAACTGTAATATTATTTTTTTTTTAAATTAGGAAAGGTCGCCAAATACTGATTTTTTTTTAGAAACGACGTGTTTTTATAGTTCACTAACCTTACGAAATGTTTCCTTGCAAAGAAGGTTTAGTAGTTTAATGTAACATATGTCACGCTTTCTGATGCTTGTAAAATGTGTTCGGATGACGACAGATTAACAAGATTAGTATGGATTTTTACCAATATTTTAGATGAGTGTAAAAGACTGTAAGAATTAAAATATGTTAGATCTCCGAACACTGTTTAATGTCAAACCATAATTGAATAAAATGGAAGGTAATTGTCATGAAATGGGAGCTTAATTAGCTTAGAGAAATTAGATCTATTGGCAACATAGTCCATAAACTTTCATTTCGTCAATCCTCATTAGGTTTTAAGTCCGTGCGGCAAATCGACGGGTATTATATGTTCTGGCTAGGGATTCCACATTAGAAACAAGTTCTCAGAGGACGAGATTTACACCAACAACTCTTTATTGAAAACGTCTCATAAATGTCTTGTTCGTTGCCCATTTAGGATGAGCTACTAAGCTGCCGGATTTATTCCCTGACATTCGGTCACTTAAAGATCCATTGTCTTCTTCCATTTCGGGATGGGCGAAAGCTAATAAAACGGAACGAATAAATTCATTTTATGAGTAAACAGTTAAGATGGCTCATGTCAACAATCTATTGAGACGAATAATGACTTGTGTACAATGTCCATCTTAGTGATCTGTTTGGATGCGGACATCGGCATTAATAGAACTATAGCATATTTAAATGATCAAATGAATTATAGCTTCTATCACACCTGCTCAAATGCTTCACGACAGATTTTCTTTGATTGAATTATTCTTTCAAGTGTTAGTGCGATGTTTAAATCATATTTGTTTTGTACATATAGCGCGCTGTATATAGATGACTTATTTGACGATAATCTGTGTATATGAGTGAAGTGAGTTTCCCGTCCTATAAATATCTGCGGATTTAGGCTTCGTTTCATTCTAAAGAATAATTATTTACATGTATAAGGGGCGTCTTTAAAGATCATATCTTTATCAGTGAAGCGAATGTGCCATCGTGTCAATATTAAAAGATTTAGGTGCTATTTCATCCAAAAGAATACTTATTGAATCCGATCAATATGACCCTCGCCCCTGATTTTTGTTTTCAGTATCGATGATTGGGGAACAGTTTATGCCTATGTATAACTCTTCTCCCGGAAGAGTAGCTGGTGTCTGACTGGTAGTTGAACCTATACTGCCACAGTATTGATATCACAACCACCGGTATAAGTTATACATTTTACATGACATTACGTATCGCGATAAATAATCCAACACAGCCTAAGTAAGATTCATCCAGGCAAATTTGAGATTTGATACCTAATAACCCAATAAATCACGGCACTTTTTCAAACTTTACGCGTTCTGTGGCGAGTTCACCCGAGATCCTTTAGCATGCCCTTGTTGACATATTATCCTAACTAATTACCAATTGTGCTTTATATCGTTTCACAACTAACCTAAAACACTTATGTGATGGAACTACTTATATGAATTTGGCTAATAATATATAGATTACAAACGATCTAAATGAAACAAAATTAACACATTTGAGACAACAGTGGCTATTCTATAAAATGGAATTTTACTTCAAACTGCCAAAAACATACACTAGGCAACTATTAAACGTTTCCGAATCATAAAATATCGTCCCGTGGTCATTTATCAAACGGTTGCCAATACGTGTATATAACACTTCGATATTATTAACGAAAACTTTTAAATAAATGAGACATAGTTTAAAGGTAGCATGAATGACAGTTATTTTACGGTCCTTTCTACACTGACTAACCCCTTTTAGATAGAGGTCAACAGTATTATTGGGATTTGTCAGAACATAAAACGACAATATGGCCCATGAATCTTGGTGAGCACTTACAAGACTTGCTACTTGAACAATCTGCTGGATTAGATGATTAATAACAAAATTATGAACGATCGTTATACGCTTCAAGTCAGTCAACTGCTTTTAGATGTTTTGAAACTTCGAGGAACTTGTACAAATCATGTCCACGGGGATGCTCGTTAACACAAAAAACTGCCGATTTCCATTTTCTCAAAGAATAACTAACGAACTGTAAATAACTTCCGAAAGAACAATGGAATTTTCCAATTGGGCCTTTTAAAAGTTAGTAGTAGCATCACTTTAATTTCATTCTTATATTTTGTTCTTGAAATGTAGTATAGAAGATGAATTATAGTTCAGACAAATAAATATCGAGAATTTCTGATAGCTTCATTTAAGGAATAAAAATCAATGAAAATAACTCTTTCATATAGTTATGTTTATTCATACGTTAATTATATATTTTCATATTAAACAGCAAATCTCCAGGAAAGTCATATAAACATGTATTATGTAAGAGCTACATCTGCCTATTGCGGGTCATTCTTGAGACCTGAAATGTTATCCATATTATTAATTAGACACATTTTTTTTTAACTTATCCAGACCATAATCAACTCTCGGTGTTATCGCTAGCCTGCGATATTTACTGGATTCGGATTCGATTTGTGGTCAAATTTCATTTAGCGTACCGATTTTAGTAATGATGATCGAGGCTATGGCCTTAATTTCAGTCGCTAAATTCCCGGTTCAGAGCGGATCAATTCGACTGAAATTTTCAGGAAATTTACTTTACAGTATCTAGTCTTTAACTATGATAGTGGGAACTTCCAGACCTTTATTTAATCTCCCATAATGTATCTTTAAGTGTCTAGTATATACAATCATTATGCAGTTGCTACTATCATTCCAGATCATTGACTCCCGGACAAGAACCCTATAAGACAAACACTGACAGGAAATATCAAGGAAACAGATAGCATTACATCAATTGGATTCAAGAGCACATAAGATACATTATGTAATATTTAGATAAAGAGTTAGTCATTCTTGCTATAATAGTTCGAAAATAAATAATGTAAAATGAATAATTTGAAAATTTCGTTCAAATTACTCTTTTGCAAGCAAAGATATTAGCCTTCGAAGGTTTGACAAGGCATGTGCAATTATTTCAACCACTGTACTGCTTGTTCGAATCGAAGTTTCGCTCCTCCATTTTTAAATTAGATCAAAACATAGCTGAATCGTTGTAATGTATATGATACCGGAGAAATCCGATGTTGCCGAGAGTTCATTATGGCCTGGACCAGTTAATTAATTTCTAATTGACAATTTAGAAAACATTTCAGGCCTAAAGAAAGATCTGCAATATACAGATTTAGCTCTTGCATAATGTATGTTTAAGCACATAATTCTAAAATAGGTGTGTCTAATAGGCTACACCCCAACGCCGTAAAAGAAAAGAAAGCATAAAATAAAGAAAGAAAAAATATATTTCATAAATTGGATAATGTTTAAAGCGGAAATTTCATATTTGCTAAGAAAGTCAAAACATAATTATTTCTATGTCTTTTGCTCAAAAGGTTGTCAACTCACTATTATACGATCATGGACAATATTTCACGGGCATAAAAAATCCCTGACACAGAAAATAATAACACAATTACTTGAAGTACCTTGTTTTCCCATTCCCCTCCACGCAATGGCGATCTTCAAACGTTTAAATTTGAAGTTGAAAATGATATGGTTGCCAATTTCTCAACTGGCAATAGTGAATTATAGGATTAATTGGATTATTCGTTAACAAGGTAGGACTGTTTATAGATACAATCTATTTTAGGGCTTTATTTTAATATATTTTAAAAATATAACTACAAAATATGAAATTGCCGTTTTAACAAATTAGCTGTGCCAAATTATTTATTTTTCGTGTTGAATATGTTTATTCTAAGATACCGTGGGAATTTAAATATTCATATTTGATTTCTACCAGAGCCATACAGCTTTCCATTGTTAAAATGAAACAATTATCCGTATGACAGAGGAAAGATCCGCGACATTATTAGCACTATATCGGTCATTTATTGTATTTAATCATGTGGGTGTATAGAGGTAACTGTAACCATCCCGACCTTTTACATCTGTCCAGATAAACGTTTTAATATTAATCACGGGAAGGTACCGAGACGAGACAAATTACAATGAAATGTTCGCACTAACGATGATATAATAGAAGCCTGTTATTGTCCTGACCGTCTTCTGAACTTATCCAAAACAATATACAGAACAAATGTTGTTTTACGCTCGATTAAACACTGTAATAAAGTCACAAGATTCGCCCAGAATAATCACTTGATGGATTATCGGACCGCATGACCTTATAACGAGGCTCTGACCTCACGCGCGATCTCTCACCTTTTTGTGGTCCTATAAACCAAAACCGCAGAAACAATTCATTTCTGAAAGTATCAATTTCATTAATCTTTGCACTTCGAATGACCATTAATAATCGAAGGCGTCTCCCTTGGGCTTTTTTCGCCTAACCATATGGCCCTTAAAGGGTCATTTTGGCCGCTTTGTGAACGGACAATGGTCACTCAGTATACACAAAACAACTGACGGATATAGTTTTGCTCTAAAATTTACATTGGATCAGGATACCTGGAGATAAGATCAAGGGAACTCAATCAACCATTGAAGATACACGAGAGGGCAGAACTTCATTAAGTTGTGACCTCACCATAGTGTGCCCTTCAAAGACAGGTTTTGTTCCTGAATTAAAGATTTGCTTTTAGTAATCCGCGTATTCTGTATTTCTGACAATTTATTAATGGGTTTAGAAATATACCCATCAATAATATTTGAAAGAATCATTCTTTTTGAAGAACCTTTTTTAAAACCCGCCGCTTAGTATTATCACAAAACAATGGACGCGTGCCGGTGCACAAAACAAGCAAGATTACCAGGCAATTATAGGTTGATTTCTTTTTAAATCCTGTTTTGATCATCTAATTAAAACCAATCTGTGAGGGAGTAAATGGCTAATTACAGTATTTACCAAATAAAGAAGTTTGATGTGCATATGGTTCATGCAGTGAATGACGCCTTTTATTTAGATTGTTTAACGTCAAAATCATTTTGGAGTCAAATTTATATATTTGTTAAAATCAAACCTCTGCAAGATTTAATTTTAATTAAAATATTGTCTATTTGGTTTAAATCTGATGAATTCATTCTGGTCACGTATTTTGGAATTGTACAAGAAATGTAAACAGTGTGCGTGTTATGACTGGGTATATCCAATAGGATTAGCATTAAAAGCACTAATATTTAATATATACATAAACAGGGAATATCAGTGGTGAATGTGTATTTGATACACCCCACCCCCACCAAAACCGAAGACAGATCACATGCTAATATTTCTAATTTTTGCTGCATATATTCAATTCTTTCTATTTGACGATGTTCTTTGGTTATATACATCTTTTGGGTTTGATTCTGCCGTGTTATTGTTTATTTTGTTCTATATATCTGTGTTTTTCTGTATCCTCTGTAGCGAAACAGCTTTTCTTGAAGTCCAGTCGTGCTTTATTGATGCTGGTGTGACTATCAACAATACCCAGTGGAATCAAAGGAAGGCCATATTGTAATCACCCGTAACATACTTCAATCTCTGTATTGTTTCTTTACAAAAAAAAGAAAGCTACAGATTTGTTGTCAAGTACTTTTTGTTGTATGTCGCTCATAAATATTCTTGTATGGCGATCGTTGTCCGCGGGCAAAGACCAGAAGACTATTGTACTTAAGAGGAAATGAATGCTAACCAGTTGACACAGTGAATCATTTTTGACAGATATTGAAAATAAACGAATGGTTAACAATATTTCCGATGTAATATTGGATGACAAATTTATCAAGTTGTCAATGATTATCATTTTGAATAGCTGTTGCGGCCGATTCTAATATTTTGTACCTTTTAAAAGATAATTTATTTCTTGTATACAAGGTTCTGAACGACTAGTCTAACAATGATCGACAAGATTATTATTTATTAATGTAGCATTAAAACACTTTATTTAACGTTGAATGAACCGGAAGTAAACAATACGAATATAATAGCAGTATTTCGATTTACATGCAAATGATTAATAAGGGTAGTTTGTCGCGCTGTGCTTTGTGAAATTAGTATTACATTTATCATCGATAATGACTATGTGATTTCATATGGTCTGATTCCTTAAAATCAATCGTACATATTTCTCGATGAGTGACATCCCTTGATATGTTTTCGGTTTACGAGGTGTTGTTCATCCCAATAAAGAACGAACCGATCATGTCTGCGATATCACCTTAGTTAGAATATATTTAGACCACTTTGAAGTTGCTGTAAACACGGCGTGGAATAGCAGCTGTCAAATTTTCCAAATATTCATTGTGGGTGGGGGTAAGCTCTGCATTTTCGCCTCTCACAGACGTCCGAAACCCGAAATAATTCAAGCCCTGCCCCCACCTCCTAACATCGTTGATGTTATCGTATATGACTATTCATTTTATTTGTGAAAAACAGTGAGGTGTCACGATAGACATAGAATATCTTAATACGATCGTCTTAATATGGATTACAAATATATTACCTTTTTATCATGAATTAGTATCTAGCCAATTATGTAATCAAATCTTTTATATACATGTTACTTAGATGATCAGTGGAATTAAAATACTGATTTATATTTCATTTCGTTTCTTTATACATTCAATGAAGATCTGACCCGGGCGTTATGAGAGGTCGCGTCAGGGGTCATAATAGCGACTGTTGGCCTTATGACGTCAGACATTTGATTAACCAATCAGCGTTGATGTTTCAAGTGGATAATTGGAAATACATTAAGTGTCTAGGCTACCAACAGTTCCGTGCACCGCACGTCAAGAACTCGCCAGAGACCGTTTCATTGGCTAATCTCGCACATCAACCAGAAGCAATGAAGGCAAGTAAAACGAAATTTTGAACTATAAAAAAGAAAGGAAATAGGATATGTTGTTTAATCAGGTTGGTAGAGGATATACAATGTGGTCAATATTAAACAATAACCGCGACTAAGTTATTTAATTACACCACATTAATTACAAGTAATTACGTAACATTTTAGGGAAAATTAATATTTACCTGTTATTTCCGTACGCTGAGAGAGAGAGAGGGGGGAGGGAGAGAGAGAAATGGGGTTTAACGTCCACTCGACACAAACTATGTCATCTCGGGACCAACATATGGGTTTTAATATTAAAACTTCGCCCCACTGCTAAAGGCCCCTCGACACACAAGCGAATTATTGAAATAAAACTCAACCGTATGTTGATGCCGAAATGACCTAGTTTGTGTCTAGTGGACGATAAACCTCATTTCTCTCTCGTTCGCTCCAAATTCAATGTTTAAACCCTAGTTTGATCTGATTAAAATATCTATATCTATTATTTCGTTTCGATGGGCTGCACTTCATATGGATCTGCCTGGTCAAAGGTCATATATGTGAACAGTGATTGAATGCCGCAAATATTTGCAATTTGGTTTGTGGCCTACTGTTCTATATGCGTCTCCTAAAATGCCGTACAAAACTTGCATAAAGTTCGACTAAACAAACTATTCCATTGGTTAATCCTCCGCATCAAACAGAAAACTTTTTTTTTTTATATAGACAAATAAATCGAACTGTAAAAAAGAAACGGAATATTAGCTTTGTTTAATTAGTTTGCGAATTTTATATATATTCTTAAAAGTATATAATGAACTAAAATTAATAAAGGTGGTTTAACAATATCATCATACTGTCCCGACACAGCAATACTATCAATATTAATAACAAAAAAGCCATTCAAACACAAAAGGATTCCATTTCCTATCTCTATCATCTCTAGACACTCAACCTTTAGATTCTAACGATACCATTTGATGATAATTCAATCCGTATAACTTTGGCCTTATGTGGTTTCTTTAAAATGCTTTGATACTTTACGACAAACGCATGAATATATTGTTTTAATCCGGAAAATAGAAAAACAACATATATCATTATTATCTTAAGTTTATTTCATACGAATTTCTATTAACACGAGAGCCTGAGTCATATAACTTCAACTTAGAAACATATTTAGCTAAATTGATTGTTTTTCTGTTGGGGTTTATGGGTTACTCGCGAAATAAAGATCACTGTGTTTCATAGTTTTTGGACATTTCTAATTGAGCCGAGTAATATCTAACCACTCAAATGACCATAAGTCTTGAAACAGATCACCAGAAAGAAAAGAAAAAGTAAATTGTAATAATGATATATGACGGTGCCTGCCAAACCCGTCCTGGAACTCCAAAATACCATTAGGGAATTTCTATATTGTTGGTAATTTGTCTGTGTGTATGATCGTGTCCATCTAGACCTATTATTCGTTTAATCAATAACATAAAGTCTTATAGCACAACTGGTGTGTGTTGGTGGTTCCCCATAGTAATTAAACTCAGCAGGCTTTGTATATCAACTCTAACTAAATTCCCATAATCGTTGATTAGATCAATGCAAATTGTATCAGTCGCGATGGAAACTGATTATATTAAGAAATCTACGACTAAAGAGATATGTTTATAACCGATCGCCCTGTCCCAAGACATATTCCAGCTTTTAATTGTATGAACGACTTTGTGTAACGACGGACAGCAGACAATAAATAGGTTACTGAATATGCCAGTATTTACAGTATTGTATTCTAATGGCTAATATAATGACAAATCTGGAAAACCATTTTGAAGAATATTTCTTGCGCTTCAAAGTAAAACATATGAATAGTACATTTAAAGTAACCCGAACTGACAAATGTGCTAGCAAAGATTTTGTAATAAAAGTTGCAAAGATCTGTTCAGAATGTACTTCAAGTGAATTTGCCTCAGTCCGATATTCTTGGCGGCTGCTCTATGTTTTCTATGGCGAAGCACGTGACGTACGGAAGTAAATATGACGACCACATTACCCCCATTTTACAGAAACTCCATTGGTTACCGATTATTTTTAGAATTGAATTTAAAATCCTCCTTTTAACTTTTAAATGTATAAATGATATGTCACCTTCTTATTTATCTTCACTTTTAGAAATGTACACACCGAGTCGCACTCTCCGCTCTTCATCTGATCATTTTTTACTTGTAAAAAAATCGGCAAGACTTTTATCTTTCGGAGATCGATCTTTTACCGTCCAGGCACCCAAATTATGGAATTCTTTACCTTTTAATATAAGATGCTGCACAAATTTAATCTCTTTTAAGTCACTTCTTAAAACATTTTTGTTTAAGAAAGCCTTTAACTTCTGATTTTTTAAAACCCATTTGTGATAATATATTTTATTTTAAGCTACCCTGTTATGTTTTACTTCTATAGTTTTTGTATAAGTATATTTATTTTTATTACATGTTTTATTGTACAGCGCATCTGAACACGTTTTGTGGAAGATAGCGCTATATAAATGTAAATAATAATAATAATAATACAGCAAGCAAGGAGCTGACTCACTGACCAGGAGATCCCTGGTTCATTCCTGGTGGTGATAGCGAAACTACATCTTTTCCGTGGTTGATTATGAAAGACCTTGCAAGGATATTCTATAGTCGTTCGGGCTATACTATAAACAAGAGGTCCCTTGACGCACACGTAAGAGAACCCTGTGAAGACCATAGACGGGAACGCCATTGTCCTGGCAAAATTTCCCGCTGACACAGCACATTTTTATTAGCCCGGATGGTGCAGAAAAGTGTGACGTGAAACCCAGTTTCGTTTCTTTTCCGATATTCCGCAGTATTACACAATACTCCATGCTAGTTCAAGTTTAAATTTGTAAATAAAACTACCTGGATGTCAAGCAGTATGGGGACCACAAATATCAGTTAACGTAAAATTTACGTGCTTGAAAATATGGACAATGTTTTACAAGTCAATGGACCAAATGAAAGTCATTTTGCATTCTTACGACTGAATGTTCGTAGGTTTAGAATCGAGAAGTCGAATAATACAACGTTATTTTTATTATGAAACGAAAAACGCCTGGATTGGTGGTGGTGGTGGGGGGTATAACCACAGTTTAGGTTGTGAAGACAATATGATAAAAACACGGATACTATTTCGTTTCATTTCTATAGTTCAAAATGTCGTTTTACTACACCAGGATCTGGAAAAAATTGTTATCATTGACGTGTTTGGATGATGTGAGGGATTAGCCAATAAAACGAGACATGTTACGGCGAGTTCTTGGCCTTTTGATGCACGGAACTGTGGGTAAACCAGTAGAAACGACAGCGCTGATTGACTAATCCATGGACTATGGACTAATCAATGTCTGACGTCATAGGGTCAATAGCCGCTGGTTTGACCCTTGACGTGAACAGATCTTCATATAGTTAAGACCATTGAAAGTATAAAAAAATGAAACGAAATATAGACCTGGGCCCTGTTTCACGAAATTTTAACTTAAGATAAAATCCAATTTTAGTAGATACTTCAATTTTGATTGGCTAAGCACTAAAATCAATCTAATATTATCCAATCAAATTACTAAAATTGGGATCTTATCTTAGTTAAAATTTCGTGAAATAGGCCCCTGTATTTTAATCAGTATAGGTTGTGTAGACATATACAATCCAGTGTAAATATACTTGGTATGTATAGGTAAATAAGTCGTGCTGACAAAGGCTACATCTGGCAATATCTGAATAACACAGAACTTCAACGCCTCTATACTGATTTATTTTCTTTTGAAATTAACTTTCAACAAAGATTTAAATAGATGCATATTTATGTAAAGAACCGTATCATGTGTAGATTTGCAACATCTAGAACACGCCTAATATCTGATTTAATGCGCTTAAATCAGCCATTCAATGGTTCATTGTTCTAATGCGGAACTCCACGCCATTCGCGTCTGTCTGGACTTCACAACCTCTCTTCACCTAACCCAGTATTCCATTAGGAATAACACGTCTGGAACAATCAAAGCAAATCTAGATTGTGCACAGGTTTTGGTTACGTCATCTAATGTTGTTAAGTAGCACATTGTTTTCAATTGGCCACTTCTTCTCGTCATTATAAGCTGTCAATCATGATGAGGAAACTTACATGTAATGGAGAGTAGGGGGATTGCCTAATTATAGTGACTGAGTAGTCGTTTAATTGAATCGTATAGATCTAATTTGTATTCGGAATGGAGTGCGTGTGAAAATAGAAGACAATTGTAATCTTATCTAATCTTAAAGAAGGCTTCGCGTGCCAATACTTTCTGGTAGAATTACATCTTGATAGCAACTAGCTGTTTATTAGATTGAAACAAGACCAAACAATTTCGCAGAAAGAATATCATCCCACGATTGTACAGGAAACAAGATTTAAGACAAAATGCTTACATATATTTAATCTTGAGAATTTGATCAGTAAAAAACCAGTAAACATCTCGATATTAATCCCGATTGTAATATATAATTGATATCGTATTAGATACAAAAAAGGTATACACAATCTAAGTCTATGCAGCCACCAAATTAAAAATTGGGCTTGGCTTTCCTTTAAACAGAGATGTCCTTTAGTATTAAGTAAACTCTAGTGGGATGGCTATGTTTTGGGAATTTGGATTTGAAGAGATTACAGGTAATGAACGTACAATGGGATCAGCTATATAATGCAAATGGACAGTGAAAATTGCAAATAGCAACTGGTACACGTTTTTTTTTTCTTGAGGGGTATCTATAAATTTACCAAAACATATCTGATAATCAGTACGTGTATGTATTTCTACTGGGTAATAACTAAAATCGTGAAACACTTCCGGGTCATTAGCGAGTATTTAGAAATGTCTGATCATTGGGCATGAACTATTGCTAAAAAGCTTTTATACCCTTCACATAAGAAATAATATTGGGCTGTTAGAAATAGAAAATAGAAAATTAAAAGAGACCAACAATCGTACCATGGAAGGGTACATGCATTTACACAACTTGTAAATCTATACGTGGATATATGTAAAGTGTTAAAAACATTTTACTTTTCAATCGTAGCAGTTAAGAATCCCAAAAGCAGGTCTGTCTTCTAAATGTTCTCTAACTTTTCGTACTCCATGAGTCATTATAGCCAGACAAGTGAATTGTATAGTTTATCTGGTAATAACGTTCTAATCACAGTCACTGATCATTACATTTCTTTCTCTAGGCTCAAACACTTGTAAAACATCCTATCACAGATCATCTTTGAGATTCTGCATCATCTGTCTACCATCAGCAGCTTTTATTGGATAGATTTTATTTCTAATTCGCAACGATATTTAAGATATATCTTTTAACGATGTAAAAACTAATGAGAAACCGTGAACTATAAGATCTATATTTTACGATTATTCGAGATGGCGCAATTGAGTTAGAAATGATGCTATGTACCGGATACACTATCAATTTTATTTTTAAAAAATAATTGCTGGATTACCTTTCAACGAACAGATTGTCTTATATTAAAAACGATATAAATAGTTCTGGTGATGGTTTTGGTTTTACAATATCTGATATCCATGCAATTTAAAAAGGCGTATAATATGTCCATCAGCACTACCACCACTACCACTCTAACTGCTACATCTACTACTACTACTACATGTTCTAAAATATGAGTGTTGCCAGTAATGATAGGATCAGATCTCGTCTTGTAGTAATAAGTTGAACCGTTTACATCGCAAAATCGAATAATGCTCTACTCCATTTTCTAACTGCTTTTTACCTGTTAATGGCTGTTAATGCATCATCAACGTCCTCAATTCGGGGACTCGAATACAAACAGTTTGTTTGTACTACCGGGTATAACTGCTTCTAATGATATACTCGAGAAAAAACATCCTGGGGAACATCTTCTTACTAGATCGCTAACTTAAACTTTATGGGATAAGCTCAACATTATATGCCATCACCTGACGGTGATGATATGTTGAACTCTCAGATCATGGTATAATAAATTTAAATTTCTAGATTAGCATCTATTTTAAACTCCAACGAATGATGGTATGGTCAACTTCCAAGTCACAATGCTGTCATAAAATGACTAGACCAATTCGTCGTAGCTTAAGCGTGTGCTTAAAGTTCTGGAACATAGCTTCTTACAGGTAAAGACTTTCATACATTTCTGGAACACAGCTTCTTACTGGCAAAGAGTTGCTCAAATTTCTCGAACACGGCATCTTACTTATTTCGGGAATACAGCCTTTTACTATTAAAGAGTTGCACTAATTTCGAGAATAAAGCGGGTTACTCGTTAAGCATTTCTTTAATGCCAATTTTCTTTCTCAGTTGTAAAATATGCTTAACTTTCTAGAACTATATTGTCTGGCGTACTATTGCTATACTTTACCAGAGGTAAAACATTTTAGAAATACAAAGAACGTTTATGATATTATTAACTTTACTATCAAATACGGACTAAGGAGAGTAAGCATATCCGGCCACGTGTACATACATTCACCACGAATTGTTTCAACTTCAATAGCCAGGGTTACGCGGATGAGTTAATCTTAGAGCAATGTTGTTTAAATATAAAAAGTATACATTAGAAAATATATAAGAAAATTTAATTACTTTATTTCACGTAATACCAAGAAATTTTTAAAATAACATAATATTTTATTTACTCAATTATTTTGGTTTTGACTAATTGCATCAACATTATTTGGCGTAATACTTTATCAGAGTATTAGATGTATTATAGATTTGGCTAAAATGACAAATTGTGATAGCAAATAACACATTTCAATTACAGTTTTTCATGTGGTAATTTATTGATAAAGTTATGAATGCTTCATAACGCCATTCAATCAATGTGTTTTTATAAACTTCATTTCAAATTAGACAGACACTAAATCCGTTTCCATAATTCAGATGAACTGGGCTAGAAATGGCGAGGATTCAATATAAATATTTCTGACCCTGGGTCAATCCTCATTGAATTATGACGTCACAGACACGATGTAGATTGACAGATACCGTTCACATTTCAGCCTTTAATCCGAAAGCCATTCATCAAACGCATTCTATTTGTTGAAAAATTAAACAAAGCGCGAATACAAATCCAATTTTCTTACATTATTTTTCTCTTTATTTCCCTTAAACAGACTTTCTTGTCATGCATATTCATGAGACACTCTTGTGCAAAGAAACACAGCGTGTCGAACGGTGCTGAAATTAAATTAATCAACGAGCTAATCGGATATGAAAGACCCCAGATCGGCTTTATGTCTAAGTATCTGTTTTGTCTTAAACCCCTTGAAAATAAAAACTATTCAGATTTTACACTTACAGTAGGATAATTAGCCGCTCATACTGGTGACTATAGCTTAAAGACGTAATTCAGAATAACCAGGCTATTATCAAAGTTTAGTTACAACCAAATTAGACAATTATTACACAAAGCACAAACTGTCGGGCAGATGGGTAGGCGTGCTGGATGACACACGGTTTTCCTCCCTCGGGAATCCAGCCCGGCCATTTAGCAGTTCAACTCGAACGAAATTTGCACTAATGGTTACAAATGAGAACTCTAGTCCTTTGAGATTGGTTCAATATTGGCTGGAAGTTTAAGACCTACGGCACAATAGCCTGACACTCGAGACAGACAAGGCATGTCTTATATCATTAGGTATCAAGACAAGATACACATTGCGATGTGTTTTATAGCCTAATGGTCCAACGATTGCAAACATTCTTTAAAGAAAACTCAGTGAGCGGAGAAAGTTAGGACTATCAGCCAGAAATAAGAACTGATTGAGTTTACTCAGCATCTCAGGCTTCATTGTTGCCTCTGGTCGAACAAATCGTCAAATCACCAAACGTATCTGCCAACTATTGTGAAAAGCCATTTTCTGACTAATTCGGATGCAAAACTAATTTGCCGGCTCTCTTAAAGCCTTTGACACGCGTTCGGGCAGAAAGGAAAGTGTTGGTTGGAAGTCGTCCTTATCGAGGTGTTACAGTCTCTCCTTATTGATTACAAGCACCCCCAAACAGAGGCAATGAGATGTTTTTATACTAACAGGTTTCGATAAATAACGTTTCAGAATGATTTCCAATAAGCACTTTACTTAATACATAAATTGACTGCCGTATAAACCTCACATCCTCCAGCGATCAATAAGCTCTTCGTTAGTGGAGAAATGAAATAATTTTCTCGCGTGCCGCTCTAAAACGCCAATAAACCTCATCGTTGACTTTTATGACCCTTAGGACGCGAGGAGACACAACGTTATCTTAATCATCGCCCTTTCCGCATGTTAGTGTAGACCTCGGGGAGAGAAAGCCGTATTCTCTAGAACCACGGGGAAAACACTTCTTCAAAATCGACATCAATTATAACAATAATGGTCTTAATATTTCTCGACGTTTCCGACAAGTCTTGGAAAAATTATCTGCTTGGCTCGATCGCTTCAAGACGTCTAAGGAGAATAGTTATTATCTCCGAGACTAAAAGGTGTTTAATATTTGCTGGTATGCAATGAATATTAGCACTCCTTTCATGTCCTCCAACACTAAAGTTGAATCTTAAATATCTTCATTATTTCCCCGGAGACGGAATGTTAGCTCAGTTTTTGACACTTAGCTCTGTTATTGCGGTCTTAGATTATGGTGTATGTCTTGTAAATAACAACTATTTCTCAGACTAATAATCAGCTCCAGTTAACTCAGTTGCTCACTATTTGTACAGATATGATTAATGTTTATGGCAAACAATATTAGCAGTTATTTGCGCTTTGTAAATTGCTTCCAATCTGAGATACGTCTAATAATGTTAGAAGACGGCTTATCATGTCCCATCATAATTATTAGTCTAGTATCAAAGATTGCCTTCTATTCCATCAATTTTCCATCAATTGCCTACTGTTTCCATTAAGCTTTTTATTAGATTAAAAACAAAGAAATATGACGATGTCAAACAAGTGGCACCGAGTGGAATTAATCACCCAACGATTGGAAAAAATAAGATCTTCAAATCTGATGTAATTTTGATTCCATATTTGTATAAATTAGACGTTGATACGAAAATAATTTTGATGGGGTATTTTCTGGTTTATTGGGTATAGATTTATTTATATGATTAGATAGAATATGCCGTATATTGAGGTGAAAGATGATTTACAGCAGCCTAGACTTGAGTCAATAATGAACACGTAAGATTAATTACATTTTTAACATTATATATAAACGTATATTCCCGTCAAATAGGGTAATGTCGTCATATTGATAATGGCACCTCTGAAGTATTTCTCCCTTAAAATGTTAATAAAAATCGGCCTTTAATAATATTATTTGTTGAATGGGCGCATTATTTTAGAAAGTTTGTGCTTACATTTTAAACATTATACATACAATTATATACCAGGCATAAAGTGTAATGTACAAATATGTATTATATATTTATTATGGCACTTCTGACGTTTTTTTTTCTCATAAAGTATTTAATAATACTTATTTTTTTAAAATATGCATATTAATCTCTAAAGTTTAAAAGTAAAGTTTAAAAGTTTAAACGCTTGTTCGTACAATTTTCTACAGTATTATCCGTTTTTTGTATTCTATCGATAAAGTAACTTATTGTAAACAAACCTTATTTTGATGCCTTCTATTTCGTCTTGCATATAAATAGAGCGTGAGAGAAATATGGAGGATTTAATAAATTTGTATATTATGTCCCCCATATGGTATGTTTACTTTTAACGCATATACGGGGTGTGTTTGGATTATACAATAACACTATTTCCAATCCAAATCGTGTAGACATATAAAGCCTTGATACACTTACAATACTGTATACAATATACATAAATTGTCCATGATTAACTACTGATACTTTACTGAACTCTGATTGTGTGCTAAAAACTATTTTTAACCGAATAACAAAAGGGGCGTGTATTACTCCCCCCAATTCACCAGATGGGGTCGTGTATCACCCCCCTCCCCCCAATTTCACCTGACACGCCTATAATTAAAAACAAGTAACTTATTTGGATAATTCAATTCGTGCAAGAATTGAGATACTATAATATGGTGATCTCGTGTAAATATTGAGAATAAAAAGTAAAATAAAAGAACGTAATTTACATCTGGTTTACTGATTTTCTGGCATCTAGGGTAGAGAGGGTACAATGTGTTTCATGGATAATTTTGTGTCAGTTCATTTACAAGATGGAGTTCCTTTTATCGATGCAAAATGATATAATGAAATGTATCGCTTCAATATTGTCATAATTATGATATAACATATTATATTTCTAAAAATAACCACCTACTATTCTTTAATTACTGGCTGTTGAAATGATTTCACAGATATCAATATAGGCGCCAATTTTGTTTCGTGTCGTTTTATTTTTGATCTTTGTTTTGTACACAATATATATTGTTAAGATCAGTAAAATAAAGGAAACGAAATTCAGTTTGTGTGTAATATTAACTAATTACTACCAATGAAACTGATATCGAAGATTATAAAACATACGTAGTATACGTAAGTATGTAGTATAAAATACAAATGCGTTCAAGAAAGTCTTTGTTCGTGCGTAGGGATATTTGAATACAGCTCGATAAAGAACAGAGAATTGTTTTATCATATTTTCCAATCTTTCAGTATTAAATGAATAAAATTATACATTTTATTTTACTGAAAATTTAAAATAATTTAATTGTGAAACATTCAATTATTACCCCATTATACAATTTGCTCAGCGTCAATTATTACATTAATTTCTAGTATTCGTCGATTGTCTGGCAAATCCGAGTAACGGTTGGAAAAATAAACAGAAAGAATTAAGTTAATGATTGTTGCAGAATGTTTAATTTTTATTGCACAGCATATTGAAAAATACAAAGCTATAATTTTAAAGAACAATATTCTTTCAATTATAAATATTAAATGGATTAATTATAAAAAATAAAATCATGTGAATCTTCAAACTGCATTGTATTTCTTCAATAGAAATACGCGATTTTGCTTTGTGTGAGAGACTAATTCGTGGTTTGGGGAATTGGTGACCACATGCAGTGTAGATTATAAGAATTGTTATCGATGCAAGAGATGGGTTTGATCTCGAGTTTGTTTATGTATGTCACGTGGACTACGGTCGGTTGCATAACGTCACGAATTTTGATCCGTTAACCAGGCTCCACACCACTTCTAAAAAATCTGCCCGTAAGCGAAATATTTAATTAAACATATTTCATATACTTCGTGGATGTTAAACTTCAGTTGGTATACAAAAATTCTAAATTCCACGATCAAATTTGTATTGGTGATTATATTATGTCTCCGACCATTAGAATTTAGATTTATAAAACAGAGCTGCACATGTTTGATCAGATTAGATCACAGTTGAAACTTTTGACTTAATATAATTAATTAGTTAAAACAAACGATCAAACAAGCATCCATTTTCACTGGGAAGTGTTATATATTATGTTGTTGTTAGTTCAAAACAAATAGAAACATACCGAACTTCAAGAATATTCAACGTGTTCATATTTAAGTCATCATCTGAAACAAACAAAAATGGGGACTTCGTCAGTTTTAAAGTGGGGTAATAGATTCGATTTCTTTTATTATAATCGGGTAATGCTCGTACATCCGTTCCTTTATTTAAACATATTTTATTTCTTTAAAGTAAACGGATCTGACAAAGGTTACTAAAACTTACAAACGAGTCCTCTCCAATACAATATAATTGTTGTAGGTGGTCAGGGAAGCAAAGTCAATAATATGCATAGATTTCGTCTAATAGTTTGGATGCAGCGATGGCGGGTGTGGCGCCAGGCAGGGTAAGCTTACTCTTCCGGACACCTGTTACCACTGTTTGTCGTGTATTTTGTACACGGTGAACAGTCCATTTGCTGATTACACTATTTTGCCTCGGCCGTTTTTATTGGACTTCGAATTTTGACTAATGGTTTGGATTGTTCGTACTTGGTTTTATTTTATTTATGCATATCAGATACTAATAAACAATAAATTAGCAAAACAAACATAATATTTACATAAGTTCAGTGTATTTAGAAAATGGACAAGGGAGAATACCTCGGTATCCGTTCCTTGTCACGGGACTGTACCATTTGAACACGTGGCTTGTGTGTCTACACCGATGAACTGGGTTATAACAATTTTGCTTTGTAATTCATTGAAGAAGGTAAGTTTCAAAGTCATAGGTACATTTAAGGCTATTGGAACGATATCAGTATTGTCATACCAATGAAAAAGATTAAGGAACATGTTAATAGATTTAGTATTATGACTCCTGAAATTATTTAATGAACATTTTGAAAGTTTGATCGTCCTTGTCATCTATCGTTCTTTAGATTATAACATTTAATATTACAAAGGCTATGCTACTCTTTAATTCAAATATATACTAGAGAGGATTTTCGCTTCCTAAAATTTAGCAGAAAATGTTGGAGAATTTGTTTATGTTGAGAAATGGCTGACCCGTATTCGTTGTATTTATCTTTGATGTGTTGTCGTCGTAGTATTTTATACTTATCGTTCTATAACAAATTTTAACATGTACAGAAATAAAAGTAATATAGCGTCATTGGGTAAATATTGATATGCTGTGAGAACGCTAGATCGTAGACGGCTCTGGATGTGAGGTCATATGCGGATTGTGCGCTAGGGTACGGGTTAGGCTTGGTCAAGAGTTAAGGTTAGGGTTAGTGTGGCCATGTTTATATCGCCAGACTATGGTGAAATATGCAGGTCCTAACCCTTACCATAACGACACAGGGTGTCATGTGTGCAGAACCGTCACCGATCTAGCGTTCTCCGAAATGGTGGCCTTATATTAGCTCTTCTCGTCACTTTTTTTTCATTTTTCTTGATAGAAAAGCGAACAAAAAAAACAACAAAAAAAACAAAAAAAATTAAATTACTTTTCTTTACTAGCTTACACAAGACTTTATCGCCACTATCAGTTAATCGTGTATTACCTGAACATAACAATTTGAAAATTATACAATTTAAAGGGACAATAACATTCTTGCTGGCTTGGTAGCTCCAGAAAATAAATAATACCCTTATTCTAAGTACTAGATGTTTAAATGTCCTTCCTGTTGTGTAAATTATCCATTACAACCTATTTTACTTGTCCAGAGGGTTCGAAAATATGTTAAAATCCAAGTCACATTTGAAAAGGTTTACGTTAGACTTTTCAAATCAATTGGTTGAATCTTTCCAATTTTTTAAATTAGGTGTGTTAAGATGAAATTTATATCATCATTTAATTGGAATATTCTAAAATGATACGATTTGTTGACCAGAATGAAGATTGGGACATATTTTTCAGTTACAACAAGAGTGTTATTGGGGCTTTAAGGACCTTTACATAATGCACGAACATAACAATTTGAAAATTATGTAATTTATGGATCTTTACTTTCACCTTCCTCGCATATCATTTTAGAACTTTAGATATTTCATATTTCGTAATTGACAAAAATATTCGTTATTGAGATATTTGATATTATTTATTGACATAAATAGATATAGAAGTTATGGTGTGGTGCGGTTTACTCACTGAAAAAAATGGCCATAATTTGAAAACACTTCAATGGATATACTACCTAATTTGTGAAATCTACTTATATATGTATCATAACGATTATGGTCATAATTTGTTTTGTGAATTTATTATAGTATACTTGCTATATACTTTAAATTAGAAAACTGCATCTTCTATAAATTTTGATGATAACACAGATATAATCTGGTCGGTTTCAGATATCCGGTGGAATCAGTGAATGATATATGGTCAATCACTATTTCTCTAACCTCATGATTATTCTCATCCCCTGTCGAATAGAGTATGTTGTAATAAATTATTATCACCCGATCGCATGATGATTGACGCATCAACAATAATACATTGAACTCAACAGGGGATAAGCAGTGTATTAAAGTTAGAATTACAGTCTGGAATTGCGTTTTGATGAAGAAAAAAAGAAATCCAATTGAAAAAGTGTTGGTTTGGTTATTTTCTACATTAACCCCGCATAGATTAATATAATACCTAAATGAAAGTGACACAAAATAATCATTTGATAAATTATATTTGAGCATACGGATTCCAAACTTCGGTCTTGACTCTTTTAACCAGCCCCTGCACAACGTTTGGTTTGTTGTCCATAATGACATGTCAATAAGATTAAATATTACATCTTATTATTTTGCCATTGATTACTTATATGATTTCTTGCCTATGATTACATTCATTTAAATTTGTTGCCTACGATTACGTATAGGCTATTTAATTTGTCTAATTTACCATGTTTGGTGATCTTAATTAATATATCAGGCACTGCAGTACAATGAAAATAAGGCAAGCCTTGATGTCAAATATACACGTCTAGTTAATCGGGGCTATATTTACGTACGTCATATAAATCAACCTTAAACATCAAACGAAAAAGAGTTGGTCTAGTAACCTCGATTATTCTGACGTTGGTTTTTACTCACAATGACAAATCACCTGCGAAAATGTACTACGATTAGAATAAGTATGAAGAACTGTCCATGCTTTCACGTACTATAATTGGGACGTTGTCAGCCCACAATGTTAGCTTTTGTCCTTCACGGCAAACGAAGTCGTCAAACAGGTCTTTAATATCGAGCAATGCCCTTTAAACACTGCCCATGCTTTCAGGTGCTATTACTAGGACGTCGATAGCACACAACGTTAGCTCTTAACTTCAGGGTAAATGAAGTCGTTAAACTCGTCTGTAATATTTAGCAACACCCAGGGCCGTATTTAGCGGGGGTGCAGGGGATACATTGCACCCCAGAAAAATAAGGCGCCCCTACAAGATTACTTGCTAGCGACTTTGATTGCGGCAGTCAACGCGCACAGTAACTTGGGCATTATATTGGCGCCCCCGACCACTCTGCTGCACCCCCCACGTTTTAAATCTTACATACGACCCTGGCAACACCACTTTAATAATGCACGCGTGTAGGGCTTATAAACAAGACACCATAATTATGTAAAGCAAAGTTTGAATCATATCAAAACACCAACTGCAGTCATGTGTTTGCCGGCATGCATTCGAACAGAACATTATCGAGAATATACTAAATAATTTGAATAATTCCCTGGTACATTTTCGCCTGATCCATTGCGGATCAAAACAGTAATCCCTCTGGTATATTCTTCACGATGTAATAATACCTGTGTGTCGATATAATTACAAAACAACCGACTCTTCCCTGGACTTTGTTTATGACATGTTGATTGCTTAAAATCAGGAAAGACAAAGTAATTTGTTTGTTTATCTCAATCTTCAGAGAAACTGCGATTTTGATAATTTTCACACGTAATCCGCAAGGAATATTTTTCCGGGTCACCTACTAATATCCACCAAATTGGGCCAAAGACAAAATCAACATTTCCGACTAAATCTACCGGTGGATACTGCACTACAATAGTAAGAACACATTAATTCATTGATATAATATTAGCTGGCGACATCGTAGTTTTTTGCTTAAAATAAAGGCATTGCTTTCTTTATTCTATCATTTTCGGAGCCCTCATGCTCTAACACACTGTGAGTTTCACCCTTTCAGGTAGTTGTTAAAGTGTGAAATAACTTTATTTAACGCCCGCTTGCATAATGAAGCGATGACGCTGTTAAACTTATTTTTATGACTCTAAACCCCTTTTTATTCTCAGAATCAGAACTGTCATCACAATATTAAGGAGGGCGACTTAAGACGGACTCTCAATTTAATGTGCCTGGATATCAGTAGATGTTTAGAACTTAGGTTTCAGGATCAAATGATGCATAAAATTGATGCGGCCAATGTGTCATTCGCATTAATTACAACCTTTATTATGCTGTATAAAGATATTACAGATCCATTTACTCACTGCATTTTCAATTTGACAAAATGAATTGATAGACCGATGCCGGATTGTTTTAAAACAATTGATTAAAAAAATGAATGAATAATAAATAAATAAAACATAACATTAATTTTATGAATATTTAATCCTGAGAAATTTACAATAATCTATTGTTGACTGCACAGGGATAATCTAATAATATTTATTTACAATATTTAATAAATAAACAAAGCAATTTAATCAGATTTAATATAATAATAATTTACAATTTATCTACAGTATATATCAAATATCATATTATAAATAGAACTTGAGAGAGTAGCCCGAGGATCGATTCGTCACATTTAAAATCAGATAACAGAATATGGGATTTTCATTCTCCCGTTCGACATAATAACTCACATTCTCAAAGTTTAACACAAGCTTAATCGTGTTAATAAACAAAATCATATCATTTCTAAATACATAAAAATTTGTTACATTAAGAAATTATCCTTTTTGGCATTGATTTACAAAAAAAAACAAACAAATATGCAATTAATACTCAATTTTGATAATTTGGTTGTTGATATTTTATTCAATTCAAAACTGCATAATCAAAATTGTGGAAAATCCACACAAAACAATTTGATCAAATTTACGTGGATGCGTTAAAACAACACTCTAGATTAATTTCAATATTAGGTTTATCACAAAAAAAATCTATGAAAATTATCTTTTGTGAAATATTAACATTATTACTGCAAAAATGCATTTTTACATTTAATCACAAAACAATAACCGAATACTGTATTTTTCTCATTAAACTTTCATTTCCATTGTTTATCAGAAAAGTTTAATTAAGCAGAATAACAATAAAAACTAAAATCACATTCAACGTTAATTAGTCCAGCGTTGACCAGATCATTTATCACCATCAATAATTTATTTTTCATATTTTTGTCACATTAATAAAATTCTCCGTGTGAAGTTACAAAACACGCGTGATTATTGATATGAAATATATGAGCACGTGGCCGTCCTTTTTACCGGCATGCTCTCGACACGCGACTTGTCAGTTCCGCTTCACTTGGCACAGTTAGTTTAACAGTTTTTCATCTGTGAAATTTGAACATTGACGTTAAATTGTAACTTCAAAGAGGGGTAAATAAAGAGACTGGTTTAACTTGTCTTCATACCTTCAGTGACTCGATGACCCAGGGATGTGGAAGGTATCTGTGGGCTGTACATAGGATGGGTGATGGTGTGGGGTTTATCGTGAGATCCTGGATGTGGCAATCTGGTAAACGAAGATGAAAAGGTATCGAAACAAGGTGGCTGAGTTTGATTCATATAATTAATAATCCTCCTCATTTCTTCTAAAGCATTAGCCTGCATTAATATGTAATTCTTCGCTAAAAGCATTGTAGCAATTTTTGAAAGTTTTCTTACCGATGGACTGTGAGCGTAAGGTATGACTGATCGCAATTCATCTAAAGCGTCATTCAAATCGTGCATTCTTCTCCTTTCCCTGGAATTGACACCTAATCGAATGTGTTTGCTTTCCTTGTTTTTTCCTTTGGATTTTCCTGTAAGTCGTCCCTGCCCATAATCTTCTTCCAGTTTTCCTAAGACCGGCTTTAAACTTATTTCCTCGCGATCTCTCCCGGTTTCTTCACCCGATGAAAAACTGGTGCTCTCTGCTCGTTTTTCAATCACTTCAATCGGTGTTGAGGGGTCGATGAAGTCATCTTCACTGCTCTCAGAAGGTTGATATTTATGCATTCTCTCTTCATTCATCGACATGGTCGGGTAATCTGGTGACAGTGGAAATCGTCCAAGAGAATGACTAGGCATTTTATTTGTGCCTAAAATAGTTGCAATATCCATGCTGATTGATCTTTGAAAATATTTTTTTTCGAGTAAAAAAACAAAATCTAAGATTGTGTCTCTGGCATTGGAATCAATCTTTAAAATCCAATTCTAAAGATCTTAATCACATTAATTCGATTCAAGTCTGATGACCATTTTAAATATCACAAATATTTTTTTTGTATAAGAACAAGCACTGGGAAAAGATGTTTCTCCTCTTAACAAAGTTCTACAGTCTTCCGTGCTTCGTGTTGCTTTTTCTATAAATTTGCCGTCGTTAAACTGGTAGCTGTCACTTGTCTTATTAAAGGATATCGGCTTACAGTTGATTATCAATTTTCTATCATCGATGTTGACTGTTTCACTACACCGCTAATAAATACTTTCCGTTTTCCGTACTAGTCAATATAAATCTCCCTTTTTGCTTTTTACACGAATGAAAATCCGGATAATTCCAACTTCCTTTTAAAGACAAATTTGGACTGAAAAAGCACAAAAGCCGAATTGATTTTTGGCGAACTGTGAAAAAGCGTATGCTCAATCGTTGTTATCCTCAGACAATCTGTTAACTTGGTCGAGAAGTGAAGACGAAATCGTATTAACAAATTAATTGAAGTGTTTGAGGCTATAGTAAGTGAGCTTAGCGCTGATTGGCTGCCGCCTTTCAATGGAGGTTTGACAGACAGAAAGGGAAGCTAGTTGGCGAACAACGAGTGTATGGGATCAGCTAATTGTGCGTGTTTGGGGAAGAACTCATCTACAATCCAATAAAGATTACTCTGAGGATAGCAGCCACTTTGTGAGGGTTTATTTTATCACGACGGCCGCTAGTGCGTTATTCAATCAAGTCGTTAGATAGCGATCCCTTATTCCTTAACTAGGGTAAACAACTTACTCGTTCTAGATTGGAATGAGTCGGTAAAGAAGTCTTGTAAACTGACGAGAGATTAATTTGAAAATTATCGATTCTTCTAAATAGAAACTGGAAACATAGAAGAAAAAAGAAAAGAATTTACTCTCATCCTCTCAACCTGACCCGTGGATCGACGACCTACCTAATCTATTGTCTGTGTTTTATTTTGGGTGACGTAACTAATAAATAAAAGATTCACTTAAAAATCTTTAATTTAATGATTTAAGCTGATATACTGGTGTTCACTTAAAACGAATAATGCTGATTTATACGAAACGAATAAGTCATGGCTTTAGAAATATTTTACATTACATTCTAAACAGTATTGAGTCATACCTACTTTTCGATATCTGTCCTAACATTTTTAATAATGTTTCATTGCCAGATGATAACTACAGAATCTTAGCCGAACCGTTACCCCGCCATAAACATTAATAATTGTGCTCCATTAATTTGTGTAAGATATAAATATAAGGGTTTGTTATCATATTCAAAATTATTAAAAAGATATGAATAATATGTGTCATATGTATGTGTTAGGTTATTTAACAACTTTAACAACTAAGAGAAAAAATTCAAAACACATGCATAATAAAGACAATAAAGAAGACGTCAAAATAAACATAAAGTACAATTTATATGTTCAATTACTAAATGCCAATCAAAGAAGATAGACGTCAATATGATTTAATCATTGTTACCAAGCTATATGTGTTTTCGCAATATTTCTATATTTTTTTTTCAAAAAAGAAAGCTCAAGTACCTAAATATGAATCCATATTACCTAAGATTACGGAATTTCTAGCTGGTTGTTATTTTTAAAATTAAAGTTCAATATTGAGATTTAAAAAGTTAATAATGAACCCGATACACCTCCAAAATGAAGAGCTCACAGCAGTACAGTAGGACGTTAAACCCCATTTTATGTCATTTCATTTCTGAAATGGACGGTTTAGATAGCTAACTAATTTTTGCTGTCATTTTTTATATTAATGAACAATGACGCTGTGTCCCTTGAGACCTATAGCAACAAATCTTTGATGTTCATGGTAATTAGAACTATGCGACAAAACTCCAATGCTATGAATGTTCAAACCATTGAATGAATTTATATGTGTTATATATTGCAAAAAATACAGACAAAAATATGCGTATTTATACAATTTACAACTGTTTTTTCATTAAAATCTTGGTCTTGATCTTAAAAGACGATGTTCTATTGATTATGCGACGAAGTAAAGAAGAAAAGAAGAGAATAAAATGGTTTGATTTTATTAACAAGGGAATGTGTTATCTGGCACCATTTTCAGACGAAAAGTTGAGTCTAGAACAAGTAGAATATGGCCATCAACACCCAAGTGTATACTTTGGATTTCTAGTATAGATAAAGTCGTATTTGTTCCCTTCAATCTTATTAATCAGTCGTCATAAAGCGCCTATTATATTGCATATGCCTTTCTCTTCTCACATTAAATCTAGCCGTTTCTGGCGAGGTTCCAGTGTGGAGATTGTAAGTAAAGATTAAGACCGTCTCATCAAATAGTTTATAATCTGTCTGCTTGAGACACGATGGGTAATATTGTTATTGGACCGATATTAAACGGCTTTATTACTTAAGCGATAAATCCTACGAGAAAACAAACCACATTAATTTGATATCAAATAAATAGTCTTTATATTTAATAGACAGAGACACAGAATACATGTTCATAAATTCTTTGATTTTTTTTACCAATTTAATTTCATTTCTTTATCAAACTGTTATCCACTAATCATTAATTGGGGTATAAGATGAAGTGAATGCTTTTTTATGATTTTTTTTTGTAACTTTTCACCAAACTTAGACGTTATAATACACATAATTGGAATTCCTGATAAAGAAATAAATATAATACTTTTATATAAGTATAAAAGGACTGATTTGTTTCGAACATATAACCACACAATTAATTAACCTCTAGTTTGTGTTTATTAAAGCGACAATTTCATATTTTAAAGTTATATTTTTAAAATATATTAAAATAAAGCCTTAAAATAGATGGTATCTATAACCAATCCTACCTTGTTAAAGAAAAATCCTATAATTCACTCTTGGCAGTTGAGAAATTGGCAAAAATATCATTTTCAACTTCAAATTCAAACGTTTGAAGATAGCTATTGCACGGGGAGGTTCGTAGAAATAAAAGGGGAGTAGTTGTGTTATTATTTTCGATGTGAAAGATGTTTAGGTGGGGGAAATATTGCCCATGATCGTATAATAGTGAGTTGATAACCTATTAAGCAAAAGACATAGAAATAATTATGTTTAGACTTTCTTAGAAAATATGAAATTATCGCTATGACCAGTCGACTGATTAACTCGAGACTATTCACTACGAAATATTATTCACAAGTGAACAGAAAATCCGAATTCGGAATCTTATAGAAATTAGTGAAATATTATTAATATAATAAACATCATGAAATGCAGACGGTGATGTCTTCATAAATAAAATATTACATGGAGATAAATGCCAAGAAAATTACATTGAAAAACTAGGCTATAAGTAATAATATAATATAATATAATATTAAATATAATATAATATAATATAATATATGATAGTTTATGGGTGTGTTATAATTTTAACTTACAAATTTTAAATAACTTACACATTGTGTAATATATTAAAAATATATAAATATTTGAAATATTAAGTAAATATAACGAAGTCGGGCGTAAATAACATGAAATGGATAAAAACAGCAGATCATTTTTTGAAGCCCCGCAATTATTTACAGCACTAATTTGCTAATTTTGTGAATTGCAACCTGATTTGCAGATAATTGGAACTGTTACTGATGTGGCGGATACTGGAAGCTGTTACTGATGTAACGGATACTCTGATGAGTATTAAGACTAATTTTAATACACTTTGTAATATTTAGTCCTTACATTAGATTATAATAAGTTTAATTGTTTTCATTTTCGATTAATTTATCTTCCGGTTATTTTATATTCAAATACAGGCGAGATATTAAAGATAATATTCCATAGAAATCTATTTACATCACAAACCCAGCAGTGGCTTATTTAAGGCAAAGTACCTTTCAAGATGTATGTTAAGCACTTTGAAAACCACTAACAACTTAAATTTTTCAGACAATCTAATTGCAACATCGATGAAAATTTATGGTTAACTCACTTTGAATAGAAGGTCATTTTTTATCTACCGACAAAGACCCTAAATACCTAATGACTGTTTAACAAACTGGTAGTGTATAATAGTTTGTTAACTATTCGAGGTACATTGTATTCCCCGTTTTCAGAATACAGACGAATCCGTGCTTTCAAGACATAACTTGAACACAAATTAAATTCTGGTAACTACTATATGTACAGTTTGAAATAAAAAAATGAAACTGGTCACGCTGTGTTCAGTGGATTGTTTCCGAAAACTATATGGATATTTGTAAACTATGCATGTGTTTGACGTCTTGAATATATAATTGTATATACACGGAATACAACTACATGTATATTAAAATCTTCCAGGTACTTATTGCAGATCCCCCACCCATCCTTCAAAAACCAAAAAAACAAGGGATTATTAGGGTTATAATACAGTTTAGTAAATTCAATAAAACAGCAATAACAATGTTCTTTATAAAACACGTGAAAGTGGAAATTGATCTTTGGTTGTTGCCAACATTAACAGAAATGATTATTGATGACTATTGATAAACGAGAAAGGCCATAAGGAGGAATCACTCAAAAAGTGATTAGAGGAGGATAATGATGATGAAGAAACCATTATTATGACTACCAGAAACAGTGGATTAACAAGACCAGCTTGATGAGATGATGCTATCTTAAACTAGTTCAATAATCTCTTCTCACTTAACAGACACAGTTATCTCTAATTATATTCACCCTGTAGTCAGAATGCTGGACATATTTCTCCTACTAATTGACAGTTCGATTTGTTTGCAATTTCCAGCAGATCATATGCCGGAGCAGATACCTCTTCTAAACATGAAAAGATGAGTCCATAAACCCCAGGAAGCAAAGTAATATCAACAGAATTGTTTATCTAAAACCTTTCTATGACATAATGTGATTGATTAAAATGAAAAATCTGGAATCTATTTGATTTATTACGTGGGTTTATTTATGATTTTAGTGCAAGTTATAAAATGGAACCCTGGTATCTATTGACCCCCTGACCCTAACATCTAATCTTTTATTTAGAATAGAAATATTCTCGGTTCAGCTGCAAACTAATTATTGTTTCCAAGCAATAAAAATTATTATTGCAACACCTAACAATACGCCAAAATAAAGAAATGTGCTATATCTGCAAAGTACCGAGGAATTTGATTAAATTAAGAATCGATGGCAATTTCTGTTTCTTTAGAATCTGTTTATATTATATGTTTAGAATCTGTTTACATTTAGAATCTGTGTATATAGTATATTTCGTAGATCACTTTTTACCACCTTATATTGATTTAGCAAAGTTACAGAGCTATAGTAATTATTGTCGCACTGATATATTTTAATCACCCAGAATGTCGGCGACAGAGCTAATGGAAACCTTCGACTTTATAATTCCATTTTCAAACTTTTACTACAATTACTGATGGGTATCATACACAAGACAAAGCATGATCAAACCTGACAGAACATCTCAATTACTTTGTAAGTTCATGAAACTAACATTTGTTTCTCGTAGTTTCGTTTTTGACTAAACTGATTGGTGATTTGTGATCCAAAATAACGTTTCTAAGTATTTAGGGGTGGGGGAGGGAGATCAATTTAATGTAGTCCGACTGTACTCTGCATTAATGACGCACTCTACGAAAGAAGAGCCGAGCCTAGCGAGATGAAATTAATTTTTGCTGTATTCACGTTTATACTAAAATAAGTATTAGCTTTGTGTAGCAGTAAGTTCGTCTCCTTCTAGAACAGTATTCTAGTGGCGGTCGTGAATGGCTAATTCCGGTCACAAAAGAACTGTCCAGAATTTTGACATTTTTCTGCTATCGACTATCTTACCCATTTTGTTTTTAAATTGGACGTATTAAATATGTCTTAACTTTTGAGTTTTTTTATATTTCAGTGTTACTTTCAATGGAGGACCACCACAATGCTGATGGATATGATGACTTACTCTTTTTAAACTTAAATCAGTATGATAATGAACTATCCGTTGGGAATCGCAGCCATATGTGATTTTATTTTGTTCAGCAATCCCGACCCAAATACCACTGGGAAATGTTAAAATACTTTGGTATAACAGAGTATCGCCCGTACAAATACCCGTGCTGCAATGCTTCAATAGTATTTGTGTACAATATCGTAGAAAAGGAAGTTACTTGCCCATAACATATTTGTCATATTGAATTCTCTTTTATATTGTCTTTATTATCACAGATTGGTTATTTTATCTAAAGGCGCCACCCTGTGAATTGCTGTGATTTGGGATCAACTCAATTGAACTCTGATACTGAACCCAAAGATGATATCAAGACAATTACAAACCAGGAGACCTTTCTAAATGACCCCAACTTTCTAGTTAACTTTTACTGTGTGTAATTTTCGGGGAAATCTATTACCGAAATCAGTTGCTACGACGAGCTTTCGTGACGGCGCCATTCGTGGAGAAAATAAGCCTTCCAACTCCTCACACATTGTCACTTTGTGAAGAATATGGTGCACCAGAAACTCACTATATTTTGTTAGTGATAGACAATTGAATTATTAGGCTTGTTAGTTCCTTTGATTGACCTGTCACGGCAAGTAATGGTATTATTTACACGACATCGCTAACAGAAAGTGTCTTCCCTTCACATCAAGGCTTTCACGATTCGAGACCAATGGAGCGAAAAGACGTTGAATAGCAAGTTAACTGCCAGAGCTAAATTATCGATGGTGTGCTTCAATCAATACGTATGGCCAGAGACAGATTGGTTTGTTGGTAACTGACAGACAACGGGGAAACTTACCAGAACTTTGTGATAATGTTGTTTTTCTATCTCTCTTTAGCTGTAACGAGAAGTAAGTTTCGAAAACACGGGAAAATTAGGTCAAGCATACGAAATTTAAATTTCCACAACCCCTCTCCACCAACATGCCACCCAAACCACAAATTTCGTCGTCGGATGTAAAATCAGAAAATTTAATGCTGACTGATACTCAAAGGAATTATCATAAATTAAAAATAAAATTAAATAAGAAATACTAAATCATATATATATATATATATATATATATATATATATATATATATATTAGTTATAATATATATATATATATAAACTAATTTTAAAACAGAAATCTTCATTATATAAAAAAATACCCAATTATAAATCTATCAAATACAATACCATATAGATTACAGTAATTTATATTTGTCATCATACACACTTAATCAATATATCGAAATAATCGTCTGATTACAAGTCTCTGGGTCCTGTCTTTAGCAGATTCCTAATTGTTGATTTTTATATCATAAGAAAGAAACTATAAAACTGAACGAAAGAAAGGAAATAATAAACACCACAATTTTACATCGGAAGCCAAGCTATGGGTACCGGCATGAACAATTGACCGCCACATTTTTTACAAGTACTTGTCAGACGTGAATTGTTAAATTAAGTAGCCTCGACAATTTTTATGATGCGAAGAAAGAGCGGGAATTGATGATATCTGCTATAGCCCCTTTCTTGTTACATTGTCTTGATTAAAAAGTGTTTTAGATTACACTAATATTAGGCAATAATAACAGGCACAATTCTTTACTTTAATACCATTTGAGTCATACCAAATGTTCAGCTCTCGACAAATCTGCATGAAAATGCTCACCAGAATATAATTCATTAAGGGTTGCGTTAATTTAATGCCAATCTTTTAAAGTTTAATACGTCGGCTTTAAGTCACGCCAGTTAAACATAACATCGTGCCATATGGCTCATAGAACCAAGAAGGGGTAAAAGAGAAACTCTGCTTGTTTTAGCTTCACTTTTTTCTTTTGGAAAAACTGGTCACCATTTTTCTTGTGAAAGGCTTTTTTCGCCCGTTTCAATTCACTATCACAAAGGGAACATGTGTTCTGTGCTGCCTTTACAAGACTTTATGATCATTCGATACTCATATCATTGGCTTTTTATTAACAACTGTGGTTTCCTGATTTCGGTTCAGAAAAATTCCCCGCTATACAAACTGAAAAAAGTTGCAAATGTCGCTTAAAAAGTAATCGAAAGTCCTTTTTCTATTTTGATATTCAAACATTTTATTCAGTATTCGAGCCAATGTAATACCGTTGTTTTGTTTGGGTCACCATTCAACTGTGTTCGTCGTCTGAAACAGGACGTAATAAAAATTGAATAGAAAATGGCAAAAAATATTGTTAAAATGCTGCACCTTGGAAACACGACATTAATAAGAAGAATAACACCTCGTGTGCTAACTGTCGGTTTGTTGAATTACTACAGCTACTACCGTATTCGTCGATTTTTATTCACGTACCTTTTAGAAATATAGGTATCAAATAAATCATCTATTTTAGATGAATGTGGGAAGGAAATAAAGCTTGCGTTGCATGATCGTAGCCCGGGGAATTGCTGTTGACACACTTTCTGTGTTGCCAATGTCATCCCTTACCTAGTGGAAGCCGCCACATTTGAACCATTACAAATAAAGATATCGTATAAGTGTTAACTGAAATGTTGGATACTGGAGGAAACTTTGCAATATATTGACTACGTGTGAAGTGATTACATAAAATGTATTTATAATACAAAATTAAAGTTATATATGTTTACATATGTTTGAAATAATAATCGTTGGTTGCATGTAAAACTCAATATGAGTCATTTGTATTCGATAAGAAAATGTACTTTAAAACATATTTAATTTAAAATATTTTGATCAAATAGATCATTATGGGTCATTTAGGGTAGACATTAATTGATATTGAGTCGTATTGTTAATTCTATGTGTCTCAGACGAATGAAATAATAATAATTCTTTTTCTCGCAAGTCCGTCCATTTTTGTGAATTTTTAAGTACTTATTTGAGCTTAATTTCATTAATAACAAACGATATTTACATTAAGAAAGTACACATGTTGAATTGTAATATATATGTGAACTATGCGACTTGTGTCTTTAAATTATAGTTAAAATTAAGAGTATCAGTCATCAGTAACCTGATGTCCCGTGTTTGGTTGGGGATTTAAGATGTTGATCCTTTGACATGAAAAACATGAGCGAGTCGCATTGAAGAAGATTACATTTTACGTTTAATAATAAAAATTGAAAAGAACACAGGAGTGAAAGGACCGCCTTGTTGTACCCCTATAACAAAACACGAGCAATGAAAGTAATTGATATGATATTTTAATGGAGAAAAAGCCGGTTCTTTGTTGATAGAAGAATGTTCTATTGATGTTGACAAGCGAATGACAAGCGTATAGCTAGGTGTACACTTTGGTTATTGCTTGGATATTGTAATACAGGTGTTTCTGGACATGTGGTCCATTCTTTGATGTGGGTCTCTGATGAAATACCATAACTTCGCAGTTTGAATATTAGAATATTTGAATAAATTTTATTTGATTGAACAGGGTCCATTTAATTTTAGTAATGACTTCGTTGACACGTTGTCCGAAGAATTCTTTTCAATTATGTGAATTAATATGAAATTTAATATTGAAGTTTGAAAAAAGTGGAAAAGATAATTGTACCCCGACCAACTCGAGTTTAAGTTATTTAATATTATTTCGTGAAATTTATGAAGAAATATAACCACTGAAATTCAATGTTACACTATTTCGTAGTTTGTTCCTGAAATTAGGGGGGGGGGGGGCGGGCGGAATTGTATCATAAGGTCTGTCATTAAGTAAATTAGCGTAGCTTCCATTCCCCGACTGGACATTAGAAGAGGTATAGGGTCACCGGGTCCGCCGGTTTCCTCCCACTGCTACTGAAATAAAATTGAACCTAATGTTAGTCCCAAAATGACCAACTGTGTGTTGAATGAACGTTATACACCCCCACCCCCTCTCTCTCTCCCCCTCTCTCTCGAGTTTGTGGAAGCCACACTGTCCAGACGTTCCCTCTCAAATAGTGTATATTAGTCGCAACATATTTCAAATATTACACCTCATCCAACCTCATTCAATTCCACACAAAAAATATACCAATTATTTTTTTGATCTAGACAAGACTACTATCGCTGAACCTTTATAAATCTGTTATTCTTATTCAATATGTTTTTTGGTGCGCTACAATCAAATTACCAAAAGTCGCTCAAAGAAGCTCATTCTGTACCCTTCCATTCTAGTTCTCTAGGTGCATTGTCACAAGGTCTTTTAATTATGTGCTGTAATTATCTCACTATCGAATGGATCATTTATTCCCAGTAAAGACTACAATAATTAGAAGATGAGGCAATATGGTATCGAGAAAATTAGTTAAACAAGAAAGAGGAAGCAATGAATTGTTTGATAATATAAATTTTCCAGTCGGTATTAATTACCAACCGGGGTTAAATCCGCCCCGGCGTTTTTCTGTGATATGAGAACAAACACGTGTATGATGTGAGAAATCGGAATTGAGTTCTAACTTTTCGCATTGAATGTCCTAAACCAGATGACGTACAATACGATCTCCCATCTAACACAACATCTCATCTTCTTCCCCCATTGTTCAGCACGTGCTGACGGGATCGCGCGTGCCGACCTACCCATGGGCAACTAATGAATTGATTGGTTTCCTGCGCGCGTTCCAAATTAGCACCATTTCTGTAAATTTGGACAGTCTGCCAAAATTGTTACTGTCAGATACAAATAAATGGCCCTTGGTCAAAATATAATTCATTTACAAAAACGAGCGCTAGTGAATTAATCAAATAAGCTTTGTGAATTTTTTGATGTTAGTGTCTTGATTCTCGACCTCACGCCGCTGACACGTTCATCAGAAAGACAGGCAGTTTTTGAGAGATATAATCTAAATATTTATTTAGATAAAAAGCCATCAACTTCTCCGTCTTACTAAAATATTGCTTTTTGACAAGAAAACAGCTTTCAGGGAAATTGGTTTCTATTAATCTCCAGCCATACCGCATCAGCACATCGAACACATTGACGATAAAGAAAAATCAAATATAGTTTCAATAATTATCTTTTATATTCCATTGATGTAAAATCGGTGTTACTATAAATCTGTTTATCTCATATAATAAAATTACATAGTTGTTCCTTTAGGATGCCTCACCACAGATTAAATATATTATATGGCTGTTATATTTCTTCTTTTATTTTCTTCAACACTTTTTGTTCATTTCAAAAACATGTTTACAAAATAATTTCTGTGTAGCTGTTTCATCATTAAATGATATGATTTGCCAGGGCCGCTATGACCTGTAACTTTGCATGACAAACCAGATTACGTTAGGGGTGTTTGTGGAGAGGATGGGGGTAATATATCTTTTAAATTGTACATTTTCTTCTCTTCATCGTTGCCCAGTATAATCATATTACGAAATATTTTTAAATGTTATAATACAAGTATACTTTATTTTCAGATTTTAATATTTGAGAATCAGTGATATTTGGTCTTTCATAAATGACACCTTTAAATACACTGTTTTTAATTTATTGTTTTAAAATTAGCGATGCTTTAAATCAATACAACTTCAGAGAACCCACTACATGAATGAAATCATAAAAGCTATGATTATAATTACTATCTGTTTAATTATAGCCTACCAATTATAAACTTATAATACACGTCAGGACCAACAGATGATATTCAGAGAGAAAATAAGAGACTCGCAGGACATGGTGCCAATTTATTTTCAATCATGTAAAGAACACGACTGTTTTCCAAACATTGAGTTTAATTTAACGGAAAACAACCACATACTTAACCACTGATTAAATTGTCTGAAAGCAGGGGAAAAAATCTCAAATTAAAAAAAAAGAAGGATGCACCCCTTAGTCATTTATAAATGTAGCCTATCGTGATAGATTGGGACGTTTAATTGGCAATTACAAAGTGTTTAATTTTCAAAAGAAAATATCTATGGGCAGATGGTTTAATCATTTTGTTCCGCCAAGTTTTTACCTCTTTAGTTAAGACTCTGAATTGTGTTTTTGTGTATGTTCATTGAAACAAGTCTTGCATCACAAAGTTAGATTCGTTAGATAATCACCTTGCGTGACGTTTTCAAAAATTCCATATTTTCAAAACAAATAATTAATAGCAGACTAATTTTAATTAACTGTTTTGTATATATATTTTTCTTTGCTTGGCTCGCGACGATCCCGGGTGGCCCTGGATTACATTGTCATACTTGTAATCAACGATTTTTTACACTTTATCAAACATATTTGCATAACAGTGAAAAGTTGTATCAAATGTATATACATTGGCTATCTGAATTGTGAATCACGATGCGAACAGAATCAAGCCCTTCAAATAACAATACAATATCTCATTAATCACAACTTTCAAATACACGTACAGATGGCGCTTTTATTGTCCGCCATCTTGCTCGTTTTGGTGTAAAGTGGCCAAACAAAGCCACTGTCATTTGTTTCGTATACGATTCTAAGCTGAGCGTAAAGAATCCGACTTTTCGTGCTTCACATTAACAAAAGGCGAATCAATTCCCGCCACAATCCTGTTGACGTTACATTTTTTCTCGCGCTCAAGCGGAAGGATCTTCAGATGGATGATTTCATTTCGAGGCTATAAAATGGTGTTTGTATGCGGAAGACAAATGTTATGGGTATCTGCCAGAACAGGGTTCTTAAGCTGCAAACTGACAAATGATTTTATAATATTTAATATTTGCATGTTCTTGTTTCACTTGACATGGAATCATGGTTCGTCATATTTCATGTTCAAAAACAACCGACTAACCACAAACCCCGTTTTGTGTACCTCGCATACGCTGATGTCAAATAGCCACCCGCCTTTAGAGCATGGACCCATTTATAACTTAGGACTCATTAATTTTATTTCACATTAACTTGAGTTATATCTTTATCATGATGTCAATCCATTTTATACACCAGCATGTAATTCATCATACATTTCCACTCCAGTGATAGAAAAAACACAATATATCTAATACAAGTTAGTTTTTGTTGGTCATGAATGCATTATCTAGATTTATATTAATCATAAAAACTCCAGATAAAAACTTTCTATCTTGTACATACGCCTGACAGATTTTGTTCGTCATAAAATTCTGAGACATTAACCATATATCAAATCAACTTAAAATAGATTTTTGAAATGCACAATTATTTTTGGCAATTACTTTAATTAAATCTGTAGATCGAAATTTGAAGGGGTTGGAAACCCTGGTGAACGTTGTGAAAGTTGAACAAAAATTATCCATTTCCGTTAAATATTTACAAAGCAAGTGCTCTTAAAAATTTAGGTTGAAATATCCCCGTTTAAAATCTAATGCGCACCCAAGACTGGAATTTATCTGCTGTTGATATTTAGCTTTAGTTGTCTTTAACAAATGTCAATTAATTAATCTGATCACATTTTAACGTTGATTAAGCCGTGAAAAAATAGATATCGTACGAAAAATGTACGATTGGGATACGATGTTAGCGGATACGATGTTAATGCAGCTTCCACCGACATTTGCAGAAAACAATCGAATCGAACAACGACTTGCGTTTACTGAAATATCTCGTGAGACAATCAATCTAACTATTCGAAACTAAATAGTCAACGAAGAAAGCGATATAAGTAAATGCCGAGCACAACAAACGGCGTGGAAGCGTTTCCATTGCCAACTCGAAAGCTAGTTTGTTTGTGTCCGACTTCATTCGTCAGTGAAAAAACAAGCTGCAATAATGAAGCTACCTTCAAAATCGGCATTCGAAGTTCTTCCAATTTGGTTGCATATATCGGTTTCGGTATTTACACGTTTTGTATGTTTCCTTAAATATTTATTGATTATTAGGTGTGTTGCTTATCGGGAATATATTTGGTTCGCTAACGAAATAAATATGATGTTAAAGCCGGGTTCGAATCGAAACTTGCTGTATTTTCACAAGGTGTGTGTACAATTTTCAGCAAATTCCGCCAGTAAACGCACATAGTTTAAAACGTGGATAAATGCGGGTCGTAAGATTTTCACAGACTTTACGCATCTCTGGATAGATTGTACCTGGAAGTTATGTAAAGGTTCAACTGTTCCCAGTAAACACATCACACAAATTATTATAACACTTTATCCAATAATTCCATGCAATACCGTTATTAGTAATATTAAGGGTCATATATTTTATTAGAATTTTGTAACAATTAAAGGGATACGGCCATATATTGCAATGAGTTTAAAGGTGGAATTCTGTATGGAGAGAATTGGGGCTTTGTGAGCTGCCAATGCCACGGGCGATTGGTCTAGGATCCGGCTAATCGAGATCTTTAATAATGTCCCGATTATTCAGGCTATATATTTTTTTGAAATGGCTGTCAGATTTAGTGTCCAGTATACTTGAATTAATTCTTTAACCGATAACGACTGGAAGAAATATTGTTTTGAAAGCCATATTCACACAGCAAGGAGATACACATGTTCCCTTTAAACCATAAATACAGATACTCGAACAAAACAGAAGTTTTCAAAGCCAATATACCTTTAAAGGTATATACCCACGAAAGTAATTATCCGGTAGTTATATTCAATAAAAGTATGACATAATTCGTATAGACGGAAAGTAGATGCACCCACCCATCTTTCTGAGAAAATACTGGATTCCTTGAAAAACACCCGTAAGTGTTTTAGGGCATTTGGAAAAACTCTATCGTTACTGCAGAACAGTCGGACATTAAACCCTATTTCTATCGCTATTCAGAATAATTCAGTTATAAATTTCGGAATTACCCCCCCCCCTTTTTATTGTGAACGAGATACGTGAAAAATTTCGAATGGTTTTTAAAAATTTGTTTAAAACTTACTTTGTCTTGTTTTAAACAAGCACGAACTGCCTTGACAGCCATGCAGGACGGAGGGCCTGACAAGGACAGCTGTCTAGTCATTCGGATGGAACGAAAAACCGAGGTCCCGTGTACATATTGGCGTGCACGTAAAATATCCCTTGGCAGTGGACTTCGATAAAAGAGTAGGCCGTGGTGTCGCTGCCCGGAAAAAAATTCCCCTCATTGCACACTATATGGCCGTCTTCCATTAGCCCAGATTAGGTGCAGAAGATTGGACGTTAAACCCCATTTCATTTCATTTCATTTGCCTTGACTGCCTTTTCTGACTTAAGGCCAACAGTCAGACAGGGTAAATAGTTGTATTCAGAGCTTGAAATAACACCTTTCTTCATTCGCGTAACCTTTTAAGTCAAAACATTCTTGCAAAACATGAGCAGTTGCAACTCATTAGAACTAGCAGGAAATCATGCAACTGCTTGTAATTTACAGAAATCAACGATCCGAAAGAATTTTATATTTAATAACTGGGTTCTGTCCATCTCGAAGAAAAAAGATGGTTGAAATCAAATTATCATTTAACACGTATGACTAACAGAATGTCAATTGAATGTTTATATTGATTGCTACTGAGGAAAACGACTTCACAAACGACCGCAAACCTCTTTTATTGATGACAAATATATTAAAATAGAGTAGATTCCAATAAGTATATGAAGCATTGATTGCTGATACTCATTAGGCTTGACCAGAACTCGGTGGGATTTTGAAGAGAATTAGATCCAGTTTATCACCGCCATGCTTAACGTGGTTTAATCGGGCTTAACCCAATCAATACTTCAAATTAGTACCAACATATTTAGTTATGCTTTTATGATTACGAAATTAGTCCTCGCTTCAAATTTAACGCGTGTCGTCAAGCACGTGGTATGACAGACGCACGCGACAGAAGGTGGTTAAAATTTGCATAATTCTATTAAAAGCACGTGAAGGCTGTAGAAGTTCATATACTGTTTTGATACAAAAAGAGAACTGGTTTAAATAGAAATTGATAAGGTGCCAATATGCTGCATGATGCCGCCAAACTTTACTATTCTTTTTATTAGAAATATACAGATGTGATCGGATTGGAAAATCCCCATTAAAAAATCTAGCATTGCGGTAAATCAGATTATTTCTTATTCATCGGTAAAAATTAAACCTCATGCCGAAAAGGGTGCAATATTATTTGCTTTTATGTTTTTATTCCAAAGATTTCCAACCGCGCATTAATATTCTTTTATAGAAAATGAAGTTAAATTTAAAATAAAAGACTGCAGCCAACCAATATTTTCTTTTCAAGTGTGTGCAGCATAAGAACGGTGCTTTGAATTTCTGTTATTACAAAGAAATGTGTGGTAATGATATGAAATATTAACGTATTTCCTATTTCACTTTTTAGAAGTCACATAAAAAGAATTATAATTATTGCATAAAAAGCGTCTAGGATTGTTTTTTTTATTTCATCAATTTATTAATAAACATATTACATATGGTCGGTAAAATATGAAATATTAGAATTAAATAATATTTATAATTAATTCAAAAATCAATCTTTTAAATGCAAATATATTATTAACTGTAGATAACCCGCTTGTTTTGTTGCCAATCTAATTATGTTGAAATTCTATTTCGTTTATAATTTTTGATTGTGGTATAAATTAAAAAAAAAATTGATTCTATTAAGATTGCTATTTTTGAACTCTCTATTATTATTTCATTTATTGAAAAAAATATATACTTATAAATAAGTCCATTTGCAGGGGGAGGCGGTGGTCGAATGGTTAGCGTTTGCGCGTTGTTTCATAAAGTCTGTAATTGAGTGAACTGGCGTGGTTTTGATTCCCCGGTTGTACGTATCAAGGATTAAGGTCGCCTTTCAACCTCGTGTGGTTTTCCGGGTTAACCCCTCTCCCTCACTTTACATTTGCGGTCATTTGTTTTAAAGTAAAACTAAACATTTATTACATAGATTCTCAGAAAAATAAAACGCAGACATTGAAAAAAAGGCTTATACAGACAATGACAAAAATCGGAAGATAAAAATATATAACAAATAAGATACACATGTATGTTCTGAACTTTTTGTTTAATGTAAATCAATACCGAACGACAAGTTTTAAACAACTGCGACAAAAATGTTATAAAGGAAACGCTTTAATCAAATGATTTAAATCTATTTTAAAAATCCAACGTGGCATTAATATGTTGAAAAACAAAATACAGACAATAAAAGTGTCAGATAAAAATACACTGTGTCAACATATGTCGTTTATTAAAGCAGTGAAGAAAAGCACATGTACATCGTCTTCAAGTTTATATTCACTTACGTATAATAATTCCTTATATTTGACAGATTGGTGAAGTGATTTTTGACAACCTAATTCAACTAAGTCTCATTTTACTCTCTTAAGAAACGCATCTTAATACTATCGCATACAAAATTGAAAACGAATTAACACATCAAAAGGGAGACATTATTTTTGGCGATTGTATTTTCAAGTAGATAAGTCTAAGATATGCTTTTTACTTTTCTTTTACAGTTTGCCGTCATAAGAGGGTGTTTTTATATACCATATGGCACAGAGCATGTGCAGAACATCTCGCCAGCTTGACTAGAAAGTTAGAACGAATTTTACCTCACATCGATGAATAGGACACCTCTTCAAGAATAAAATGGTGCTCGAAAGTGTCACACCGTGTTATGCTTAAGGGAGACAAATTGCGAATTGATGAGCATTTATGTGGCAGTAGGAAACAAAGTTTCTATTAAAATCTGCAGGAAATTCAATTAAACATCCACGGCTACCAGATCCTGATTACATGTGCGATCAGGCCGGGGGTTGAACGTGCGTGCAGTCAACCTTTCCGCCATTGTAAATATGGCGACGTCAAAACGACACGCGCAAAAACAACTGCATACTTGAGTAGAAAATGAAGGATAGCACTTGTCAGTGCCGGTGTTTGGTAACAGTTAACAGGATTTCATACCTTATCGACCAGGGGCGTGGTGAGGGCAATTATTGAGAAGAAATTATGAGTAACAAAAATGATTTTGGCACAAAAACCTTTTTACTGACCGCTGAGCTGTGGCCGGCGCAGCCGGCCACCGCATGCGCCGAAGGCGCGAGCCCGCGGCGGGGGGTCAGGGGGGCCCTCCCCCGGGAAAATTTCGAAAATTAGAAGCCCAGAAACGCAATCTCCAGCAATCCGAGACAAGAAATACGGTAATAAAATATGATTAAATTTTCCAACTTGACTCTTTCAAAATTTTTTTAATTGGGTCAGATGAAACAATTTTTCCACTTACAAATGTTTTTCATTTTTTGAGTAATTTGATTGTGATTTTGGCGCAAAAACTTTTTGGCGCATGAGTATGGCTACTCATGAACTCATTCTCACCACGCCCCTGTTATCGACAGTAGGGGGCGCAATTTCAATACTCTCGGTCATGTGCAGGAAATCTGTTAAACCTCAAACACGGTGTCATGAAAAAAGAAAACATGCATGCTTGGTTAAGTTTAAATGGCCCAGTGAATAGCTGTAGGCGAAGCAATCTTACGAGATAGTATTACCGGCGAACGTATATTTTAATCCCATTAATCATTATTTTACTAATCTATCTTCTTGATGCCGGATTAATTTAAAATTGACGAGAGTTTAAACAGATATTTCTGGCTATGTAGATATTCGCCCAGACGTTTTCTTACTAGAATCCCATTTATTTTGTTCGGATGGAAGGGGAAATGTAGATATAAATATATACAAAACCCGGTTCCTGTAAATATACATCAACATCTGTAACGGAGATAGTTACTTCCTCATTCCACATTTCTTACACGCATTTCAAATAAGTCTTAATTTTTCCCAATATTGATCAAAATTTTAAACTTTTAGCCGGTTTCTTGTTCTTCATTAGCCAAGTTGGTTCAGAAAAGTCGGAAGTTAAACCCCATTTTATTTCACTTCCAGTTTCTTGATTTAAAGAGAAGCATATACGATTTTGATGGAGAGCGGAGACGTATCGACAAAATTTAAAACTTTTCATAAAGCATATCGGTATAAAAGCTATTTTATCGTCTATGGCCCCGAGTTCACAAAGCATTCGCAGGGGGAGGGGGGGGGTTGGGATGGCCTAGTGGTCTAGAGTGTCGCGCTTCGACCTCCTCTAGCTGGCCGGCCACCTCTGGCTTGCGGCTGCGGTTTCGAGCCCTGGTGTGAGTGTATGTGGCATGGAGATAGGGGCTCCTTCTCAACCTCGTGGGTTTCCTCCGGGCACTCCGGTTTCCTCCCACTGCTAAAAACCCCTACGCGCAAGCGAATTATTGAAATAAAAATTAAAACCATATGTTAGTCCCGAAATGACCTAGTTTGTGTTGAGTGGACGTTAAACCCCATTTCTCTCTCTCTCGCATTCGCAGACTTTAAGTTAATAATTTACTCAAAATTGTTCGCCTTAGTTTAACTAAATTAATATAGACCTTTATAAAACTTGTATTGCTTTAGTGTATCAAATACATCAATAAGAAACTATGTGCAAAGTTTTGTGATTTTGGATCAAAGATGTATCTCATAAACAGTGATTGAAAATTGAGTAAATTCGAAAATTAAGCCTGAGAATGCCTTGTGAACTTGGGGCCAGAAGTTTAGAATCATAATGATCAAGTTGGCAGGATGCTGAAGACTGATTTTTGATCATTTATATGAAATCCTCAAACAAGCAATAATGTCACTTGTTCTAGAAAACATATACTATTTCATGTACGACACCAGTAAATATTTATAGATAAATGGAAGCTGGCGCTGACCTGGATTTCAGAAACCAAAACGTGTGTGATCTAGCTTTAGTTAATGGCCGCTTATACTAATTGCCGACATTCTACTGGGTTTATGATAACATTGGAGCAAAACACCACAAAACACTTTAGGTATGTGGCTCCCAAAAGTATTCTACAGAGAGTAACCATACCCTACATCGTGTCCGACCTTACCGATGTGATTGTTCGAGCATCGATTTGGGGCCAGTCAGTCTTTCTGTCACTTAGTGATTTAACGTCTGCCTTCATACAAGTGATATCGCAAACAAAAGAGCTTAAGTCACCAGTCCAGTGGTTTAAAGTATACGGCAGTCTTCATTAGCCGGTGCGTTAAATCCAATTTGATTTCTATTTAAAGTCTACGTCCTCTTTGATTCTGGTAAACTGATATACTGTACACGGGACCTTAATTTAGTTTTGTCTGTGTTTCATTTGCGTGAAATTGACTCATGAAATCATGTTGAAGCATCGTAGTGTATTGAACAATAGTAAGTGTTATCCATAAATAGTGTTTTAATTGACAACGCATCTACACAACAACAATCATTAAACATATAAATAATGCCTTTGTCGCGCATTATTACATTCTTCACAGGAACTCGAAACTGAATTATTTATTCTAATTGGAAAAGTGGCTTAATGTTTTCATATTAAATCTGCTAATGATTTGGTCTACGAACAAGATACTGACCCGCTTGGTGAATTTAAGTGGGGCTTTACACCCCATTTGCTTTGATTTTACCTCATTTCATTTTTATGTACGAAAAAGGCAACATATTTTTTGTGGATTTTATAATTGATCCGGAGTCCTCTGCCTTTACTCGGTGGCCTTGGTCATAGGTAGGAATTCCACTATATAATGAAATAGCTGTCGCACAAACGTTATCACGAGTATTGCTATTTCCATAACAGGGGAAGCAACTGTGTTTATTTCTGAGCTTTCCGAAAATGACAATCTCTCCCGTTTTCTTTCACCTGTTTTTGCATAGGCGATGTTTGATGCCTTTTTGATGTAAAATTGAAGAAAAGTGGTTCTGTTTGCATTTTCTTTTAATTTGGTGAACATTATATATAATTTCGAGGCTACGTCTAGAGGAGGTAAGAGGTTGCTTACGTTGACACATTGGACATATAGTTTCATTTAGACATTGAATAGTTAGGTGACCGATGCAAAGAGTATTAAAGGGGGATAACTACAATTATTGGTTGGTCAAATTCTAGTAATTCTCCCTCACCTTATATATCCACGCAATTCCTGGCATGTAACATATTTGTCCAAGGTTCCGCTTATCTCAATCTTCATAACCACAGAGAGAGAGAGAGAGAGAGAGAGAGAGAGAGATGGGGTTTAACGTCAACTCGACATAAACTAGGTCATTTCGAGACAAAACGTGGTTTAATTTAATTTCATTAATTCGCTTGCGCGTACGTAGGGGGTCTTTAGCAGTGGGAGGAAACCGGAGTATCCGGTGAAAATCCACGACAGGCGACCCTACTCCTTACCGCACGCCGGTTGACTCAATGGCAGGCCGTATGATATCATAACTACAAAGAGTCCACGTGTCTATGTATCATCATCATCTAACAAAAAAAATGAATTAGGTTCGCCGTTTCAATGTTTTTCAAGATTGTGTCAAAGGAATCTATCGGCTCTGACGTTATTTTGATGTGCGATTTCTTGTCGAACACTTCCTTATCCTTCTGCCCCAAAATCATGAATATTCACTAAAGCTTTACAGAAAATGTGCATTCAAACATTCTTCGTCGTTTCTTAACCCCAAAAGTCAACAAAATCTGTCACGCAAAATACGGGAAAGGGAAAAGGGAAGAAATGCTATAAAATACGGGCCACATTTGTGGGATAAAAGGAAGTAATTTCTAATCTGAGAAAATGGTTTACTAATATGCTCAGTGTACAGTGGTAGAAATACTGTCCTTACCGAGCGACACCGGGCCCGTAGCCAGCTCATAATTTTTATTTTTTGGGGGGGGGGGGGGCTACGGAATGTTTTGGAGGGGCTGAGGATGTGGCCGGCTAAGAAGACTCCTAAGAAATCACTATTTTTGGCGAAATATTGGGGAAGGGGCGTGGCTAAGGGCCCGAGCGACACGACAACACGTCGAGGCTCCCGCACAAAAAAATAGATTTGGTGGAAACGCTTACAGTACAATCTAAACTCGGCTGTATGATGAATTCCGCCATATTGGAACTAATTTAAAGGTTCCGGATGAAACATGGCTGCGCCCATTCCGAACACAAGTTGGCGACCTATTTGGCTAGCGACCTATTCGACCGATCCAGCTGACGAAATTACACTTATATTCTGAGCTAAAGGAATGGATAAAAAATAATATATTCTACTTTCATTTGATAGACATAACGTTGGATTTTATTGGTTGATAAATAGATGAGTTAAGGCGACTGTTGTCTTTATTCTAAATAGGTTTCCAACGAACAGGTTGCAGCTCGATCGGTCTAATAGGTGGCTAGCCGAATTGGTTCCCAATTTGTGTAATAGAGTCAAGTTTTCCGGTTAAAGTAAACCGGTAGCCGCATCGCAAATGTATGGGTGTAGGTACATATAACTTACTGTCATACAGCCGAGGCTAGATGTAGTTAACGGAATCTGCCGAGATTTGCCGAGTGCGGGCTTTACCGGGTCCTGCGTATTTCTCCAATCCAAATTCTATCTCTGAAACAGGGAACAGATGAATAATTCATATTGTTTCATGATGTTTTAAAAAGGTTTTGTTGACAGAAGGTTCTCTTGGTGGATATGTAATTCTTATTTGCACCTGTTGCTTAGTACACTTTATTTATTTATTTTTTAACGTATTCGCCAATACTATCCGCCCTTATTATTGACGTTCTAAATCTTGTCGTCAACTGGCAGACCATCGCTATATCCAGAAGACAACCACAGTCAAGATCGGTCGCATTGCGTTTTTCTTGTAAATCCATTTTTTTCGTTCTATGTGAGCAAAATGTGCAGATTTTCGTGAATTATTTAACAACATATAATTTCCATTATTCAGCAGTTCAATGAATTTAAACATTGGTGGTTTGTTTCCAATAGTAGGCCTATGTGTCTATAATTATACTTTTCTCTTAAAATTGTGTCGGATTTACAGCCTAAGAGAAATGATTTCCATCTTCTGTTTCCAAATCATTACAGTATATACATATCTCCCTGTTTAAAGCACATAAATAGTCCCGTCGTTTTTTTCGACATTTACATAATGTTATAGTAACGCCGCCATGAATCAATAATAGTAGACCAAGAAAGTGGATGCTATTGAATAAGGGAGGCAACTACGATTAATGAATTTATCAGGAATCAGACTAGTAATTCTCTCTTTATACTGACCCCCTTGCTAAATCCATGATATGACATATTCTAAACCTTGGCAATCATTATCTTTATAACATAAATGGGCCCAACAGTTTACAATCATTTTGTTAAAAGGGTTGATTTCTACGACTGTGTATATAGCGCACCCATGTATAGCTCTGTGTTATTTATAGTTTTATTGCATCAATATCCTAGTAATGGCGACAAATTTTGGACTAAACTTGCATAAGATTGATGTGCTCTTTGTGATCAAATAAATATTTCACAAATTTGTTGGATTATGCAGATATTAACAATTTTCACAGTTAGTGACTGAATTTAAAATCACTGGTAAATCAATAAACAACCCGTACTAAGTTTTAATCTGTGTAATTCTGAAGCAAATCATTTCTTCGGACACAAATCAAATCAACCTACGAGAAATTTTAAGGCTGGTCTAACCAAACAAAGGCTATTTAAAACTATTAACAATTTGATGGAATTATCTGCTGACAAGAATAAAATTCGAGTGATTGTCATAAATAGAACACATAATTTTAAACTTACACCAGAGGACCAATAAGCAGCAAGGGTGCCTGTGGTCAGTCAGGTTTTAAGAACAAGTCTGGAATTGCGCACCTGTTAGAAAGGTAAATTTTCTGTCTTAGCGGCTGCATTATTACACGAGGAACTAAACTTCATCTCCTTCGCGGAGACTTGGTTATGTGGTAAAAATCACTATTAATGATGAAATTAGTGCCACGATTAGTGGTTTCTCTTGCTATCACGAGTCACATATAAATCGAACAGGTAGCGGTGTGGGAAAAACGATGCCACAGATTTAACTCTTTTCAAAGTCTTGTAATCTCTTTGCGATCTAGTAGCTGTCTCTTAAGAACTTTGGTGATCTACAGACTCCCAGAATATCTGGAAGAGAAACAATGTAACACACAACGATTTTCTGGATGAATTCTCCGCTTTACTGGAGATTTTGGTAACCCTGTCTGGATTTTTAATTATTGGTGGCGATTTTAATCTACATTTGGATGATTGTTATAATAGATCCGCACAGATATTTCAAAATCCACTGAACTCCCGGCGTTTACAACCACATATTAAGTGTGCTTCGGGTCACATGCTGAATGTGATCATTACGCGATCAACTGATCAGCTAATTACAGATATTCAAACTGAGAACTATCTTAACTCAGATCAGTCTTGTGAAGTTCGGAACAAGCGAGAACACTCAATATAGGCAATATACAACGATGTTTCAAGAACTGTGACTGATAAATCGAGGTTGCCATGATGCAGTGAAGTGCTATCTGATCTAAAACAGAAATTCGTTAATTCGACAGGAGATGATGTGTGTGAGAGAGAGAAATGGGGTTTAACGTCCACTAGACACAAACTAGGTCATTTCGGGACTAACATATGGTTTAATTTTATTTCACTAATTCGCTTGCGCGTAGGGGTCATTAGCAGTGGGAGGAAACCGGAGTGCCAGGAGGAAACCCACGAGGTTGAGAAGACGCCCCTATCTCCATGCCACATACGCTCACACCAGGGTTCGAAACCACAGCCGCAAGCCAGAGGTGACCGGCCAGCTAGAGGTCGAAGCGCGGCACTCTACTAGGCCATCCCAACCCCCCAGGAGATGATGTAATCCGGACTCAAAACGACACGATTATTTCCGACACGTAGATACAGTGAAACAAAATTACCTACCACAAATGAAGAATTGTAGAAGCAGAGGGGCTATTTAAATTTGTTGATCAGTTATTAGAATGTAAAAATGCTGGTGCATAAGTGACACCCACATATCTCTGGAAACATAGCTGCGTGATCTCTCTCCTGATTTTTTCTCTGACAAATGCAATGAAATGAAATGGGGTTAACGTCCAAGTGTACTGCTCCTAATATGACCTAATGAAGACGGGCAAAAGTTATACATCTACGGAATAGTCAACACCAAACATTGAGGATTTCACCACTCGTCCCAACCATAAATTCAGTGTTTGCTCAGTAATAGCGGATACTGTTATACACATGATTAGAAACTCTCCTCCAAAGTCATGCTCGCTGGATATTCTACCAACCAATCTACTAAAAGATTGTCTCTCTGAACTAGCATCAACACTAGCATGTTTATTTAATTCGTCACTTCATTCTGGAATAGTTCCACGTGGATTAAATGAGCTGTAATAAAACTTTCTTAATGAAGGTGGGGTAAGATCAAAATATTTTGAAAAATTACAGACTTGTTTCTAATCTTGTATTTCTATCAAAAACGTTGGAACTTATTGTGGCTTCTCAGTTGTGTTCTTATCTCCCTTAACATGGTTTGTTTGGAAAGTTTCAGTCTGCTTTTTGAGACTGCTTTTGTTAAAGTTTAAAACGATATCATGACCGCTTTAAATTCTCAGAAGGATGTAGTGATGCTCTAGACCATTCTTTGTTACTGGCACTTTGTATAACTGGCACTGTCGTGAAATGATTCAGATCGTACCTAACATAAAGAACAAAGTATCCGGACTACAATCTCTTCAAAATCGCCAGAAATACTTTTCGGTGTACTGCAAGGGTCAGCCTTAGCACCAATTTTGTTAACGCTATATTATATTCTTATTATTCTCAGTTATATCTTGTATGTAATTAGCTACAATTCAGGCAGTTACGATCCGATATGCGCAAATATCGTAAGGCACCAAGATCTTTGGATTATAAATATGAATTTCAAGTTTCACCAAAATCGGTTCAAAATTGTGACCTCTATATGGTCCACAACCTTGATGTGCCGTATGTTTTGCGTACAAGCGGCGACCATTTTGTCCGTCAATTTTGGTCCGATTTTCACGAAACTCGAACTTAATCTTCATTACTGTGTAACGGTGATATAATCATACGTTTTATTTTTTAAAATTGAATATTATAATATATAGGAGCGGATACGAGCAATTCACGACCGAATGGCTTTCGTTTTGTCACGTCTTCAAATCTCACTTCAAAATTTATCTTTTCAAAATTCATACAAAATCTGCCTATTGCAGGTCTTTTTTAGGCCTGAAATGTTATAAACTATTAATTAGACATTAATTATTATTTATCCAGACCATAATCATGTCAAGTCTAGCCTGCAAATGACAAGGAGAACCGCATTGGAAAATCTCAGAATAGAGTCAAATAACTTTTGTATACCATTTCGAGAGATATCAATTGCCACATTAATTTATGCCATTAACTAAATAATTAAGTCCAGGAACGGATCCACATTATAACAATGAGTTATATGTTAAAATTACATTTGGATGTAATTCCATCACACTTGTAAGTTCTATAATTCAGAAACTAAAAGAGAAGCATAGAGCTTCTTGTTGTGAAACATATGAACACTTTCAGTTCCCCATGCATATATATATTGACGAAGACGAGATAACGACAGCGAAGACACGGTAAGGGATAATTCACTAATAATAGTTGCTTCCCTTTACTAAGTTATCTCTCGGTCGCGTATTGGTGAAATAATGACCTATGGTGATACTGTTACTCATTTCAGCTGTACGTAGTGTCGACCAGAAGACACGGTTCTGTCCGATATCATTTCTGACTTACCTAGGTACATGTGTGCGGTATCTTAGGCTGATCGTGTTTCTTGTGTTGGTAATACATTGCCCCACTGAAAATAAAAGATTTGTGATACATTTAAAAACAAAGTCTTGTGGGAAATTATCTAATGCCTAGTCGAGACGTCGCTCAGTAATAAGCAGTAATTGTAATCCATCTGTATATTCCAGTTCAATTACAGAATTCTATTGAAACAATCTGCCTAGCCTGTCGGATGTCGAGTAGGGTCGCCTGTCCAACCTCGTGGGTTTTCTCCGGGTACTTCGGTTTCCTCCCACTGCTAAAGACCCCTACGCGCAAGCGAATTATTGAAATAAAATTGAATCATAATATGTTAGTCCCGAAATGACTTAGTTTGTGTCGAGTGGACGTTAAACCCCATTTCTCCGTCTGTCTGTCGGATGTCCCACATCTGGCTCCGAGTTAACAAATCATTCCTAGACTTAATTTAAGAGTTTACTCAAATTCTAATTAAAATATAGCCCTTTATACAACTTTTGTTGTTTTAATGTATCCAATACGTCAATAAGTAACTATGTGCAGAGTTTTATGTTTATGGATCAAACATATTTCCTATGAAAAGTGATTGAAACATAAAATAACAATGACCAAAAACACCTTGGATATAAATTTCTATTTTAAAAAAGTGTTTGGCTTCGCATAAAAATAAAAACATAAAGTTTTACATAACCGAAAGTTCATGGAATCACTTGCCCTAATGATTGGGATATTTTTATTGCATTTAATGATGCCAAAATAACGGATGATAGATAGTTATTCCTTTCATATCTTACTTTGGTTAAAGAGCGTGTCTTCGTTCATAGTAGCAAAAAGTAAAATTGTATTGTAATGGATAAAATTGTAGAAACAGTTGGGCGCCATTTTCATTGGCATGTATATATTTTTGGCCCATTATTCCAAAATATACGTTTTATATAAGCATTATTGAAAATGAATTATATACCTTTCAACTACCCACAGAAGTTCGTCGACTTCGTATTTAAGTAAATTTGTCGCGCTATTGCAAGTCATTGCCCCTTATACACAGTTTACGAACAAAAGAGAGTGTTTTAGGAACGTTCTTGATTCGATACCAGTGCTGACAGCAGTTTCACTTCCTACAATACAAATTGTAATCGTGCCATTATATTGACATAACCTTGTTGCATATTTATGAGAGTGCTCATGACCATAAACATGTATTCAAAAGAAATGAGGGTCTTCGGGAGTCATTAATATTGAAGTGACAAGGAAATATACATGATGGTGACATGTCCCAGGAACCATAGTAGTGCAATGCATAAGGCGTTAGCTCACTAAGTAGGACCTCCCGGGTCGATCCCGGTAGTGTTCGAAAAAGTTCATCAGAATTGGTACAGGGTTGTGGACCTGACGTGGAACAGGATCTAGTCGTTTGAATGGAACAAAAACCCTGGTTCATTATAAACATAAGTGTACATGCAAAAGAACCCACGGCAGTTTGAATTCGAAAAAAGAGTTGTGGGTAGTGACGCAACAGTCCCGACAACATTCCCCCCCCCCCCCATAACACACTCGTTGGCATTTGTCCTCCTTTAGCCAGAGTGGTGCAAATATGTAGGACATTAATTCCCATTTCTTTTCTATAATAGCTATTTTTATCGATGGACGGAAATTTCGGCTACTTAGGATAATAGCTGCTCGTTGGGTCAGGTTATGGTTAAAGATGTCTATGAAACTATCCTACATTATGTTTATTACATACTGTGACATAGGAACATGGTATAATGCAAGTGTATAGCCATATTCCTGAAGCAATGGCCCGAGAAATCCCTCTCTGGCCATTGCTGGAATAGCGTCTGTTTCTTGAACTTATGTGGGAGTGTGTCTATTTTTTCCGTTCAATGAAAGCTATCACTTAAGTACAGCAACATGACAGTCCTTCGTTTAATCTGAGTCTTCCCTAAAACTTTGGACAGTGATTTAAGGTGTTAAAAACGGTGAAAGTATGTTCGTTTCCAAACAGTATTGTTTACATTTGATAGCCTCGTTTGTCACGCAATTAGTTTTACTGCAGTATTCTTCACGGGTTAATTAGGCATAATAAAATCGTGAGCCATGACGTAACGTTCGTTATGTAAACATATTTGGTCCAATATTGGCACTCGTTTTAAACAGTGATTGGTTGGTAGACGGACTACTGACCAATCAAAATTTAACACAACAATATCCACTCATAATAGCAGTGTGTAGATGGATTACCTCTAATCAAACGCAACACTGCGCGGAGTATGGTGTATAGCAGTTCTTTATACTTTGATTGCTTTCAAAGTTTTTTAAAATATTTTATCAAATGATTGCTTGTTTTTATAGATAAAACAAATTAGTTCAGTCTGTAAACCTTTGATGTGACATGCCCCTGTATCATGTAATATGTTTTAAAATCCAGCTCAACAAAAAATGAGTTATAGAAAAATACTTATTTCGTGTACAGTTGGGTTTGTGATTGCATTAGTCACGTATTATAAAATCCATCATTGAATAGATATGTGTCATTTTGTACCAATGTTCTTCGTATTGCAACCCCTGTTTTGCAAACAATAACTACAATTGTAAATGTATACTGTATCATTCAAAACTTTCTTGATATGACCAAAATGAACGAAAGACATCTTGAATGAAAATAGTAGCCTATTAGTAACATCTGTTAAACAGCAAAATTTGTGTGAAAACAACATAATTTAATAAACGCAAGTTATTAAATTTTGACACGCTGCTTGTGTTGATTTTCACAGAAATTTTCAACACGTCTTGTGTTAATCAAAACGCTTGTCACAAGTTTGTGATGGCTAACAACGTTACACATATTTGTGTTTCTAAATAGAGACACCAAAAACAAAGCTGTATTCTGTTGAAACAACAGAGTTTACACTGTACCTAAACGGATATGTAAAGATAAGAAATAAAATGAAATTTGTTTTAACGCCCTACTGTTCTGCTCCGCTTGGGCTAATGAAGACGTTAAATACGCCATACATTGTGCTATGAGGGGAATTTTGCCAACAGAGCGACACAACGGTCTTCTCATATGTCAAATTCAAACTGTCAATTGTTCTGTTACGCGAACACGAATGTGTACACGGAATATCGGGTTTTCGTTCCAACCAAACGACTTGTCAGGACCTGCGTCCTCCACTTTATCCTACGATATCTCACTTAAAACCGGTTGGTTTGTAAATCCTGGCGTATCTCATAAGATTGTCATTTGAGTTGGATAAGAATAATGTATATCCGACATTTGTACATTGCATGTGTATATATTGCACGGCACTTGAGTCGGACGTCTATCCTTTCGGCCTCTGGTCTTTCTGCAGTTTCAGGTCAGTTACCATGACTACACTGTATGGTCTGCACCAGTGTTCATTAGACCAGTCGGTGACGAACAGTGGGATGGTAAACCCCATTTATCTAAAATAATAATAATAATAATTTATTAAAGTGTCACAGATCCTGTGAATATTTACTGAGATTATATATACAATATAATACAAACGATTCCTGGCCAGCATACGCCTATGACACACTACAGATAAAACATTAAAATAATATAAGGCAATACATACAGGTGAAACAATTAATTACGTAATCACGTGCATTTAAAATGGCAGTCCAATCATAAAATAATATAAGGCAATAAATACAGGTAAACAATTAATTACGTAATCACGTGCATATAAAATGGCAGTCCAATCATAAAATGCCATACTATGTTTAAAACCAATCATAAAAGTCATTATGTAATTATTTGTATATAAAATACAGATACTAATAATACAATTCCATCCGATATGTTAGAAACCAATAACAAGAATTTCTAAAAGTAAACATTCTGAACCGATCACAGTTTTTTTTAAACTAGACAACTTTTTTCAGGATTTTTTGTCTCTTCTTCAAGTTGTCTAAGAAGATTCAAGGTTGACATTCAATGGGATTTATTAAAATATATTAGAAGCTCGTCATCTGTGGCTAAAGAGTAAATTCTCGATTTTGTAACCTTTAAGAAGAGTTCTGATCTTAGATCATTGTAAAACGGGCATTGGGATATAAAATGGAATTCATCTCCAAACTGGTTACTATCAAACAGTTTGCATGGTTTTTGCTCAATGGAGTTGGGAATCTATTTTGCGATCGGAAAACTACCACTTCTCAGCTGACATATACTATTCAAAAAAAGTAGGGGATATTTGATTTTTAAGTGTTATTAAAGTCACCTAATGAAAATGACGAAGAAACAAATGACAAAATGTAATGAAGTTCACATTCATCGATTTATTCCAAATGATCGTTAGACTAAGTAAGGCACAGACTGACCATTATAAGGGTAAAATGATACCCGGGGTCAAACAGCAAAGTTACCACAGCATCACAACAAAGTCAGTAACGGGTAAATCCTCCTCTGTTTGCCAAACAAGCATTGATCCGACGTGGCATACTCCTAATGAGACGTCTAAGGTGATTTTGGTCCAGATTGTCCCATTCCTGTTGCAACGCAGCAGCAAGTTCTTGGACATTGGCAGGACGTTGTTGACGTTGTCGTAACCTCTATCCAAGCATGTCCCAGACATGCTCGATGGGGGAGAGGTCGGGACTCAGTGCTGGCCAAGGTAATGTGGTGATGTTCTGTTGTTGGAGGTAACCTGTAACGATCCTGGCCCTGTGACATCTTGCGTTGTCATCCTGGAAGATGAAACGGCGGCCATGACGTCGTGCGAACGGCACAACATGGACTGCCAAGATGTTGTCCCGGTAGTACTGGCCCGTAACACGCCCTGCAACAACATGTAAAGCCGTTCTTCCAACAACAGTGATGCCTCCCCACACCATAACAGAACGACCCCAAAATCGATCATGTCTGATGACGTTAACGTCTTGGAAGCGCTCGTTTCGACGACGCCACACCCTCCTACGTCTGTCCAAAAAAATCAACAGTGAACCTTGACTCATCTGAAAACATCACATTGCTCCAGTGTTGTGCCGATCTGTAGCATGCCAAGGGCACGTAACCTTTCATTTTGGGTAAGCCGACGCATATCAAAATTTGTTTTCTGGTCACTAAAACAATTAAACTGATGTTTCCACCCTGGAATTCAATGCCACAATGACTGTAACATTCAAAGTCAGAGTCGTGCAAATCTTGGGTTGGACCCCCATGATGATCCCAAGCATCACCTGCATTCCATGCGGTAGCAATTGGTGCGTTTGGGCGTCACATGTAACTGGAAATGTTTCTTCTGTTAGGTTCTATAGTGACTTTTTTCGTAGTCATTTGCATATTTTAGTATTATGCCCCCAAAATCAAATATCCCCTACTTTTTTTGAATAGTATATATATAATTCCGGCAATACTATATACCGGAAAACACCAAAACACACCGGAAAACACCATGTTTTACTTCATACCGGAAAAACACTAAATACCGGAAAACACACTAAATACCGGAAAACACCCTAAATAGGTAACCCAGGGCCTGATCCTCCATGTCTTTGGGGGTTAAGGTTAGGGTTTTCCGTTGTGGGTTAGGATAAGGTTTAGTTTTTTTTGTGTGTGTTTTCTCGAGGACCAGGATTAGAGTTGCCTATTTATGGTGTTTTCCGGTATGTAGTGTCTTTTCCGGTATTTAGTGTTTTTTCCGGTTTTCAGTATAACATGGTGTTTTCCGGTAGTTTTCCAGTATATAGTACATCCCTATAATTCCCCTTTGATATCTGGGTATGTTTAGTTAGGTCAGTGACATAAGCCTCACGTGATAAGTATGATGTAAATTTCCTGTATGTTCATTTCCTGCAGACCCTGTAGATCATATCGCCTACCATCTATACAAGCAAAGGGTTCCACCGTGATATTATGTAAGGTAGGCTGCCTAAGCTCGTGGAGTGGATTTTCTCGTGTACTCCTACCCCTAACCCCAACATACACTTACCCACATACGAATTACCGAAATAAAAATAAATTATGTTAATCGGACGTTAAACCAATCTTCGTCTCGCTTTACGTTGGTGTAAAAAATAAATCAACATGCACATTATTATTCATTTGTTTTGTAATAAGGTCACAATCCGTTCTTGACACATAGATGTAGACACATTCATATAAATATGTATTGGATCAATATAAAAAATTATAAAATAGCTCTTCCAGACAATATACATGTAATTGTCAAATACAAAATAAAAAATCCCCGAACCATTCATTCATTCAAACGGCTTAGAATAAAGCTATTGTGACCAGAAATCTCGAATGCATTAAACCCAACTTGTCCAAATTGATGTCATTCTAAATTAGGTCATAATTATCTGGCATTCTAGAAAATATGAGTAGCGCCATTATTATCGAATTTGGACTACCTAGTTGAGAGAATATAAATGGGGAACATTGGCAAATTCCTTTCTATTTGGAGGTGTACTCGATCTGTTGTTACTGTTCGTATTGCTGTTCAGCATTTTTTGACAAGAAACTGAGCCTCAAGCGCTACTCTAGCTTTTTCTTCTTGGGGACGACGCCCAATGCTTGATTTATGGACGATTGTGCATCGATTGACGGACTGCGATTTTTCACACCACGTCACAAGCTGGCAGCGATGACGCTATGCTCGGTTCCTGATCCATAGTACGCCCGCACTTGTTTTTTTTAACTGAATGACCAAGTTACCAGAACAGGCAGTCATACAGCACACTCGAATACTGAAAACTAAGCCATATATTTTGTAATACAAACACACAAATTATTAGAATCGGGACATTTTTATATAGAAAAAACGCAACGGAAGATGTATTGAATGTGTTGTGTTGTAAACAGAACTTAAAGTAGCTAATTCTCTAATTCAATATCATCAAGAGTTTTCGGCATTCAAAACACTAATTATTTGTCAATTTAAATCAACACTGATGTTGTCATTTTACCGGGAAAAGGTGGACTTTTGATATCCAAAATTTAAGACAAAATAAACATTTTACCATTGGTACACGAATTGTCTACCATAACGCGTTTCAGGCCCAATTTTAAAAAAGGACTTGAAGAACGAGACTACCTATATTCTTATCTGGAAAGGATGCATAATAAATGCTATGTCGTCTGGAATAACCAGTCACTCGAAATAGCCACCCGAATGAAACTTCTGGCGTATTTCGCCGAACATAACTGATTTGAAATTACATTATTATATGCTTTGCGACCCATTTGTGGCAATTTCTAGGTCTCAAATATGAGCGATTTAGCGCCTTTAACTAGACTTCATTTGGCGTGAGATAACTACTCAGACACCCATGAATGTTTGATTCAATTGAAATTGGTTTTTAATGGACAACGTAAACACTTGATTCTAAGCAATTTTCTAAATGGTTGAAACTTAGATATGAAATGGGGTATAACGTCCTACTTTTCTGCCCCGACTGGGCTAATGAAGATTTGAAATACAAAGAGATCGAACCAATATGACCTGAATGCACATCCGCAAACTTATAAATTTGAAACAAACATGAGTGAGATCAGCTTATGCACCTATCCACTGGTACCCTGAAACACGAAACAAAACAACTTGCGAAGTTTTAACATTTAAAAATATATAAAGGTTTGAAACGCTCAGCAATACTTGAAAAATATATATGTAATGGTTATATTATTTCCGATAGTGTACATACCAGTAGCCTATCTCGTCATGTCTGTAACCATTAGATTCCATCAATCAACTCGAAGAGATCGTTTCGTTAAATCTGGTAATTTGGAGCAACATACGACATTGAGTAATCGTCTTCATGGAGTCAATATATCTTACAGCCCTTTGCAAACCAATTACTGGTCTGATTATTATTTGTGGGTGAATAAAAATACTGAGAATTAAATTCAGATTGGCGTTTGCAGAATGAATAATATCTCTTACGATACTGATGAAAAAAACGAGATAAATATTCAAATTGGTTTTAACCTTCAAATAACCTTTATGTAACCTTAGATTAGTCTAGTTGTGTCATTTCTAGACAGAAGTGTTTCTATGAAGGGAATGTGTGCAGTGTAGTTCAGTCGATAGTAGGTGGTTACGAACATTGGCACAATGATCAGCTAACAGAATTGGCTAAACGTTGGTTTGTAGGGTGTATTTTTATACAGAAACCATAGTAGGCCGATGATATTCGTTTGTAAACTTGTATTTTTTATTCATGTATGAGACTTCTTTACAAAGAAAAAAGAGTATATAGCGCTAAATTAAATGTATTTTGCTTTAAAAATGATACACACGACTGCTCAAATCAAATCAGGCCTCGTTGGGACATATTTGTTGTTATGTGCCTGTTTATTTTACAACTTTGCACTAGTAATAAGGAAATGATACAAGAAACGACTATGTGTACCATTAAAAGCTTTTCTATCGTATTTAATAGCTCCGTAACCTGTTATTTATGCATTAATGCCATTGTCCATGAGCACTAGTAACTGCAACGCCAAATTCTACCAAAGGACCCTAAGCAATTTTCTGATGAACCCCTATTTAATTCGATTGAATTCAAGTCGGATTATCTAACGTTGATATATTAGTTTTGTTATAATTAAATATGTGGATTAAGACGTAAAAAAGGGAAACGTGGGTTTGGTTACTAAAACGGAAATGGGGTCAGGTGCATAAAGGGAAATCTGACATAATTCAAATTCAGAAGATATTTACAAAGATATACAATGTTATTACAAACACCGTTGTTCGTTACCCAGTTTATCCTAAAGCATGACCAAATGGTTAGTGTGTGTGCGTTGTATCGCGAGGACTGCCATTGAGTCAACTTGCTTGATTTCGAGCCCCGGTTGTACAACATCGTGTATTTTCCCCGGGTCCTCCCACTGCCAAAGACCCCTACGTTAGTCCCGAAATAATTGTGTCGAGTGGAAGTTAAACCCCATTCCTCCCCTAACCCTAACGCAATTTACAGTGTAGCTTGGCTGCAAAAAGAAAAAAACAAAACAAAAAAAAAAAAACAAACAACAAAACACGCGGACTTTTATTTTAATGATGACCAAGTTGTTATTGTGAACCCGGCATGAATATTCGGGAAACAAAGTGTGGCCACCAGATCCGAATAATGATTACAGACTCATAAATATGGCGTCGTGAATCCAGATAAACTAATGTAAACTTCAAATGTCCACTTACATGCAGATAAATCTATTTGAATAATTTTTTTGAATCCATCTGTTTCGAATAACAGCACGCATGATTGGGTATGGTTTACTCCTCCCTCATCCGCGGCTTGTGTTTTTATTTTATTATTTACTAGTACTTATTGGCACACAATTTAACTTTCCTGGCGTCGACACTATTAATGGAATTAATGCACTTGCAGTTTGATTACAATTATATCGACAAATACTGACCGACTGTCTTGTTCATGCGAGCGACCAGAAATTTCATAATTTGATTACTTACCAAAGCAATTTTACAATTCAATTATATAACAGCCGCTACTCTATGTGGAATCAACGCATCAAACGGCCGAATAAAAAAAGATATAGCATCTGAAAGATGTAATCGGGTTGGGATATTTATTGGATGACGACTTAATTATTTTTTAATCCTGATAAAATAATTATGCAACATGTAGTGAGCTAAATCCAATGAACTGATGACCCTGTGGATTGTATGAATTTCTCGGTTAAAAACAATCGTATTCACTGCTATATGCATGATACTTGTCACTTTCTATTAAATCTTTTAAGAAAAACAGTTTTTAGATCTGGTTTTCAATGAAAGTTAGAATGAAACCAAATGAAAATGAAATAAAATGGGGTTTAACGTCCTACTCTTCTGCACCTAACCTGGGCTAATGGAAGACGGGCATACGCCATACAGTGTGCTATGAGGGAAAAAATTTGCCAAGGCAGCGGCGCTACGGCCTACTATTATATCGAATTCCAACTGCCATGTGCACACAAATGTGTACACGGGACCTCGGTTTTTCGTCCCATCCGAACGACTAGACAGCTGTCCTTGTCAGGCCCTCCGTTCTGCATCACTGACAAGTGGAAACGACGCCGGAAAATCGAAATTAACTTTCTCGGCCAATGCAGGCTAGCGAGCCAGCGCCCTACCCACATAGGCACGGGATACCCGCGGACAGTCAGAACAATACCAAGCCAGAAGAAACAAGCATGAAATCATACTTCGCTAATCATTTTTATAAAAATATCCCGTTTAATGTCACGATATGATTTTGTATACAGACGTGTAGGGTATGTGGTGTCTCTTTAAAACGGGAACTTATTCACAAATAAATGATTTCTAAAACAGCGACTGTCATTTAAGTTTCTTCCGCATTGCTGAGAGGATGGATTAGCTAGCTAGACATTCTAACCAGGAAGCGAGGCTTTCTGAACTAAAATTGGAGTAAACTGTTAACCTACCTACACTATCTTGTGAAGACGGTTCTATGCGATGCATTGCGCCATGAGGTTAATTTTGCCCTAGCAGCGGCGGTTCCCCATAGTCTCATCCGAACAACCCACATATTTTCTTTGTAAGTCATCACTTCGTGTTTCAACCTGGTCCTGAGGTCACAAAGCATTCCCAGACTTAAGTTATGAACTAACTCATGACTTTCAATTACTGTTTATGATCCAGAAACACAAAACTTTGCACATATTTTTTTATTGATGCACTAAAACAACAAGGTTTTCAAAATAAGGCGAACAAGTTTGAGTAAATTCTTAACTTAAGTCTGAGAATGGCTTCGTGAACTCGGGGTCTGGTCTCAGCACCGTGCATGGTTTACTAAATTGATTTCATCTAAATAAGACCCCTGATTCAAAAGCAAACACTAATATGTAGCATCCACAAAGACCTAAACAACAAATATCTACAGTTTCAAAGTCAACCTACTACATAGGAGCCAAATTGTCAATATCTCTAGATTGTTACTTCTCATCCCGACCCTTCCATTGTCCGAATTGTTTTCAGCCACCTCAGATTGAAAGTGTCAAACTGCCAGTTCCCAATCAAAGAAAAAAGATGGCGTTTTCAGATAAATTCTATATGGCGGAGAAATGTCATTTCAAATAGACACAAGTTAGCCAGATAAGGCTACTTGAATTGGGAAAAGCAATGACACGCGTTGTAAAGATTACCCCAACCAATGGTAAATACAATCTTAGTAATCTATTCCATTGATTTCTACCTTTTAATATTTAACTTAGACGTTTCATGTTTTGAATTGCCGGAATGTCTAATAAGAAATTCGATGCTTCCCAGTTGCATTTGCTGTTTGAGTTGTCCATGATCTATAAAATGAATTTCGTTTTATGGAATTTGAACAGTTGATTTTCCCCTTCTAAATTAAATTTTGATAAAAATGATCTTGTGCAGTAGAAATAACGTAGGCGTTTCATTTTCATCGTTAATTAACTATATCACTGATTGTACGTGCCAAGAATGAGTTAGAGAGTTCCCAGAGACAATCTGTTGATTTCCGTCTTAAAGTTGCGGTACGACAGAAGTCCATTAACAATTTAACAAATATAAGGACTGGAGCATAATGAGAATTGAGAAAAACAAAACAATGTTAGTCTCGACATGACCTATTTTGTATTGGGTGGACGCTAAACACAATATCTCACTGTTGTTGTTGATTTTGTCTATATATGTTGCTTCACTTTTTGTTATATTGTATTAGCTTGAAAACGCTGAGAGAATACTCTTCGAAACGTCGCCCTAATAAATCAGTAGCTGTTTTTCCATAAGTATGTTTTTAGTTTATTTATCTGCCCAGTTACTAAATGCCTCTTAAAGAATATTCTACTGAATAGGTTTCCTGAGTAACAACTACATCTAAATCAATATACCATTATTTCCGGGCATTGATCAGTAGCCTAAAACATTCGGGGACAAAAGAATAAAATTCGAAATCACAGACTATATGTAAAATTTGTTTTCCATCTATTTACCCATGTTATAATATATTCGAGATTTATGGAAGTAAATTTGAAATAGACCATTAATTTGCAATTCGACTAAAATGCAGATATACAAATTCACAAAACAAGTTAAGCTGATCTGTCTGTAAAGTGGGTTATTTAAGACATCATATTGCTAAAACAAGTAAAAACCTGTCCATAGGGGCTGCCAGAACACCTTTACACACATTTATCACCTCAACAATTGTCAATTTAATTTAATTTTGGCCAGACTACCCTTTAAACGTATTGATCTATTGCAAAAAATTACAAATCCATAGCATAACTTCTTTTAAAATACATAAACATATTATTACTTGTTTATAGATATTACGGTTTGGATTTTTTACTTTTTATCTGCGTGTGAAAAGTCTACGTGCCCTCAATAAACCTTTGAAATATACACTTTCTTAATATGGAGGATGGTCCTATTAAATTCTAAAATAAATGTCCAAATACTCTAAAACTCCGCCCCGCACCCCCCCCCCCCTCATTTGAATAGTTCACAGAAAATTATATGGCAGTTAACTGCTTTATTAACGGTGTTATCTTTTCTTATACAATTACATTAGAAATATCTAAGAACGTATGTTTCGAGTTGAATATTATATTTATATATTTGACATTGTAACTGCACGTTTATTATACAGTCCTTCTAAGAGAGAAAGAGGGAGAGGGAGGTGTGTTTTATACATGTTGTATAATAAAGAGTAAATAAATATATTGATAATTATGCCACTACGTCCATTTACAATCATTACCATAGTTCCCCCATCTATCATCATTTAAAAAACTGTCAAGGTATATCCAGAGGGTTGACAGGCCTGGATTATCGATACTATTTATACAAAACATTATAGACAGCTTGGGCATTAATCCTAATTGAGAAAGTACGTGAAACATATTAAATTTCTGTCGAGGAAGCGCGTCTAGTCGTTTTGTAAGATGAAAGGTAGTGATAGCATGTTAAATATCCCCCGACGGATGGAAATGGAAAAAATAGTAGGCCGTAGCACCTCTGTGAGGTCGACGTTTCCCAACTGGAACACTGTATAAAGTATTACAATGGTGTGATAATATGTCAGTCGCAAAGTTAATTAATGTTCCTTAAATTAACCACTTTAAGATTAACCACGTTAATCTGTTGTTTTTGTTGATTTATTATATATTGTTTAACCCTTAATGCATTGTTCATCTACCGACATGTCAGTTTTTATTTCAACATATACTTTTATCCTATTATGTGATTTTTTCTTAAATATAACACATTTGTATATTGAGGGCAGTCACTAGTTAGGATTCGTTCCTTACGAAGTGCAGTCAGTAGTGTATATTTATGTTCCGGTACATTAAAGAATTGAACAATCATACGAAGCCTTCATTAGCCTGACTGTTGCAGAAAACATAACGTTAAACCCATTTCATTTCGTTTGTTTGGTTTTTTTTACTTCTAATTTCTAGTTTACAACAATTACCAACCTGTGACATAATCCAAACACTTCCCGGTACACTGTACCAGGATAGACTAGGTATTCTGACATAATGTGAAATGGCATTTCAAAACAACAATAGCAAACATACTATACCACATCCTTATTGTTCATTCAAGGGTCTCGTATATGTCTACCAGATTCGTAAATTGGACATAAATATCGCCTTAATGGGCAGAAATAAATACAACTATTCGCAAACACATCTGAACCTTAGCTTAGATATTCCACAGAACGCGACAAAGCATTAGAAGAGGATAATTAACACAACGCAGTTAAGAAAAAGACTATTAAAAAAATATTACAAACTGGAACCCCGACATCTCTTCCAGACTAAATCTATAATTACATATACTTATATGTCTATTTAACATATAACATCCACGTGAAAAGTGGTATAAGACTTAGACATCGATCGTTTTTTCGGAATTTCGATGTCCGTTTTATTGATTTCGTCTGTCCTGCTACACTGATCCCCTTTAAAGCAATTGACAGGGAATTAAATTGTTTCCCGCCTTGTCGACATTTATTATTAGATAAAGAACTATTTCTACCAAGCTAAATTAGTACAGGTAGTAATTTATTCTTAATTATCAAACGGTGACTGTTCTTGTCTTTCTCATTAAATCTCTTGACATGAGGTCCCCATTTCTCACGCAATTAAATCTTATTACTAAACGTCAGATAAACAAAAACTTTGATTGAGTTTGGTCGGACTACCGGCGTTTTCCTCTTCTAAATTAAAAATCTATTAGATTAGACAATGCTTTATCTTCCGTGAACGAGATCGAACAAATATTAATTTCATCTTTAAGTGTGGGCTGATATCACTTGACCATTACCCTTTTTCTTTGTCCTCATCCATCGGATACTTTCCGTGCCTCTTGTCCGTTTTATATAAGATTAAGAGATAATTTGACGATGTAAAATGGATTGTAAGTGTTAGAATGACCAGTAAGCGTGCAAAGTAACAAGTATGGTGGCCTTTCTAAAAACTGTCTTCGGGCCCCGATAAACATCCCAAAGGTAATCTAATGACAGAACGGAAATGAAAGTCAGTGTTGCGCGAGGTGATACCATCAACCGCTGTCCTGTATCAACTAAGACAAGTTGAATCGCCAGACGACATCTTAGTAATCACAGCGCCCATTTTGAACGCGTCATCCATGTCTGAAATCGAAGAACGAAAACCCGGCAAAGAACGCGAAAAGTCATTTAACTAAAGAGGAAAAGTGGTCAGGAGAGATGCATGCCTCATAAAACGAGTGATTAATGAGTTTTTTCTCTAGAATTTGTCTATCTTTAATCTCGCCTATTCTAACGCCAAGAACTCAATTGGAAAAGGATCAATGTTTACGTCATAGTAGGCCAAAAACCAAGCGAAAATGAAGCTTTGCCAATACTGACAAATTGCTTTCTAAACGTACCAAGCAGAGTCTCTAAAATCATGTAATTCCCACTTTCTCGGCTCCTAAGTATATATTAGCTTTGATGGATAGCAAGCATGGAATTTGCTGGTTGATATTACAGAAGTAATAGCATTATTAGCCTGAATGTCACGGAGTTCCTTCGCAACCAATAATGGTGGACGTTTTCAGATATCTGCTATTACTAATAGCTGTCCTTCGTCTTCGGTTAATGTATTCTAATCATACAGAGGCATCTAGAAAGTGCTGAATTATAGAATACATTAGCCAAACTCTATAATATATATTTTCTATTTATATCTATCAGTCCGTTGATCAAGTTGATAGTTCATTAAAAACCCGCAAATTAGTAAACACAAATAAGTGATTTTGCGTGTAGTAAATCGAAGCAATATATTGCATGTTGTGCTTTAATTGCATTAACAGCATGGAACTGTTTTGATAAAGGTTCTTGTTCTGGTAAAGCCCACGAATAACACTAACTTCCCAACAAAACCTCTTAATAACACAGACAATCCAAAATGTCAAAGATAATAGTAAAGCCTTTCAACGGTGGTGTAAAATAATTAATAAATTATAATCACAAACTTACCTAGCTGAATGTCAAGATGGAAACAAAACAGTGAACTACGTGATCATGCCATGGGACACCGTATCATCCACAGATGGACCCAGTGAAAAGTGGTGTGAGGTGTTCCCGTCAATATTTGTAGTAGTGGGGGAACAAATTGGTCAGGGTTTATAGGTACAAACATGATCACGACCCAAAAATATTTACCATGTACAGAAACATCAGTTTATGGTCATGGAACAATGATGCACAACCTATTATGAGCCATGCCTAGCGGTAGCACCCCATAAAGTGTGATACCTTCTTTGTCAACAAATCCAATCAGGTTCTGAAAAAAGTAAAATATAAATACTTGAAATAAAGTAAACGAAAGTCTACCAGATACCAGACACTTGAGTATTATGTTTTCATTACCAACTCAAATTATTCTTGAAAAATTATATATTATTTAGCGATAAAGAATATGCTGTTTTGTTCTTGAAGCATAATTTTTAAAATGCGTTAGAATGGTATACAGTTATGCTTTAACGGAGAACTGGACCGTCAATATTTGGATTCATTATTTCTTCGACACATTAGTAGACCACCTATCTGCTCTGCCACACTGCGCCATCATTGTCGTGTCTAAGTAATTTGTTGGTTGCAGGAGGTTTAAATCATACACGTATGTTGGTGTTAAAAGACCATTACTCACCACGGCCCCTTCAGGTATAGGAAGCTCTTGAACATTCCAGCTGTTTTTTTATTGATATATTCTTTTTCTTATTAATGTGTACATATATGTATGCTTGGCATGCTTTTTAAAAAAATGCCAAGAGTAAGGTCGATCTTTCAAAGTAAAAGTAAAATATGTATACCTCGCTAAATCCATTTCCATAGGCCACGATGTATCTTTCTTTGCGTTATCGTAGTCGCCCATTGTAAAATTTACTAATTGGCCTCTAATGCCCATTGAATATATTTCTAAACAACGTTATGGGTGGTCGTACCAATGGCTATTGTATAACGCATCCTCAATTGACAACACAGCGAACTCTTCTCGGCCTAACCATTGGACCACCAAAGCATCTAAATGCTGCGGAATTGGACAGGGACGCTCAACGAACAAGATGAGTAGTAAATAGTTTTAACAGTATACATTACTACGTTACACCACCCCCTTGAAGTTCATTGTTGCAATATTAATGTATTATTAAACCACAAGATCCCAAGAATGCGGACTGTCTTTATAATTGGATTCCGTCTCGTATTTTCGGCGAGTACTTTATTCCAAATCCGACGTTTCCTTGGTGACGATATCGATAAAAATTTAATCATGTGCAAAATGAACTTTCCAAACATAGAATCGAGGAGTTCTTTATTAACTGATGTTTAGACATGCATGCAGAATATAAAAAATGCTGTATGAAAGGTAACCCCGGAAACAATAATTAACTGAACGGAGTATCACATTTATAAAGTGAAGGGCGTAAAGAAAGAAATTTCATAAATCATTCTGTCTTTTGAAACTGGTTACGAATCAGACATTTTGACAAGAATGGAACACTTATAATTTTAAATAGAGATTTTTAAGTGTATTTGTCGAGAACCTCAGTCTATTCCACGGCAGTTCCAGTGTCGCTTTGCTGGTGGCCATTGTCCATATCTAGTTGTTCCGATATCGCGGTTTTACACAGAATGCAATTTGGTGCGATTGCAAGCAACTCATAATATTATGCGTGTCTATTTGGTTGAACATATTTATTTTGTAAGAACTGCGAATTGATTTATTTATGGTGCCACTTTTCTTTGCCGGTTTAAACGTTAGGCCATTTGGGGAGGGGGGGGGGGTCACGGTGGGAAAGACACTGGCTCGCTAGCCTGGAGATCGCATGTTCGATCCCTGCATTGACCGAGAAAGTTCATGGGGATTCTCCGACGCGGTTTTCCCTTGTCAGAGGTAGGGTCTGACAAGGACAGCTGTATAGTCCTTCCGGTGGGACGAAAAGCCGAAGTCTCGTGTATACATTGGCGAGCACGTTGAATATACCGGGCAAAATTACCTTCATAGCAAACTGTGGCGTATACCCATCTCCATTAGCCCAGGTATATTCAAATGTAAGGGGGGTTGTAAGGGAGATAATCAAATTCATGTGCTAATAACTCGTTTGAAACCTCTTCTCACTCGGTTTCCGTAAATAGTGCAACTTACACGTGCTTGTAATATACCACTGAAGCCGAGCAGATATAACATTGAAAAGGGATATAAAAGCATTGGTTTATAATAAAAACCAACATATTTGGTTGTACATTTGCTTTGTATCATTAATATTGACCATACGTTTAATTCATTTATTGCCTTTTTTCCATCGGGTTGTTGCCGATCTTATTTCTCATAATGATATATATCGTATCACAAAACGGATTGAAATCTAATTCATATTAAATAATAGCAAACAAAAAAGTAGAATAGTTGGAAAGGTTATGAAGAGGAGTATGCTTGTTATTTTTAAGTTTAAAATAGCAGCCTGCCTTCAAGTAGTTAATCGCAATATTTATTGCAAATTTTGTATAAATATCTAGAAAAAACTTCTGTTTTTACCACGGCTTCTTGGTGCCCTACCAAGTGGCAATAAATAATTCCATTTCTTTATCTAAAAAGCGGATTTCCAACATGCTTGCTTAATGTACACCATTATAGAGCAATATTAGGGGTATTAAAGAGAAACCGGTAATGTTATTTCATCACTATAAAAGAAAAGTCTACAAAAGTTCCAAGACTTTATTTTCAATTTATCACCTTTGTTATATACATATATCGGTCTCATCACAACTAAAGGCTTAAGTTTGGTCCAAATAACTACTTTCCACAATTTCCCTGGAGACACACTGTGTTTTCTTTATGTCGATATCTCTGACATAAGGGATAATTTTACAGTTAATATTCAAGATTTAACAATGTTTGTCGCCGGCCAAGTCAATACACTTTGTTGTTGTGTTTTTGTATCTAGTGTTTTTTCCGGCGGCCATGTTCTCCCATAATTACTTTCATTTCCCTTTGATATTTGTGTAATGAAAATAAGGATGCGTTTCAAAATATTCTTAACGCCATTTCCCACTTTGTAAACTTGATAAACATTCTATAATCTCTAGTCCTCTTCCCTTGATATTATTCCCCTTTACCAGAGAATGGAATTAAAATTTCATAGGATGTCTACTGTATGTAAGCCAAGCCGCAATTTTACTGCTAATGCCATAATGATTGGTTTGCTGGACCTTGTCACTTTTGTGGCTTTTGTCCAGTTATAATACCGAGTGTCTTTGTCACTCTATAAGCGTATTATGAATTCGACATATTAAAGGCCCATCATACCAGATGGCCAACAAATATCTGAATATTTTCTGCTATGATTGTTAATATTGCAATCTAATTCTACACTAATTTCGGAGTTCTATTTCAAAATTGTAATTCAGCACTGATTTGAGAGTTCTATTTCTAAATCGTGCATCAGTCAAAGCATGGATAGGATTTTAAAAACATTCAAAATTGTTGATACTTCTTTATATAAAAACAATGCCGACTATAGATGGCGTAGGAAACCAATACAAACCTGTAAAAGTAAAGTTGTGGATATTAAAGGCAGATCGTCTACAATCACAGTCCAATTCGCTGTAAAGGGCTAACTCAAGCCATTCGAATTGTTTTCGACACTATTACCTTATATTAAACGGTATTAGGTGAGTTATAATAGTTAAAATATAGACAATGAACAGAGAATATGCTGAAACTTTCAGTGAAATTGCTTCACTCTGAGCCTAGATATTAGCAATTATATTTTAGGTTAGCCTCGGTCATCATTACTACCGTTGTTACGATAATAAACAAAGTCTTGATTAACCATTTTTACGGTTATTTCATCCACAGCAAAGGGTAGTAAAGCCCACTAAATAAACATGCAGGAGGCAAATCTGTCCATTGTAGGTTGTCTTTAGGCCTGAAGTGTTATATAAACTATTAATTAGACATATATTAGCATGAAAAGACCGCGATAAAGGGTCGATGATGCCATCTTATATGTCAGATTTACGTTGGATTTGAATTCGATCTGCTGTGCAGCGTCCGTTTACGATTAAACGCAAAAATGGATACTCGAGACATCGTTAAGTATGGTGACAGCGGTAACAATGAGAACCGAGGATTTTAAAATAAGGTTTTCACGGCGTAGAATGAAGCAATTGGACCGAAATGTTTAGCATATTTAATTTACATCATCTATTTTAACTACTATAGTGTGAACTCCCTGCTCTGTGTCCAATCTTGCATTATATATCTTTAACAATTTAGATAAAATTTAAGGTCTAAAGAAAGACCTAACATAGGCCGATTTAGCTCTTGCATAATGTAAGTTTAAATGTATGTAAAAGTGTTTATTTTTAAATTTTTAACTTTTAATCCAAAATAAGTGTTTATTTTTATCCTCAACCAAACACTTTTGCTTTCATCACATTCTAAAATGTACCACCAATTTCCGCTCATGTTCTTGCTTAACTTACCACAAATACCAATATGTCAATGTGGCGCAATTTAGTGTTTGCCACCCGCTAAAGAGACAAAAAATCTTGACAAGAATCAAAGCCGGCGAGTGTTACACAAAAGAGTCCATGTCAAACAAACAAGGAGATCAAAGACTGAACAAGATATTAAAATAAATGGGCAAACCACTAACAATGATTGTTCTATCGTAAAATTAAATGGATTGGAACAAATGGACGCAAATTGGGAGTAAAACCCCTGGGTTGTTTTTGACAGCTACCGGTAAGCGATACTGAATCACATCAATCGAATAACTCATTTTTTCTTGCTTTGTAACACGACGTGGTCTTATGGCGGATGAGTTGATGGCTCGATCTATTGTTGTCCTGGCTATTGTTTCCTAATGAAAGTGACAATGTGACGAGGCGTGCCATCCGTACAATGTTGAATAAACTCGGCGATTGGGACAGATCGGAGAGTGATGTGCGATGATTTACAACAGTCTGTATTCAACTACTGTTGTCATAATACATAATCTATTGAGAACTAGTACCTGGGACGTATTTTACCATGTCTATACTAAAATCATAAATGTCAGTTAGAACTTAATGTGATTCTATATAAATCTGGTGAAATTAAAATATTTATGGCTTCAAAGATATATGGGTTTGTTGCTGTTTACTGATATTCCGTACGGTTCTATAAGGCTTACTGGGAAATATCTCTTCAATTCGTTTTAAGTAGTGATGGGCATCAACCTCAAGACCTGGTGTCTACTATTTCCAGAAGGCATGAAATCAGTTCTCTTTTGTGTAGGAAGAAAATAAATTAAAACACTTTTTAGGTATGAAATTGACCGAAGATATTGTATAAACAATGGTTTTGGATTGAGCTTCAAAATTCCACTTGCAAGAGTGAACGTTAATAAAATAAATCCCCTTCAACATATAGTCATGTTCTCCGAATCCGTAGAACGTGTTTTAAGCTTTCTTTTGGTTAACATTGGTTTTACCCGCAAAATTACTCCTTCCATGTAAAACGATAGTTCTTCCAATTTGTATTAAATTCACGTTCATTTTATTCAAAGATTATCAGCTTATTTCTACATCCTTACAGAATGTTCTATTTCAAATGTTAATCAAATATTCCTGCACTTTCCGCCATCTGGAAAATTGACAACTGAACTACACATATCCATTAGTCTTGATTCTTGCAACATGCCAGAAAACACTTTCTATATGTAAATTCCGTTGAATACGACGGAAGGCTACTATTTGATGTAAATTAAACTGGAGCACGGGTCGTATAATGAATACGCCTACCTATTGCCCAGAGGGATTTAAACATTAACCGTTATTCAATATTACCACCGTGAAAAACGTGTAACCACTTTCCGATGACGTCATCTAATAAAGCGGGTTTTAAAACGATCGATGTAAAGGAGAGAGAGAGATAGTACTGTTTATCATATTATATCTGGTCAAATCTTGAAGAGAATTCTTAACCTAGTATCTAATCATGTTAACCAATACGTGATAGACACGATATCGAGCAAATAACTTTCAATGGTCAAATATTTTATCCAACGTACAATCGAAAATAATAGGTGCATCACTTTCCCAAAAAAACAATTGTGAACAAACGGTCTCTGTGGTTTTAACTTCATACTTATTTACTTCTAACAATTTTGCTTTATACTTATTTATTTTTAACAATTTCGATTTTATTAAGGAGAATTTGTGAAAATGTGTCTTGATGTAGACTGCTTTTGTATTGTGTTGACTAAATGTCTTACCAGGAAAAGGCTATGGAAGCAGGCACAAAAAAACATATAGAGGTTGTCAAGAACACCAGTAGTAGAAAAGAATGTGAAAATACAATAATTATAAGTGTTTGTGAACATATTTCGTGATTCAAATTGTTTATGTAATGTATTTGAAAAAAGATAAACACACAATTTGAAAACCATAAAATCGTACAAAAACACAACAAATCGTAAGAAATTAAATGAAATGGATTTTAATGCCCTACTGTTCTGCTCCGAACTGAGCGAATAAAGACGGGCATACGCCCTACGATGTGCCACGAGAGACATTTTGCCCGGACAGCGGCACGACGATCTACTCTTATATCGAATTCCAACTGCCAGGGGATCATTCGTCCCATCCTAACAAATAGACAGACGTCCTTGTCAGGCCCTCCATCCTGCACCACTGACACGGGGAAACCACGTCTCAGTCAGGGATCGAACACGCGGCCTCCAAGCGAGCCAACGTTCTTCCCACTTAACCACCACGAGGCCCTCCGTCCTGCATCACTGATAAGTGTGTGTGTGTGTGGGGGGGGGGGTAAATGTGGATGAACTTTTTCGGCCAATGCAGGCATCGAACACCCAACCTTCAAGCTAGCGAACCAGCGTCTTACCCATTTAACCACCGTGGCTCCGCACAAATCGTAAGAAACCAGCACACACTGGTTCAATGACATTTAGTTATTGAACTAATTATTCCTGAGTGATGTTTCGGCTAGGATTCATTTAATTCCCTAGATAACGAATAGATAATCCTAATGGAAATGTCGCTCTGTACGATACACAATGTTAAAATACAATATGATCGTATGTAACAGAAAAATAATAAATTTCATTCAAGTAATTCGAAATTATGAGCACGGAAGATTCTATTAATAATTTAGAAATTGTTTTATTTAGCCCACGATAAATATAATTGATACATTGCATGCAACGGTGAAATAGTAAAACCATGTCCGACGTTCGATCTTGGGATATTTTTCATGTAGGTATCCTGTGCGATTAATTCTTTATTAAAACAAAAGGCTGATAGAAATACTTCTAAAGGAACATTGAAAATCATCCGCTAAAAAAACACATTTATAACTACACTATATTACATATTCAAAACTGAGACAATTCTAAACATGGGAAATTTCAAGGAATTGAAAACACAATAGCAAAACTTTTGTTAAAGATTTCCAACAAATAGAGCATTTTTATTTCTTAAAATTTGTCACTTACATATCCGAAATTGTCGTTTGAGTTTTTGTACAATAGTCACACCGGTAACAAATTGTCTTTGAATGATACAGTTTATCAATACACATAACAGAAATTTATATATAGTTAATGATTTCACGCTCTATTGAGTGGTAAACCTAGCCAATCAACATTCTTAATCTCTTGAGCACTATAACACAAAGGTGCTAATTAAGTGGTGAGATTAACAGAATTTAATCCCATAAAAGATTTAACATACAAGACCTATATTACTAATGTACGGACTATTCTCTTTGGTTCTAAATTCTAACACCGAGCGAAATATTAAACAAACATTAACAAATATATGACATGGTTGTTATGTGATTTAGTGTTAAAATCTAACGATATCTTTAACTTGCTTTTTCTCGAAAATGTCGCAAAATCACTAGTTTATCCGACCAGAGGAAAGTGTCAAACGGGCGGGGTGAGTGACTCAATGTGAATGAATATATTCACCAAAATATTTTGTGAAATAAACTGTCGAAAATAGGCAGCATTCCAGACACTGGTTGTCGAGATAAATTGAACTGGTCAGATACTGTTCGTCGCCAAATCAGCAGCTTATCCTAGTAACAAAGAGGGAGGTGTCAAATGAACGGAGTGAGTGTATCAAGTGAATGTACATTCTCGTCGCATTGGACCTATATTACTAATGTATGGACTATTCTCTTTGGTTCTAAATTCTAACACCGAGCGAAATATTAAACAAACATTAAAAAATATATGACATGGTTGGGTTCAGATTCATGCCGTATTTCACTGAACGCAACTGACTTGACATTAGAGTCAAAATGGAAACAATTGAATGTAAATCAGCTCATATACAATCAGTTTACATTATTATATGCGTTGCGACCCATTTGGGTCAATTTCTAGGTCCTAAATATATTTGTAGTGATGGTCCAATATGACACCTATCAGTTTTACCGATATCAGATATTGGCAGCAACCTATAATATCGGCTGATACATATAATTACCGATAGTGGTGGATATAAAACTATTACACATTGAAATGTCTCGAATGGCATAATAATCCTTGTAGATGAATGTCACTGTCAGTCAGGAAAAGCATGGTACTATTTTACCTCGGTTATCAAGCACGAACGCCGCGTTTTTGAAGCAATAAAATTGTGTCACGCTTCCTACGCAATCACAAATACACTCCATCTATCTTGTCAAGCGGACGTTAATTGTTTGCTGTATCATTAAATAAAGTCGAGATTATAATATGTCACGTGTTGATAGTCGATAGTTACTATAAGTATTATAGTAACTAGTGTTGATTACGATGTAATTCCTAAAATGATTGGCACCTGTATGTCTATAATAGGTGTCTGAACTGAAAGGTTCATGCGGCAATTAATGAAACATCAAAGCGAAGAACAATCACGTGACATTATTTCGTCATTTCTAGAACTATAAACCATCTAATGGGAACTTATTTGTTTGTAATATTATTAATAAATAAAGTATGATCTATATCATAAATTATTATTTGTTGATACATATTATGTCTAAATTCTTAAAGTAGCCTAGCATAACAAAAGAAATCACTAAATTATTTCTAAATTTTCACTGGCATCTAGAAGCTGGAATGTCAATCTTGTGACATCAAAGGGATATCCTCCCTTTCATCTTTCATGCTACTCACACGTAAACCATGCGGTATATTTTCCCGCCTTTTCCAATACTTCTATTCATAATGATTAAGTATCCAGACAATACCAGCAGTGATCTAGATAAAACTAACGTGAAGTAGTAAGATTTGGAACTATTTCACGATAAGCGACAACCCAAGATATGCGATGCCTCATACCAGTCCGGTATGCACACGATTCTTCAGTGCTAAGAATTTCAGCTTGTATGCGTATGTTTGAAATTCATTATTTCTGTTATCTGCTATCATGTTATCTGTTTCAATAAAATTAGTGGAAACAGATTTGTGTTGATGATCTTTTTTAACCATTAGTTGTGATTCCAATTTAAACCATACAGATATTAAAGCGCCGCACGTCCCAAAACAAGTGCTAATCCGCATGAACGAGAATAAATATAAATTGTAAATTAAATAACACTACACATTGCCCCGTATTCTGCAAACTACACATTACCCTGTATTCTGTAAACTACGGTGGTTATGGAAAAATACCCCTGTTCGCTACCATCCATATTGTCAAAAAAAAAACAAAACATTTTCTGATTCGAGAATAATAATAAATAATTAATTAATATTTTATTCAGAAGGTAGCGACAATTTAACGGGAAGTTAAATTACCTATAGTAACAATACTCACCAGAAATGTATATAGTTAACGATTTCACGCTCTACTGGCGCCGTGTCCAATTACTAACGGACATCAAAGGTAACTGGCGGTTATACTCGGATAGTGAACGGTAGCTCAAATAGTGACGTTTTCTTAATTAGTCACGCTTTCTTCAATTTCTGCCGCACGTGCCTCACTAGTGATATGTTTAGATAAACTCACGTTTATTTAATTACTCACGTATTTTTTACATACTGACAGAAGTAAGGAATACTAACCAATTAACTCACATACTCACCGTATGATTATTACTGACCATTAACAGAAATACTGACGTACGGTACAAGTACTGACGGGTTTAAGCGACAACTGACAACACGTATATTTCTCACTAGTTTTCATTAATAGTAACCATAATTAAGCTTTACTACTTGCTCAGAGGATTTTCTAACGCAGAAGCCCAATAGTAAAAGCTCTGACGACATTTCTACACACTATGCATGTTACCGTGTAGACTGTCACTGTAACGTCATCATATACTCTTGTTAGTGTATTAAACCTATTCTGGTCTAGACGATCTAGAAACTGGCTATTTTTTGTATCGTTGTTTATGTTCAAATTCGTAAATAAAGATCGATGTTAAAAGATATTAACGAGGGGACAGGTGATCGGGACAAATTATAAAGCCCACCCCATGCACCCATCCGCCACAGTAAAGGTAATATCTCAGGTTATTTGTTTATTTTAATTTCAAAAGTACACCAGAACTGCTGGCTATGCGAACTCCCCGATTTCTGATTAAACACTGATACCAACCATACCTTATAATACAGCGATAGATACAAACGGCCAACTCAATACCATCCACAGTCTCCGACATTACCAACACGAACTATTGGTCAATTTAAATCAACATTGGTGCTGTTATCCTGCCGTGAAAAGTTGGGCTTCTGATATCCAATATTTAATACAAAATGAAAAATTTAAAATCACGTGCAAAAATGCTTTCGATCGCCATTTGTAATAAGCGACTTGATGAACGAAGCTAAACAAACAACACGGCAGAATACGACCGTTGTAGATTGAGTAACAAGAGACTGCCATTCAGTTTGGACTCCACGCGCATTTTGCTAAACGTAACTGATTAGAAATTACAGTAGAAACAGAAACGATTATTATATGCGTTGCGACCCATTTGTTTCCATTTCTTAGTGCCAAAGAATAGATATTGAGCACTTTTAAACTTGAATTCCACAAGATGGTACTACTGATAGGATTTATCTTTATAAACCCTCGATCCATTTAACAATATCGGTTTTCAACAACCTACCTGTTTATTATTACTTTTGATTTGTTTCGTTTTTCAAAATTATGGAAAGCGTTGCAGTGAACCGTGTCTAGTCGTTCGGATGGGTCCAATAACACGCATTTGAGTAGACCGACGCCGTGCAGTACCGTTCCACCCACTAAATGGCGTATGTTCGTCTTCATTAACCCAGTTTGTGCTTCAAACTTAAAAAAAAAAGTGACCGAACATTGAGCATCAGGTAAATTAAAGCCATTCCACCTGAATTATAATAAAATTCAAAGCAATTACCCGTTGACGTTTTGATATATTGTAAAGAAGTTTAAAATACTGGTACAATAACTGGTGCGAAATATTGATGGACGACATCAAACAAATTGTTTCGATGCTGATTAAATCTTGTATCATACCGAATCTAGCCTTTTCATTAAACATGTAATGGCAATACAATTATATAAATGACGTCAAAGAATCCATTAGTCAATGACGTGTCATTGTCATTGTTGTAACTCATTCCATTTGTTTCAAATTAATGTGGCGGCGTGATTTTAATTCCGAAATGGCCTCACATTTAAACATTAATTTTAACTTGAAGAATTACATGTATGTCACGCCGTGCGAGTTACTGCTTGTTGAATGTAAATGAATATTTACAAACACAACTTGTTTTGTATGTTCTTTCATATAGAGTGTTTTATAATAAAGTTATGCCATTGTATGAATCAAATTCTTACCTTAAAATGGATTCAGGATAAAAACTAAATGTATGTATATATTTATGTATATTCATATATAAATGTAAATCATGTAAGCCATTATAGGCAGCAAATAACTCGTTTCCAAGGAGATTAAGTGCATGTATGTGTTATTCATAAGCCTATTTGTCGAAAAATTTATAAACAATTGAGCCCCCGTCTGAGGAGTTGGGGATAAACGGACTTTTGACAGAAAATCACTATAAATCTTGGACCATGAGTCAAATCGTCACTCCGCTTAGCTAAGAAGTGGTGGGTACCGTGCACGAGTCTTTCAAGATCAAGATCGCGTTATAGCCCATGTGTTCATCGAGTAATTTTAATGTTATAAAGCATGTGGCCCGCCCCTAAACTCCACAATTGTGCTCTGTGGAATCACTTGATTTACTTTTGTTAACATCTGGAACCTTATTCAATGAATCATTCAAGGAAACGACTTCGGAATTGTTACTTTAAAAAAATATGGAAGGTTTAAACAAAACACTTAATCAAGGGCGATAACTCACAGCAAGAGTCTGGGATGCCTCTCTAAATAAGACCATTAGTGTATTCGCGTGTTACGTTTATCACCAATTAACTCATCCATTTACGTAAGACATTAGTCGCGGTCGACATTTTCCTTTGATTATCTGAAATCAGTTGATTTCGACTTAAGTTTTTAACTAATGTTGTACCTTTCAAAGAAAATACAAACGCATTTCCGAAGTCTGAAAGCTAAATAATTTCTGATGTCTAGAACAAGGTCTAATAAGGATTTTAAGACACTTATTCTGATATAACTAAATAATTTTTTCCATGATAATTTACCAACTTTGTTAATATGGCGTTATTTCAAAGCGGGGCTAAACTGGTAATGCTTACAGATAACATTCTGATAATCCATTAAATAATAAATAGAATGGAGCCACGGCTCCATATCGATATTTTCATATCAAAAAAGCTAGACAAATAATAAAGATTTATAGCATTTCCATTTATCACCAATTTTCTTTTCCCTTTTTAATAATATTGACCAAAAGAGGTGGCTCTTCTGTTACAGACAAAGGAGATTCCAGTAAAACTACAATAACCGGTGGTGTTTATTTTCGAGTTTATGTAGATTTTATTTATTACTATCGCCTACGTTAAAGTTCTCTTTTCAATTTGCCGATTTGTCTTTGTTAGTTTCTTTCCAAGATTAAAGTCGTCTACTCTGTATGGAAGATGTAATTAGTGTGGAACGCCAGACGCAGCAATTAACTAGAAGATGATCGTTCAATGATCCATTATAAATTATATTTGACAGTTTCTAGGAAGATTCCTCAACGTTTTAGAGCATTTTCCAAATGTTGCAGTAGTTGCCTAATGCACAAATATTCTCGTTACGTTTATTGATGGAATAATAAATACTTTCCCTGGTAGCTGATTATCATTAAGATATGCACACTAATGATGATGGTTTACACGAAAGGGAGACTGGTAACCTTGTTCTTTGAGCTACGTTATTGTTAAAAACCCCATGGCTCCGCCAATTCCAGTATGACCGACATAAAACTTGACATGCTTCTTTCGAAGACACTTGCGCATAGATTTCTGGATCCTGGTACATTGTACGGACGTAGGTCTTAATAGTACATTTCCAGTATATGACTATCATGATGAAAACAATTCCTGTGGAAAACTACACATTTGATTATTGTACAAAGAGAGTTTAAACATCCATTGAACAACAACTAGGTTATTTCGGGACTAACACGAAATTACATTACTTGTGCGTAGTTGGTCTTTAGTGGTAGGAGATCGGGGGCCCGGAGAAAACCCACGAGGTTGGAAGGCGATCGTAAAGCCGGGAATCGAAACCACGCCAATTGTCTCAATGACAGACCTTATGATTCATCGTACACGAAGTTAACCATCCGGCCACACAAAACCACAACTGTATAAAAAAAAGTATGTATGAATTTGAATAACCTAGTAATTTTGGTAAAATTAATGAAATAACTAAAACTGCGATGCAGGGATGACGGTTTTCTCCGATGCTACGTTATCATTGAAATATTTAAATTGGATTACAGAAATAAACAATGGGATTGCATGAAAGAAAATTTATAGCAAACTGAACAGAATTAACCCCTTATGAAAATGCGTGAAATTTAAAAAAAAAGTGATCCTGACACCATTGGTTATTTCACGGCAAGGAAATATGTTAGAAACCCTTTGTAGGTTATCTGTATGATCGTATGGATTCATTCTATTTGTCCCTTGGAATCAAATATAATTGTATAGGAATAATGAATGTCACTTACTCCAAACAAATATTTGTTTTCGAGGCTAAAAATACAGTTTTTAGCCATAATTACATTACTTCCGGTGATAATGGAAGTGTTGAAATGGGCATCACATAGCGAAATATTTATTTAAAAAAAAGAATAATAATTGACATTTTTATGAACCAAAAACCTTGAAAAGTAACTTGTAGCAAATCGTCTTTATCTCGGCAACTGAACAAGTTAGAAACTTATTACTGGTATCTGTATGATCGTATGGGTTTAATCTATTTGTTTGTTGGAATCGAATATCATAATTTTAAACAGATAACAGATACGACTAATTTTGAATATATATTTTTCCAAAAGACATTCATCTCAATCTATCAGATTTGTAAGATAATCGGACAGTAAATAAGCGGAATTAGCCAATGGCGGCTTGGGAAAATTATCGAGACAAAAAATTGTTCACATGTATGCTCAAATCAGAAACTCCTTTAACCTTGGGTAAAATATCAGAATAAAATTTTTGTCAAATTTTGGGGCCAACCCTTCACCCTTTTTTTTCAAAGTAGGGAGCCATGTTGACTTAGTGGGTAAGACGTTGGCTCGATGGCCTGGAGGACGCGTGTTCATGGGAACTTGTCACATTGGCGTACACGTAAAAGATGCCTTGGCACTTGACATTCAATCTAAGAGTAGCGCACATTTGCCTGGTTGGAGCAGAACAGTAGGACGTTAAATCCCATTTCATTTCAATAATGCCACCCATTAATTATCAAAATTGATATCAGGTCCAAGACAAATGAAATGACGTTAAGCCTCCTACTGTTCTGCTCCGACTGAGCTAATCAAGTCGGAGATCTAAGCCACGAGACAGTGCAGGATACATTAGAAAGTGAGGGCTGCATACACATGCAACTGTAAAATATATATAAGGATCTCGGCGATGAGCTTCAAAAGCTAGAATTAAATACATGTCCCTGTAAATAAATTAATAGTGTGGGGACGCATTATAATTAACTCTAAACTCAAGCAAAAGACAAAACACGAACCTTGTCAACCACGAGAGCATCAAATCAATTGAATGTATCCAGGGACCGGTCGTAAGCGAATCGCAAAGCCCCATTCCATAGAGTTTGTTACCTGTTTATAATGTCATTTCCACGAACTCTCTTGACAAACTGTTCTTTAATGTTTTCATAGGCTATTAATTATCTTCTGCAAATGTGACATGTCAGTTTAAGTATTCGTCAAAGTCGACAAAAAAGCAATACAATCTCTTTAGATATCGGTATCTGAACCAGTAGTTTGACTTTCAATTATACTATAAAAAGACAAAATATCAATACTGGAATACGCTGGTCAGGAGAGCGTTTGAAAGTGGGAAAACACATTAGTACTTCAAGCAGGTTATGAGGTCATAACTGTGAAATTAAATATTGAGATAACGACATGGAATAAAATGTTGCGTTGCCTTTTTAACGACTGACGTAGCAGATGGTATAACTACAGAGGATTTACGCAGTACTTGGACTTCATTCAATTAGAGGGGATGTTTTATGTGTGTTAGTCTTCTTGAGTCTTAATAATCCGTGTGTCATCTTTCTGTGACGCAAATATTCAGTGTTGCTGGATCTTACATGCCTTCCGGTAACACTCTAGTTAAAGGAAAAAAGACATCGCATCTCTTTCGTGGAAAGGTTATCGTGAACTCAAGGTATTTCCGTCAATATAAGGGAAATATCTGTGGATATCGCAGTTATGTATAAAATTACAACATTGACTACATTTGATCGCTAAATTTGCTTAATGTGTTTACGTATAACTCATTTAGGAATTTCATTGTTCACTCATCTGAGGTATAGCACTAGTCTGAGAACTTATGTATGTAGGGCTTATGTATGAGTGACTTATTGATAAAGCGTCAGTCCGAGGGATTATGTATGAGCGATTTTTTAATATAACGTCAGGAACTTATGTATGTATGATTAACTTGTGGATATGGCGTCAGTCTTAGGACTTCTGAATAATTGACTTATTGATATGGCGTCAGTCTGACAACTTATGTATGAGTGACTTGATATAGCGTTAGTCTCAGGACCTGTATCTTGTCACTATAAGCCTTTGCCAAGAAGTGTTGATATAGTGTCAGTGTGGGGGCTTATGTACGTGTAAGAGACTTGTTGATAAAGCACCCGGGGGCTTATGTGTAAGTAACTTACTGATAGAGCGTCTAGGGGCTTATGTGTAAGTGACTTATTGATATAGCGCCAGTTCGAGGGCTTATGTATGAGTGGCTTATTTTATTAATATAGAGTCAGCCAGAGAACGTAAGCATGAGTGACTTAATGATATAGCGTCAGTCTCGGAACTTACATATGTATGTTTGAATATGGATATGGCGCCAGTCTGATGACTTGTGTATGATTGTATGATTGACTTATTGATATGGCGTCAGTCTGAGGACTTGGTGTAATGTTAGTCTGAAGACTTACATCTTTTCACTGTAACCTTTTTCAAGACTTCTCATTGATGCAGCGCCAGCCTTGGGACTTATTTATAAGTGACTTATTAATAGGGCTTACCTATGTGTGACTTATTAATATAGCACCAGGAACTTATGTATGTATGATTGACTTATGAATATGGCGTCAGTCTGGGGACGTCTGAATTATTAACTTATTGATATGGCGTCAGTCTGAGGACTTATGTACGAGTGACTTGGTGTAGCGTCAGTCTGAGTACTTAACTCTGTTCTCTATAGCCCTTTCCCAAGGGTCGTGGTGTGATTAATAAGATTATTATTATCATAAGATAACACATTTTGCTTTTTAAAATTCTAATGTTCACTCGGTATTGTGGATCGGGATGTGTTGTGAGTAGACCATAAATAATGTCCATCGGCCTATTGATGTCTTTTTATCAAAACTAATCCCGAGGTGTTTATGTTTAAAAAAATATATCGTGTAAAATCCAAAAGTACATCGCCTATGCCCGCTGTTTATATTCAGTGTACATCCATTATATAGCCACATTGATTATATAGTAACCTATGAAAGGGAGTTTACAGACGCAGGTAGCCTATATAATTATAATTCTCGGGAATATTGTGGAACCACAAGGGAGATACATTGTATAGAATAAATCTAATTATACTTGTCTAGATTATAGTATAATAATAACAATCGTTATGCCTACATAAAGACAGCAGATCAGTCTTCCGCTGCAGTATGTCGTGATAAGTGTATTCTCATGTCGGGGAGGTCAATGGGTCATCGAAGTGCCTTCTATCAATACTAGTATTGATTTAATCAACAATTGCTGCACTTAATGTGTAATTGATTGTTCCATTTTTTTGTCCAGTTCTGATATTGCATATGATGTTATCACAGCTTACGACTATAGTAGTGGGCACAACGGATACAATGACCGCCACGTGGTTTCATTATTTATTAATGGTTCATTTATCGTTTGTGTTAATATGACCAACTAATTGTGACACATATGGCAGCCAAAACAGATCATGCCCTGCATTTATGTTAAGTTTTCGATTTAAAGCCGAATAAATAAAATGTTGGCTATTTTAAAACTCAGGACTTCTTGGTTATGATTGGATAAACAATCTAAACGGGTTTTAAATATTCATGCAGCGCTCTCTCAAAATTTAACATTGCAAAACATCCAATAAGCAATCCCATCCAGATAGGTAAGGACCCCTTTCCCAGGGCCTTATAATAAACCATAGGCCCATGCCTCAAAATTGCTATCTCGTTTTGAAGGGTCGCGTTAAATATTGCAGTTACTGTTTCCATCACAAGTCCGAATTTTACCAAATCAAATCTAAAGCTTTATTGTAGTATAATTTACAATAAACATATCCTTTGTAATCTTGAACGTGAAGTTGGAATGCAGCAGTATTAAGCATTTATCCGTCTCAGGTATATACAAAAACATCAACAGATAATTGCTGTGTATTTTAATTCGAATTCGACGGGAATGTAATGTTTGCTTTAATGTATCTGGTGCCCATTACTCGGTTCCATGTTTTTATTTCTGCTGGGAAAAAAGATTATCTTGTTTTATTTTAGTATAGAAAAATATCTTTAATATTTTTGCAAACTGAAATGAAATGGGTTTAACGCACTACAATTCTTACAAAATGGGCTAATGAAGTCGGAAAAGGCAAAATTGTGTCTTCCTGAATGGAAGAAATGATCAGTTGTGTTGTTTTAGTTAAGAAAAAAAGCTTAAGACGTTTTTACTAACTGTAATGAAATGGGTTTGACGTTTTACGTTTCTCAACCAACCGTTCTAATGAAGATCGAAAGGCAGATACGAGATTATGGTGACTTCCTGAATCAGAAATTATAAGCAAATAATCATACCCATTAGTGAAGTAGTGTCAGATGTCCCGGAAAGAGTGAACATGTCCTGTAACCTATAACCAAATGAGAAACTTCGCCAATTTAAGAATACGAGTTGCAGTTTCATTAAGGCTGTGGTGATAAGACAGAAACTTAATTTTTTTTGGTTTTTTTTAATAAGACCCTCGGCATTAGATAATATCAGGTAAAGAGTTGGACGTTATCGCTATAAAAGTTAAAAGAATAGATAATAAAACGGTAGTATGTGGACAATTTCAATCAAGTTGCTTCATTCTGTACCTAGTAGATCGGCGATTCGTTAACAGTCTTGATGTCACACGTGTAATTGCTTCGATACTAAACAAAGTCGGTTATTTATTTCATCAACCGCAAAATGTATTTAAATCTATTGAATATCGTAACCATCCGATGGCACGGAGAGTTCAATGAGGTCTTGGTTAGTTAATTAATGTCTAATTAATAATTTATGTAACATGTGAGGACTAAAACAGCACCTGCATTGGGCAGATTAAACTCTTTCATAATGCCTGTATAACTTTTATCATTCCGGCTTCTAAGACTTTATGACATTTTTTTGTTTTATTTTCGTGATTGGGCGGTATTTTAAGACAACAATAGATACAAACTTGGAGCAATCCAGCTTTAAATCACCCTTGATCTAAAGATTTATGGAGCTGTAAATTATCTTTTCTGAACATGTCAACTGATTTATTTTCTTTTTCATTCCCTGCTGCGCTGGCCAGTGAATGTTAATGAGTTTAGTCATGCACTAAAATGATTTAATATCTTTTCTTCCGTGTTTCCTTACCGATACCAACAAGCAAAACATTTTTTGTTCACTCTGGTCAAGAATCTAAATCTGAATTCTCTATTAAAATATATCAATATTTCCTAGGTTTGGGTTTAAGATATTTACGTGTACGATGTTTATTTCTAACACAAAGCTGACAGTGGTGTAATGAAATCGTAACAGGGCGCATCGTTCTCCAGGACATATAGTCACCCCTTACCCAATAACAGCAAAATGACTTCTTCCATTTTCATTGATTCTTCCTATTCCCCAGATATATCACTATATTATAGATTCATATGTTGCATTATACCACCTCCTTAATGACGTGGACAAATCACAAATGTCTATTGAGGAGATATATGTACTTTTTTATTGACTGTAAGGAGGAAAGTAGATAACTTACAGAGTCCCAATTCAATACGTGATACATACATGTGTTTTTAGGGGAACGTGTTTTATTTCTGACTTAATATTACCCAGTCTTTGACAGTTTAATTTTTATTTTTTGTGTTATTAGGTGAACGTGCTTTATTTCTGACTTAATATTACCCAGTCTTTGACAGTTTAAATTTTAATTTTTGATGTTATTTACCGGGAAAAGATAGGGCTTCTGAAATCGACACGCAATTCGCGTGTCACAATGCTTTCGAGCGCCATTTGTAATGAAGCGACTGAATGAACGAGGGTAAACATATGAAGACCACAAACTGGTGATGTCCACATTTATGATTTTGTTTGATTACTTCTCCTAATTTTACCCCATGGTCCATTCTTTCTTCTCCATAAATATTGTATGGAACAACTGGACAGGTCACTCTCTACAGAGGGTATATGAAAGGCATAAAATGGAAAAACTGGTGATGTCCAAAACATGGCCAGTCAAATCAAATGTCCAAAGTACACAATGGGAATGCTATGGGAGTGTGCACCAGCTTATATGTTCTCACTAAATGCATCATTCAGCATAAAAACTTGCAATATCCAAAAACAAATCTTCCAAACTGAAGAAATGAGTGTTTAAAGTGGAAATTTCCATTTACTTAAAAGTCAGAAAACGTGACATCACCAATTTTTTCCCTGGAGTCTTCATATCCTACAAGGGAATACTACCAGTGCAGACTGGAATAACCAGACGTGAAAGATTTCCATTCAATTGGAACTCTTCGCGTATTTCGCCGAACATAGCTGATTAGAAATTGCAAAACAGAAACAATTGAAAGTAAATCATATTACATTATTATAAGGGTTGCTACCCATTTGTGTCCAAAGAATTTCGATTTAGCTCCTTTCAGATACTTGAAAATGGACTTGAATTTTGCAGTCTCTGTTCATAAGTACTTTTTAGCTAAACACAATGTCAGGCTTTGTACAATACCGGGTCCATGGTTACCAGTACTTTTTCTATGTCTAGTTTATTACCTGCTGTATCCATGGCTGTAAAACACTGAAAATAACGATGTTGTCTCCTTTAGTTCACAATTTACATTTTTTTTAACATCAATATTGTAAATAAAGACGAATTTGCAACAACTATCTATGATTCAGTCGAAACTGATTTTGCACCGCATGCAACTTCATATCAATTGAACATTTTAAAACATTTCTGGAAGTGTTTCGGCGTGGCAAATGTACTTAAATGCATAGCTGAGGAAGCCGTGGTGTGAGACAATGGTAAACCAAACAACATCCCATTTGAGTATGGAAGTCTCTCAATATGGAACTACCAAGGTAATTGATATTACTTACATGTTATGAAGGCTCTTAGTTCCAGTGTTACATATGTTGAATCAGGAAGTGATTTGATCCGAGATGTTCTAATATGCGTTCTTCAAATTGTATTTCGGTCCAGGTAAGTCCTAAAGATATCTTGATGAACGTGACTTCCCCTTGGCATTCACCGCGTGCCTTAATACTACATAAAGACCAAGGCTTTCACAGTGAACACTAACAGGTCATAAATAGTCAGATATCTCGCTAGGTGTCGCTGGATCTTCACATACATGATAATATATCTGGAACAACAATCCTGTGACAAAGCACATTTTTAATCTCTTCGGTTTCCAAGCAGGGCTATTTATTTTACCCTTAGTTGTTTACTTGTTTGTTTTAAACCCAGGGCGAGCTATAAGATATACATAGGAAGAGAATGGATGTACACAAATCATCAATTGAGTACACGACATTTTCTGATAAGGTCACTCTGCCTTGAACCGTATCCACAGGGAATGACAAATGTATTTTGCCCCGAGAAACAATTGATCGATTTGAATGACTACCGTGTTATTGTAAACAAATTCACAAAACATAGTTAATAGTAATTCTTGCAATCAGGACAGTTTGCGTAATAGTTTGATAAATATATCACCTCCATAGGTGGAATTCAATTTCAAAACATCAAAGGATTCCAGCGACAACATTCAATAACAAAGCAAAAACATCATGTTTATTGGGAATGTATTTCCAACAAAAAAAACCCCATGTATATGTAATTGATGAGTCGGAAATCTTTAGTGAAGTTTAATAATTTTATATTGTTCAATTCTATGCCAAAAATCCTTGGTAATGATTCGATTTGTGAAGTGCCAAAACATTAGAACTAGGAGAGGTTCCAGTATTCTATGTAGGGTAATCAGACAAATGTGTCGCGTAGAGCACTGAACATTATTCATTATTATATGAATCATTATCTAGTCGTTCTAGTTGATAAAGATGTTAATAAACTTCTAAATATTTGACACAAAGCACATGTTTAAGATTATATTATTGGGGTTGAAATGTCAACAAAGCAAATTTTATTGAACAACTTGCGCTATACATAATGGATTCATCCACGTTTTAAATGATAAGTCTTTATTCCTGCACAACAACGCAGGAGGTTGCCAGATCAACCACTTAATTGTTTGTAGAAAGAAAGACACTACCAAGCTGAATAGCAATGTAAAAAAACCCACAACATTAAGCAATAGGTTACAACATTTTCTTATGCCAGTATAAATATACAAATGTCAAAACTACAATAAAGCGTAACCATGGTTAAGAGACGTCCTGAGACGACGAACAATTGTTACTGTTCTTTTCATGGGTAAAAATATTAATTAATGCCAAAGGTTCATGGCTGAAATTTGCTTCCTGGTTACAGCGTACAGCACATTACATATAGCGTGGTCTAATGAAAAAAAGTGTGATACTAATAGCAAGCGTTAGCTGTAATCTTATAATATCTACAAGTTGAAGTATTGCGTCTTTATAATAGAAGAAGTTGACTTCCCCTTGGCATTCACCGCGTGCCTTAATAGTATAATCACACCAAGGCGTCCACAGTGAACACTAACAGATCAGCCATCTTAGTTCAACATTTTCCTCCATCAAATCCATCCATCTAATTCCTTGCTATTGTAATCGTGCATACACATACGCTTATGTTTCTGCACTATTTACGTACTTAATTGCTTCTGGGATAAAGTATACCTTGGTTTGTGTGATCTTCAAAAGAAAATACAGTTCTTCCTTGAATCCGGAGAATATGACTTCTCCCTCAGTGGATACCAATTAATAGACAAGACGGAAGAAGTTCCCAACAAAATTGACAGGCTGTCTTTCCTTTACTAATTACCAGTAACAGAACCCATCATTAGGAGTATCAAACATTTCAATTTATCCAAAATACGCATCTTGCAATCGAAGTGAGTGTTGGTAACATGCTTATCATTCAGTGATACAGCATAAATAGAGTTATTAAAAGAATCGCCAATTGCTCTATTGTTCCCGGGAACAATGGACTTGTCAATGTCAGTATCAACATATCTAATACTATGGTTGTCAATATCAAATGAATTTGATTTCGAAACTACGGATTACCATGTCGTTTTGGAATAAAAATGAACATATGTCAAACGATACTAATTTCACGACAAAAAAATATCAATGTGAAACTAGAAATTATGTTGAAAGGAAATAGTGGACAAAATGAGACATTGATTAAAGATGTAGCTCCACTCAGTGGGCGAATATCAAATATTGCAATTATAGATGTTTATCTTAAGTCAATGTTATTGCAGTAGTAAATTGATGTATTCCGGTAAACACATGTAATTTATTGAGTGAAATCTTTTAATTCACACCGATTATTACTACAATAGAAAAGTAATTGTGTAGTTCCGCATCAATAAAGACAATTGAAGCAGTGATATTATGGATTAAATAATAAATTGACACCTATACTGTGTAGGCAGAAAGCATTAATTATTAAGTGAAACGGAAATGACCTTTTCATCATGTCCCGGCACCATTGTCTAATTTTAGTTTCAATAATTTTTCACTAGGGAACGAATGCGTTTAACCCCACTTGTCTAAGAATTATCTTGTTCAATATCCGTTAATGATAGGAATTAATTTCGTTTTCCATTTGTCTGATTGCAGAATTTAGACTCACTTTTCTCTCGAAGGCATTTTCCGCATACTGGTAACCTTGACGACCAGCTTAAGATGGTTCTTGGCGTCCAATATTTTGTGCGAATGTGTTACTGGTAAAAGGCAAGTTAAATTGACAGTTTATTGGAAAACAATTATCTGAAAGCAGACGGATCCAACGGCACACAGTTTGAGGGAAAGAAAATAACATTAATATTGTAGAAGACACTATAGCTGACCTGTGATATTTCACCCCAGGTGCGGATCCAGGATTTTTTGAAGGGGGGGGGGGGGTCTAGGTTTGATAATTGCTTAACCAATTGCGCTCAATCGATAATTTGGTAAATTAGATTCAATTTCGTTCATTCTGACGTATTTCCGGAAAGTAAATTCCAAAATAACAGATCAAAATCACCAATAAAATCGCATGAAAAATTTTTCAAGCCTGAGCAGGGGGGGTCCGGACCCCTTGGACCCCCCTCTGGATCCGCGCCTGCACCCATGCTTACTATGACGTAGATGGTGGGCTAACAAAAAGCAATATAACCACACAGAAGTCTACTTAATCAAAGAAAAGACAAAGTATATATGTGTCATGAATCTGAAGTTCTTGTTATCGTTTTTTGAAAATACGTGTAAGCTTAAAAGGCTCAATGCGTTTTTGCTAAAATATCAGGATGGCTTCTTGTTACGCTTCAGTAGCGATCGATGAAATTCCAAATTTATCACAACAGTATAAATACGAAATTGAACGACTTCTAGACTGATATTCCTATTAGACATTTAACTTTCACATTATTGTTGTTTGCAATGGATTCCTACAACACTGTGGACGCATTGAGCCTTTAATTGTAAATTTAATAACAAAAATAAATGTAAATGGTTAGTGTTCATCGTATTGTGTAGACATAATGTCAATAAACTGCAACCGTTTTTAGAAAACTGGGCAGAGTTATTGTACCGTAAACCAATAGAGTAAATCTATACATGGAACCCGTACAATGGCGGCATCCTTATACAAATACAGCTATACAAATCGGATTGTTCATGACCGAGTTCCATTTGATACACATCCTATTCGACGAAACATAATAAAAAAAAATATCAATCAATTTATAATTTAAACAATAAATGTTTGTTTAAACATTAATAAAATTGAGAATTTGTTAAACAATTTGATTTTTCACAAGGAATCAATAAATTATCAGTCGTGTCTAACAATTTTTAAAACATTTTTCTTTGATGTTCTTGATTCTTTTGTGTTTGAATTGATAAAATTTCCCAGGCAGGGAGTCAATTTAATCACAAATTATTATCTATTTTTACTTTCCAATATTAATCAATATAATATTTGAACTGAAAAACACACAAATAGTTTAAGATAAAATAATTATAAGAAATATACAGCACGCATATGTCATATATTTTCATTTACCAATCTATACCACCCGTCATTTTGATCAAGAACCATGTGAATCCAACGAGTATTACAACATAGCAGATGTCTGGTTGATCATAATAATTAATTTACGATTATAAATGAGCCTTTAGATGATTATATTCTCTGTGTTCTGTATCTGAATACTAAATGGAAACTAAAATAAAGAATACTGGTTACGCGGAGTTTCTGATTTTCAAAACCCAAATGAGCACAGATTAATCCTCCATTTCAAACCAGCGTCACTGCCATTTACGAGGAGGGTCTGATTTTCAAAACCCAAATGGGCACTGATTAATCCCCCGTTTCGAACCTGCGTTACTGCAACTTGCGTTGTTTCCTAAATGAGGACAAACGGTTCATGTGAAAAATGGTAATATACATAAACCTTTCAATCAGTCTATTTATAGATTTCAGTAATAACAAGTCTCTTGAGTATTCGATACAGTACATTGATGGTATGTTACATATACCAGGATGTGGTCTTTATTAAAGATGCCAAAGGAGAAGCCATGATAACGTGACTACATATATTGCTATTGGTTTATGTTGTATGATAATCCAAAATGATTTAGGTTCAGGGAAACTCGGTGTCTGATTAGAAGCAAAATAACATCACCAGTTGACATTTACACGTTCGTTTTCTTCCATCAACTTCACCGCGACATCAAGTACATTACTCGGTATTCTAAGTGTCCTATTGAAATGAAATATTTCATTCCACCCAAGTGCGTCTATGTGAAACCCATAATAATCCTCGTCGATAAATCAAATTTCTTTTCAATTACTACAAGAGGAAGAGAATATAATATATGTATTGAGCTCGTAGGAGTGTATATTCATGTATAATGATATACCCAAAGCACAGCAGTGTTAGGTAGGCATTACTGTTACATCCTAAAGCTATATTCGCCATATTTAATTTATTATCTTGATAGAAAAAGAACGGAAACTTACCATTTCCTCTCACAGTCTCTCTTTCTAAGGTTACATCAGATCACGTGATAAAAGCCCATTCATCTAAATAATTAAAAAAAAGAATAAATATTCATTGCACTTTGTATCATCCATAAATCCATTATTTAATGGCCGCTGTACTAATGAGTACAGCATGACATCTGTCTTCTTGAAATGGTCAGATACAAAATCAACATGGACACACGCCTTGTATTAAAACTAATTAAACTTAATAAATCTTCCAAAAGTAAAACAAGTAATGGGATTGTTCACAGACCTTGTAAAAAAGTTACCAGTTTTCCTTACTGATAAGGAGATGTTATGCGTAAAGTCTATTTCCGTTCCCATAAAGTCACTCTTTCCAAATTTAGCTTTAAGCAGATATTTGGGAAACAATTACATCCCGTACTATAGATTCGGCAACACTCCCAGAGGAAAGCAACAAGAAATACTGAACATTTTCTACACCCGTTCATCGATCTACTAGCTCGCCTCGTGTTACTTCAAATTATATCTTGGAATTCATATCGATTTTCTCTGTGGTCGGCCGCAAGACCTAATTCATCTCAGCTTAGCCAAAACCCCGTCTGGGGTTGCACAAATACCGCTTTCAAAGCAAAATTTGGAAAATCAGATTTTCTTAGTAATGAATTGTAAGGCCATGGAGCTATTTTAACTAAGATACTGTGAGTTCTTACAAAGAAAACGAATGTTTGTACATATCGGGAAATTCACTTACGTGTTCGGGTAAATAGAGTTGAAAGCAATTTTATCGATATCAATGGCATCTGGCGACGGAAAATCTAAATATTCAGTCTGATATTGCCGGGATGAAAAACATAGTTTGTAAAGAATCAATTAGAATTGAACAAGTTAGAAAAAAGATCAAAGTGTTTTCAATATCTCTTGTTTTCTATACCCAGCTTTCGCTAAACCGTTAGAATTTGCTCTGTGTATTTAATACTGATTGAATTTGCCCAGTTATTAACTGAGTTCTAATCTGGAATATGTAACGCAAATATTCACATTCTTAACGGAATATGTCTACACACATATGTACAATTGAATCGTGTATCATTAGGATTTATGATGAGCAGCCGGGAGGGGGGGGGGGGGGGTACAGTTGAGGAATCAAAACATATTTCCATAATTTATAGGAAGGGAAGCATTAAAATGGAATATTATAATCTCCATATATATTGTAATTGCTCCTTCCTCGGCTCTCTTCAACTTAAAAATTCCATTTTTTTCGTAAAAGTTTGCATTACCCAATGGAGCACTGCATTCATGAACATCATCAAGTTCCTTACATATTTTTCACGCTTCTTAACAATGTCATTATTTAAAGTGTTATATTTCGGTGTGAACACTGATATCAACCTCGCAAAAAAGATAAATTGCACATATTTTAATCATATTGGCAGGACACACGGATAATCGAATATCTTAAATATAGCTGAATCATTTAACTATATGGAGTTGAAGCCAAACTGAAAACAATGCATTCGTGGCAGACTATGAATAAATTGACATGTTAAAGCACTGGCATAAATCTGAGTTCACATTATCAAAAACACCTGTTTAAATTATATTTTAAACATAAATTATTGCGTTATGTTGAAGTATAAAACACAGGTTTGTTAATTTCTTTTTACAGTTAATGTAGAACTCAACTCACACGTGACATGTATATTCAGCACAGCCTAAATCAAGTCGCCATGATCGCCCACATTCGTTTTAGATTTAGAACGGCATATTTCAAATATGTTTTATATTGATTTTCAAATTCATCTCCACCTAAAAAATATATGTGCAATCCTCTAGGCACGAATTACATTTCACAATCCATTTTTACTGCTTCCGTTTATTTGATTTAATTTAATAGGAATCGGTTTTATGGTGTGACAATAATAACAGTATGGGGCACTGCATTTTAATCATACTTTAATAAGAAATACTGTTACGCTTGCGCAATCTCCAAAATTGGCTTATTTGAAAAACTGAAATTGTTTTTCCAAATGGATAGTTTTCTGAGATACTTCACAAATGTTATGAGAAGAATGGACAATCTGCTATAAGATGTCTACAAAAAGACTTTTAGTGATTTGGATGGAAATATGGTTGTAAAGACACCGGGTAGTCAATCACTTTAACCGGCTTTGTCACCATCATAAAGGAACACAACAATTGACTTAAGAAGATTTTCATTATAAATCCGATTGCTCTTTCTTTGTGCTAAATGGTCAATAACATAATCTCTTAAGCACTAATTAAATACGACAAACTGTCCATGTTTGTTTCTTATACCAGTCTTCAGCCTACCCAGACAAAAACAAGTCCAGATACGTTGGAAAACGAACATCAGATGTCCATCTGTGGGTCTTAAATAGAATCAAGTTTATTCCTGATTTGCCTTGCTTGTAGTGGTATAGAGATTTAAAGAATCAAAATGTCTAAGCGTCGAAATATGAATAAGAACATAAAAAATCGAAAATTCTATCTATAATATTAGAATGTGTATGGATAAGAATCAATATGTCTACTACACTGCAACGTTTTAATAATCTATTAGAAGTCAAATACCTCAGTAAGATTATTATACATTGCATAAGTACTAGAATACGTAGTATATGAATATATAATCCCTATGTTTATAACTCTGTCTCAATAAGATTTCAGAAGTCATTTGTTCTCTGGTACACCTGGTTCTGTGTCAGTTGAAGAATATTGTCGACGAAGTTGTGTACTCTTTTATTGTGTACTCTTTTATTGTCGATATCTGATGTACGTATATCAATTTATTATCCAGCTCACTTCTGACACCAAGAAACCAATATATTTAAACAATACCAAAATACACGTCTATGGCATTAGCGTAAACTACTGATAAAAGCATTTATTGTTCAATAAAGTATGGCCTAGATTATTGTTTCATTGTTTCACCGATATCTATTAACATTAATAAAGTTAAAATCACCTGTTTTATATGTGTTTAGTTAATCAAGTTCAACCGTGTATTATATCGCTTTTCGATTACAGGCATATTAAGTCTATAACACAATTACAATATTCTACAGTTATATGGGGTATTTAATATCAATATTTGGTATTAATATCAATGCAATCAATGTGAAAGAATAGAAAAATTGGAGTCATCGATTTTTTCATTAATGCCCTTTAAAAGAAAATAAATTGGTTAACAAAGTTTCGATATACCGGAATCAAATCGAAAATCTTTATTGGAGCCAGCGGGAGACAGTTCATGCTATTAATATATGCCAACGTATGGGCTTAACGAACGGGAATTCATTTTCTACGGATATGAACAGTTCCGTAGTGACATGCAATGTTAATTAAGTCTATTGCTCTGGAATAAGAAAGGAGCGTGTGCAAGAGAAAGTAAAAATAAAATTTCTGAATGAGTCATTTCTTTCTGCATTTCAATACAGTTCGAAGGAGCGGTCGATATTGGTGTGAAGTTCAACCTGATTTTCTTCATTTAACCAATAATTCCAGCTAACCACATTTTGTAGAAGTGAGCCAATCTAGATTTTTCATATTTAATGGATTTCGTTATACATACCAAAAAAAATATATATATACCGTGTAAAAATGTTGTAAGGCATATTGACTTTCTCAAATTAAGAGATCTTTATGTCCGATGAAAAAAAAGTACCTCAAGCCTAAATATAATCTTGTATTTAATGTATCCATAACTTCATTACCGGCTATCCGACTTAGTTAATCCTTTTTCTAATCACACTGCCTGCATTAGTTATTCTTAACGTCAATTTAATTTTTCATCTCATTTGTCATTTAACGGTTCTAATCAGACCAGTGACCCCGAATTGAACTCCCTTAGATTGACCTCCCTTTAGGTCATGACAATATACCGACTAAAACCATGTGCCCGTCTGTCGCCAGTGGCCACTAGAACACTTCAGGCCAGCTTTAGACAACCCTTACTATTCATAGAATATCATTCTGTTAGTTTAATAATGACTAATGATGTGTTAAGAAGCCAGACTAGCGAGAAAAGATAATTATAATATTGCTCCGACCAACGTCCACGGTTCTTTGCGGGACTATATTTTTATTTCTTATGCTGTTGAATATCCGCTAATAAAGTCTAAGCTAATTTCCGATAAAATGTAATTAGTAACTGTACATTTGCATGAGTTCAAATATTCCCCTTCTGGCAAAATTCCTTAGAGCGAACAACTGCATTTCGCTGGTCCTAATGGGACGAAATCTCATTACAGAATTCTGGTTGCCATAGATACCACACGGTGGCTGCATATTGCCCAACAATGTTTTAAAGCAATTCTGTGGGGCGCTAATAGCGACATAAACCCTGGATTGATTAATAGAGTATAAATCTATATGAAATGACCAAAATTGGAAACCGGACAATGTTAGCCCTAGGGACGTGCTTACCAAATAAGATGGCTACTAGTAATTTACAATTGTATTGGCTTCATAATTACCAATCAACAGACAGGGTAATATAGACGAGTCTATCGCTAAATAAATGAGATGAGCTAATTATATTTCAGATAGGAATAAAAGATAAGAAATAAAAGATGCATTAAAGGATAACGAGTCAATATACATACTAGTATTCTCTTTATCTTCTTGTTCATATTCCCTACCCCTGTCCCTACACCATAAACACGTTTCTTTTGTGTCGTTATCTTGTCATTGCTGATGTTAGATCACTCAAGACGTGGATCAAACATTTGTTGCGTTTTGTTATTTTTTTTTTGGATGTGGGGGGGGGGGAGTAAATATTGCGTTACAGACGTGAACTCTTTCCCCACAAAGACGAAGACTCTTCCTGACAGATTTTAGTGGTTGTAAACATTCTAACTGGGAAATAATGAAAATATCTGTTGTTTATTTAGTTCATGGTACAATTAGTAACTTTCGTGACATTACTTCCGTGTTGACGAATGATAGTAACGGATTTGTGCTTCGTGTGGTCACGTGGCGAACACGTGTTATAGTAATTTTTGGATTTATCTGGATTTGGATTTCACTTTCTCTTCAATTTCGGAATGCTCGGTTATAACCAAATTTCTAATCGAAAGGGCTACTTTGGACTGGAATTGTGACCAATACGTTCCACGAACTAACCAACTTTCTTGTTGTATCGCCATCACATATAGTCACTTGTATCGAAGTCAATGTACGCATTAAATCCGAAATGCATTACCGAGATGTCGAGTAGATACAAATACCAAGAGGTTGGAAAATCCAATATATAATTCAATATAATCAGAAGAATCTGACTTCTAGAAAAAAATTGTTTAAACCTTATAATTTTGACCATCACGATTTATAGAATATTGTGCAATACTATAATTATTATGTCATGTAAGAAAACATAATGCTCATGTATGCCAACCCAAGTATTGCCTTGTTGAAAAAAATCCTAGATATTCTTAAGGAACGCGGCATGCATTTCCCGACATAACACTGTAAATGGCGGCAACATCCATGTAATAAATCATGGAATGGCTGGCCCCGGACATGACAAATCCTCTGAAATGTCTAAAAGAGGATGAGGGTATTAAGGAACAGTTTTTCTATTATTTTATGGTCTTTAGAAACAAAGGACATTTTCTTTATACGTCACTAACAAATGACGGTCTGACAGTTAGCTCTCATTTTCTCATTACCGTTTATTGACGTTGATAAAATGTCGGTGGTATCACGGCTCCGTTACTTAGCGGATTAATCTAAAAGTCCCTCCATCTTCTACAGTATCAGTGTTTCAATATAGATGTTTTTCTGTCCCAGCTTAACAATAACCATCAACTACTAATACAACCTCTTACTAATAACATCGATACAGACACATGTACTTTATTCCCTCATTAATAAGCAAATGTCATGGTACAACGCTAAAGCATGCACATGTAGGATTATAGTACCATAATAAGAAGATCAGGGATCTTAGTTCATCAGACCAACGTTCACATTATCTTCGTTTAAAACACAGTGGATTGACTATTTACAATAGTCAAGTTTATTCTTTAAGATTATCCGGGCACTCCGGTTTCCTCCCACTGCTAAAGACCCCTACGCGCAAGCGAATTATTGAAATAAAATTAAACCATATGTTAGTCCCGAGATGACCTAATTTGTGTCGAGTGGACGTTAAACCCCATTTCTCTCTCTCTCTTTAAAATTATCATTTAATTATCGCTATAATACCCAACAAATTTTCGGTATATATGTAAATTGGATCTGTTTTGGGATAACGTATTGTTCTGTGATCCTTGTTATTAAGTTTTGCACCAGTTTATGGGCGGAATCTTGTTTTCTTTTTGTAAAGAATGACCTATTCTTTTCTGGCGTATTCATATGCGATAAAATAGATTTTTTATTTGCACGAATTTAATGTCCGGACTCACGTAAACCAACTGGATCTGTATCAAGATGTGTTATAATTCTGTGATTTCTGTTTTTAAATTTCGCAACATTATTTGGGTAGAAAGCTTTAGTGAATGTCCCGTTCTATTCTGGTAAATTCATGAAATTAGAAAAAATGCTTCTTTAAATGGCACGATTTTAAGGCCCTATTAATAGACAAGAGAGGGGTTAGAGTTTGACTTATTTTTATCACAAATAAAATCTATATCTAGAAACCACTTCTACCCAAGAAGTCATTCCTTTATAAAGTTTTACAATAACCTAGGACATGATATCGGAATGATTTACATTAAATGTAATTGCTTTCATAGAACATGTACACGCTATTTAAATCGGGAAGAGAAATTAACAGAAAAGGATTGTAGTTCATGCTACGTTATATGACGTCAGAAGCAGACATATAAAAAATACAATATAAAGAATGCATGTGAGAAATAGTGAATGAAAGATTTGATGACGTCACGAATTATGATAGAACTAGAGTTTGTAAAGATTTATTTTGTGAAGGACGTACATAAGTAATGCGTTGTTAAATGACATTGTTTGGCGTCTTAAAATATCCACCATATATACACACAGACGTAGGCAATTTAAAATTGTGAACGTAAAATCACTAGTAATATTGTTTCGTAGTTTCCTAAAATTCCCCATTGAAGTCCATACAACGGAGATTTATTACCTGTCTCAAACAAACAACGCTGTTCTTCTAAACTATTGTTTAAGTCGCTTTATTGTCCAACCATATGAAATCTAAGCCCTATTGATCGCGAAAAAGAAATAAGGTAACTGGTAACGTAATTACAAATAGAAATAGTCTCGATTAACACTAATCAATACCTTTCTATTTATGGAAGTTGGTCAACATAAGAGTTGGTTATAAAGCTATATTAAGTAGTATTGTTCATAAAATTGATCCCTTCTTAACTTAAACGCAAACTGTAACATTATATAAAATCTATATCAAAATATATAGTAAATTATATTATTATCATGAATTCTATCCACCAAATAAGATCAATAACTTGATGTCTATGTACCATGTTAGATCATTGAAGGAGCTAAATCTCTAATTTTTGGGAAATTCAAATTGACGCAAGTGGAACGCATATAATAATGTAATATGAATGTATATACATGTAAACTGATTTACATTATATCGGCGAAATATGCCAGAAGTCTCAATCGAATGTCAATCTCTAGCGTCTGGTTGTTCCAGTCTATAACGATAGTATTTATTGCGCATGATCTCCACGAAAGAATATCTCGTCACCGTTTGACATGACTCATGGAATATGTCTTGTCTAGCCTCGTTCTTCGAATCCCCTGTTACAAATAACACTAAAACGCAATGATAAAATGTTTATTTTGTCTTAAATATTGGATATCAGAAACCCATCTTTACCCGGCAAGACCACAACACGACTGTGTATGAAACTAAGAGACTTAGCTCCTTTAAAATCTAGTCATACTATCAGAGCAAACAAATGATCGCCTGTTGGATTATAGATGTATGATATTATTAAACTTAAATCAATTCACAAAACAATGATCCGACACTTCTATGAATGGAATCGCAAACATAGCCTTTTTTTATAATCAATATTTTATTTAAATTAAATTGGATTAGGGGACGTGCTATATCTATCTTCTTGTCCAACCCATTCATAGTCTTTTTTGCATTGACAACTAAATATCCGAAAAGAGCGAGATATTCCGCACCAACATCACAAGGAAACAGAACGAATTTCGAAAAGTGTATTCATGAAAAATATTGATGTGTGGTAAAACTGAAATATATTCCACGCGGAATGTAATAAAATTCGAAGACCACTGTTGCGTAAAATGACAGAATAGCATTCACCGCCACAATTTATTTCCACACGAGACCTATATTGTAAAGCTCGGCTTCCATTACAAGTTTAAAACCGCAACATTCCGATATTATACAGAACCTTTTAAATCAAGGTTACACGAAGCAAATACAATTTTACGGTTTTAACGACTTTCGTATATCTTTATAAAGGAGCCTAGAGAGATGAAAGAGCATTACGTATTACGTAAATCAATAATGTCAGACCAAAGGAAATGAATACCAGCATTAAAAAGTGGCGATATCAATCAACCTTAAACCGAAATACCACAGCACCAAATGACGTCATCAACAAGTAACTTGGACATTAAACTCTGTTATCCGATTACGTAAAATTCGCTCGTCAATAATATGGCTCACTGTGTGACGTTATAATTATGTTAATAGGTAGCGACACTAGTTTACTAATCGACTGAATGGGTTTAGAATACATTCAAGGAAAAGAAAGGGTAAGCAGATAATTCGTTGCCTTCTAGAAAGAAACGAAATGGTGACGCATTCGATAGACAAATAAGTGACTGGAATGACATGAGAAATTCTGTTCCTAGTTTTTCTTTAACCATGTTATAAATAACCATGTGTATATTGCCTTGTAAATGTCAAGAGTTGTAGACGAGTATCGGGTATGTAACTTGCAGCTCGTCATTAAATCCAAATAGAAAAAAAAATAAAACCAATGATTGCTATCGAATTTCCTGTAACTGATATTTCGAAGCAAGTTTTAAATTACTGTTCTTGCTATTGTCGATACAGGAATTAGCCTAGTTATTGTCAAGCAGCCAAGAGTCATCTTCTCAATTGCTTATCGTCTTGCATACTAAGCAGTCTCCTCGAGATAATCGCGTTCTGTCTTCCACATCCCCGATGGGGAACCAATTCGATCACCAGCTGGTATTGTGCAGTGTTTAATACGCTGTCCTTCTGTAATAGGTTAGAATGTGGAAACAAAATATATCATTATGCAGTTTGTTGAGGCGTAAAGACTCGCTTCCTTTCGAGGACAAATCTTATCGCTAGTTTAAACCAATGACGTCACTTACAAGAGATGTTAGCGCGTGTAGCAATTACCCGTGTCTCTTCTCATTATGATGCATAATGGCTAACCGAACAAATCAAGTTACCAATCTCAAGAACCCTGGTCAATCAATGAATAATATGTATTCATGCATCCACCTATATTGCACGGTGCAATGGTTAGACAGTATACCCATAGATCTAAGCGACACTTATATCAAAATGCACGGCACAGAAATGATGCCTCTTCCTGGTTGGAGATAATTATACACACATTGAAATCCATCTATTTAAATTTTACACAGACATTCAAGCCTATCGAATTATATTATGTATGAATACTGGCCATCGAGTTAAAATGCCAATAAATGGAAATGAACTGTCTGTTATGATAATTGGAAAAATTGATTCTTTGACGAGCTGAATTGTATTATCATTTTAGATATTTCATAAAACATGGCATATATTTACATGTACCCTGAATAATATGTTAATCGGATAAACTACAGGGATTTATTCTAATTTGTTGTGCTGGCGTATTGGTTTTAATGGGCTCGTATAGTTTAAGGTTATTTTTCCAGAGAAAAAAATGCAATGCATTTGAACAAAAATCAATCCGTCTCATTATTCCCATTACTCAGTGACTGTATTCTAATTACTTTGGTTATAAGGACTATTGTATACTTTGTGCAACAATTCTGCTAAGTCTTTTTATTAAATAAATGAATAAATTATTATTCTGCTGGTTCGAAAGGGCATAATAGAATTGCATGATAGCACGCTATCAGAACCGTGGCAGGTGGAGTCCGTTCAGATAATAATGAAGGTATAGTCAACGTTATGTGCTATGAAATTGTTATGGCTAATCAACGAAGCAGCCGCCAAGATATTTCAGAATTAACCGGAAGCAACCGTTACTATGCAGGCGGCGTTTCAAAAATACATTAGAGTTCGTTCTCATTTGTCAACAGTAAATTCACAATTATCCGATTATTATCCGAACTATTCATCCCAGCTATTATTAGGGTTTGATTTGTTTCTTTTTTGTTGGTGGGTGGGAGGGGTACATGGCTATAACGGTGTATTTGGAAAGGTTGCATCTGGAAAGGTTTTTTGTATATTATCTAGCGCCATAGTCTGGAATAATCGGTGAATGTTGACGAGTGTGAAATAGGTTTTTATTAAAATGGACGTGATTTACCCTGTGGAATTGATTGATTAGACGATTGAGAAAATTGTCAGCACAATGGTGACGTATAACAATGCTCTTAGTTTCTATTTAATAGCGCAGGTATAGACTAGTCTAGAATATCAATCAGCCGATTGTTAATTGCTGTTTTACTGTGGAATGAATCACTGCTTTTATATAATGACAAGTTAGCTTGACTTTCTGGCACAGCAAATAATGGTTTTGAAATCTACAATAAAGTCCACACAATGTAATAGGGCCTTTGCTCCAAAACGACGCATTAATTGTTTTAAATTAGTAAGCACTTTTTGTAAATCCGAGTCAAGTAATTGAATTCTTCAATCGTATGAGTCACTTGATAATCGCGACTATCAGTTTCCAAGTATATACATGGTTATCCGGGTTCTTTTACTCCGAGGAGATATTATCTCTAAAGTCCATGTCTTAATTTGACATCGGACACAGGTAACCAAGGGGCATTTAAGACGAAATAACCAAGTTCATTAATTAAACTTTGTCAGGGATTTCCACATTATAGCCTCGGAAATGAGTATCCTAACGTAGACAGGCAATTGGAAAAATAATATGGTCGGATAAGAAACAAATATAATGTTTATTAAGTGATCGCAAGGTCTGTAGTTTATGAACGCGACCGAATTTGTATTTTGTATTCCATGGGCTGGACAGTGTAGAAGTCCAGATGATAAATATGATTGAAATTTCAACAACTGCCATTTCAGGCTAAAATATTTTAATAATTAAAGGAAGATTCGCTAAAATACTTTTAAAAAACAACCAGATCGCTTAGATAGAATATGCTAAAAATTACAGTCAAATTGCTCAACTCTGAGCCGGGATATTAGCCTTTGAATTTTAGGCTAGCATCGATCATCATTACTAAAGTCGTTGCGATAAAAACAAAGTCCCGATTAACCATTTTACGTTTAATCATTTTTCAAAAAATATATTCCAATCGAGAGTTGATTATGATCTGGATAGGTTAATAAATGTGTAATTAATAATTTACATATTTCAGTCCTAGAGAAAGACCTGCAATAGACAGATTTAGCGCTTGCATAATGTATGTTTAAATTCAATTCCTTCAGCTGTGTCACAGTCCTTATAGTAACCAAACAATTCGTTTTGATTCGATCTTAAATCAGATAATGGCTTGTATATTTCTGTTCGAATATTTTTAAATACAGAAACAAGTTTAATTGTGTCTACCAACCAAATATACAAAAACTAACTTGGCGTATTTGACTGGTTTTTAATTAATATAACTGCATTTTGAGGTTTCTGGTCGGTTTATTACACCTAATATATATAATACTGCTACGATGACTTATCCAGACCTGGTTTCGTTCCATATAAGTGTCAAAACAAAGGGACTAAACCTTTACACATGGGATAACGCAATGACAAAGAACCGGATCAGACAACCGAAATGTAACCCTTTTAAACTAAGAGAATGTATTTTACAGCAGAAGGATATTATTGATCAAATAAACAATAAAAAAGCTATATAAGTACGCTATTAACAATATATGCATTATATAATTAAAAAGTACAATCTTTACAGATAATACTTTATTTTTATGTTCACTTAAGAAAGAAATGTCTCTGATTATCACATTATATAATGTGGTAACTGATGCATACTTGTCATTTTCCAATTTATTTTATTACTTTGTTCATACTCAGGATTTCTCGTTACAACGATCAATACGCATTTACGTCGTGCCAGCTATATATGAACTTGATCGAAGCGAAAATCAATCAGCTTTATTCCTATTTAATTAAGTTAATTATGATCAATAATACATTATGTAATGAATAATTCAGAGACCTTGATTAAGACCGGCAATACAGGTATCACGCACCTTGTTAGCGATTGGTTTAACCGCTGCTTCAAAGGGAATTAATAAAATAATACAATCAAAAGGTCAAATAGGACATAAGATGATACATATATATAAATGTAAAGAATATTCCAAGACACATATCAACGGCTATGTTATTTATTACATAGCGAGTAAAAGGAGAGGATACATAAGCCCAATCAGGTTTATTGATTCGCAGCTTCTTCAATAATTAAATTTCCCCGATTCAAAATCAAATTATACGAACAGGATTATTTTCGAACATCTCTGCTTTTAGCTAAGTGAATTTCAATAATACCCTGTAAGCTTTTACCTTAGTACGCGTTGGTTTGCGTGAATTATTAGTCTGTAACGTTAAAGTTCTGTTTGATAAAGTATAACTGAATCCACATCGACAGGCTGACAAAGGATTAAACTTCATTTGTAATATACACTAAAATTAAGTAAGTTCAAATCTGAATACAAATAACGACTGAAACTAATATTTACTATCATATTTTGATATTAATATTTCGCGAAAACCTAAAATCCAATACTATAATTTATGTAAAATCTAGGACAGTCTATAATGATAATGTCGCAGTCGAATTTTTTAAGATTGCCGTGTATAAATGCACCCATGTAACAGAGTTACGGATATTGTTTATATATATATATATATATATATATATATAATCACCAAGAGAACAAGTGACCAATAATATTTGAGGAATCCGAATGATATTCGTAACAGGAATAAAACTTCCTATACAATCAGCGGAATGTGGTAGTATTTTTTTCTGGATTAGTTAATGATATTGTGCCCTTTGTCTGAATATTTTTTAGATTTATTTATTGGTTAATATTTATCTAGAACTATTTCAATAATTGAAAAATAAAATAAACTTACCGCTCCACCAATAGAGGTCGATTCTTTTAATCTAGCGAAGAAAACCTCCACCTGAAAAAGAGAAAAACCACTGTGAACATCATTCACCAACTCCACTAAAAACAACCTATCATATTATTTTGTCGTTTCGGTGTGGTATTAATACAACAGGTTTACAATAGACAAAACCATCTTGTAGTTCCAATAATATTATTCGCTTTTCTGTTAGCTGTGTTCCTTAATCCCTGTTTATTTACGTTACGAAATCAAATTGTGAAGTAGGCCACATCTTTCAAAAAATGAAAAAAAGATGTTTATATACCGATAAGAAAATTTAATAAGACAAAATGGCGCCGTTTGGTGACATAGACAGACGTAATATCGAGGCCATTTCCTGAATTAATGATTGGAAATTTATCATCAATTCACATATTCCCGACGACTTAATCATTAACTGTGTTCCAACGATAACTATATCTTTGTTTACAGTACCTTGATATTGAGCAGAACTAAAATACCATCTGAGGTGTACAAAGCAGATGAAAGAATTGTGTCATTGATACAAAATCAGAACATCTGATATTAGTCCTCGGGTACACTGAGTTTTAGACGAGAAGGAACATTAGAAGTCTGTTTGATTACCAAAGTAAACATGAATATCAGATGCCACTATGGGTGTACCTGCGTTGCATAACCAGAGAGAGAGAAAGAGAGAGAGAGAGAGCGAGGGGTGTACATTCAGATTTGATGAAGTGGTAGCAAATCCGGCGCTGTATCCCGTTTGAATGTGCTTGTTTTGTTATGTAGTTAATGAGAGAGAGAGAATGATAGGGAGAGAGAGAGAGAGCTGAGTTCAGCAAACAATATTCAGCCATATCCATTATTAAAAATAGAAAGAGCGAGAGATAGAGAGAAAGAGCGAGTTCAGCAAACAGTATACCGCCATAGCTCTTATTCAAAATTATAATAATAATAATAATCAAATAGTAAGACTGTTTACACATATTTTAAATGTATGAGCTGGGAGCATTCACGTTGATTACTTTATTACTAGAGAATGGTTATCTACAGAATTATATAATTAACAGTATTTACCTTAATGAAATCGTTGAATAACATTCGCTAGAATAAAGTCTAGAAATACGTCTGTATGATAACAAAGCGACTAACTGTGGTGATTTAGATGTTATTGTTAGGCTTGATCAGATACAACAATTGTACCATTCGTATCTGTTTCATCACGAACCATTCGACAAAACGATGAAATATTAAACACGGGTATCGTAATCTCGCCATCTCCAATTTTCTTTGTTTTCCAGTGAGCCGAGTCTCGTTGTCCAGATGTGTACAGATGAAAATGACCCCGCATGATTCACCCTCTGCGATTGTCCAGTTAGCCTGCATGCATGTTCCAACTAAAGTTGATTAACAACTAAGTTTGTACTTGAATATGTTGAACAAGTTCAGTTAATGAGTCTTTTAAGAAGGCGAAGCACAAATAAAGATTTGATCGAAGACTCTACAATCTGACAATGGCCATTGTGTTTTGAATATGCCGTGTGCATGATCCACTCGACTTGATTAGAATGGGACATGGCAACGAGGACTGGACATGGCATAAAAGTTATGTATTCCCGGCAACTCCAATCAGCTTGGCATTAATCTCATTATCATAATAGAGCATGTGTTATTAATGGTACTGTTATATTTTTATGATGTATTGACCATCTATTGATTAGCAATAACAAACCTATCTGGCATATGGCGATTTCTACACCACCACTAAATATGGCGGATTTAACAGCACTTATATAACCTTTCATTAATATCGACCCAAATCATCCCGAGATCTTCATTATCTACATATATATATTTATTCCTCTGTTTGATATTTAGAAAACCCTTCTATCAATGGCTGATTTAAAACCAGGACAAATACAAGCATTGCTTGAGATTTATTGCTGTATCGTAATGAATAATGCATGACTCTCTGACTAACCCTAGACACACAACGAATAAATAATACATAAATATCACCGGTGTTTGTTTTACAATTTTGGAATATAGTTCTACAGATTGCCATGTTCTTTGGAATAAAACACTTAAGACAACAGATTGAATCCCCTTAAACGTTTCCCACATATCACATAGATTGAATGAACGGGTAACCATTATTTTTAATACACAACTCCTTTGTTATCGCTGAACATGGTGCGTATCTATAATATATAAATATTATTGGTTTTTGTGGTGTAATTTCGGACTTTTAGTTCTATATATCACCATGTTCTTTAAGATGCAGCGGTAACGACGAGGAACTAAATGCCTTTCAAGCTTCTTACATCTTGCGTATTATATTGAAAGTACGGGTTCTCTATCCACGTAAGTGATTGGACATAACGCTTTGTCAAACGCGGGACCTACTGTGATATACTATAAATGCCACTGTTTTTTTATTGTTTTACAATTTTGGATTGCGGATGACATCTTACATATTCGATGAATGGGTATTCCATATAAGTATGATTAGACGTTAGCTGCATAATCTATATCAATTTTTCTTTTATTAATAATACCCCTATTCAATTTCCCGGATTATATTTTATCAAAACCTACATGACAGAAGAATAATACGTTTAATACCTATTTAATGCTAAAAAGAACACTTTACTTAGTGCATTCTAATCGTTTAATAAGTTGTTTTATATAAGAACTTGTATTTTTTTTTAAAATCTATGTAATACAATTATTTTAAATGGAAAATTAATATATCTAGGCCATTCGTGATAGGCAGATTTGAAAATCTATTCATTATTTTATCCAATGATCTTTTAAGTAGATATCTTATTGATAATAAGATTCAGCTATTTTTTTAACAGTCGAATCAAATAATGTGGGTAAACCAAAAATTAAGAGAATAATCAGAGAAGCGATTGTGTATTTGGGCACTAAATACGGTCATGTTAAAACTAACTTTTCTGGAATATACGAAAGCCGTCTGCTGTTCACAATTATATTCATTTCTGAGAAGAAAAGTAAAAGTAAATCCCCTAGAGACGTCGTGATGGCTGACCTTTACGGAAAGTAAAACAAATCGATCTACGACCAACGCAGACACGCAATTATCAGATATTTCTACATTCTATAGACGAGGAGGTGTTGAGAATGGTCGTTGGGAGTACAGCGAGCAACAGACATACGTCTGGTCGAGGACACCAGGACGTCACATAATGCAAATGTCTTGGGGTAGCCGGCCGCTATCCTGATGATGGACGAAACAAAAGACACAATCAATAAATTCATATCACAATTATAACTGAACAAAAGAGGCCGCTCGAAGCCCCCTCAACAGCAAAATATTCATGGAATAATTGCGCAATGGAATTTAAATATCATCCATTACATGGCGTGTGGATGCTTTGACACGATAGGCGACGAACATATTTCATTGTCTTTGTCCTCCGATTTACTGCTTTTACGGAATATGCGAAAGCTTTTAGACTAATTCATTTAGTCATGAAATTGTTTCTATTCTACAGAGTTGATAGAACATTATTATTTTTTGTGCCCCCTTGAACCGATAATTGCTATATTTGTTTGAATTTAATCAACAAAAACAGACGATTTTATTTGACTTTCTCGGGGCAAAATATTGAATTTTATATAAGACAAAAGGGAAATTATAATGAGCGAATTTAACCAAATACAAGGCTACCAGTGTCTCAGACTGACGCGGAACTCAGATTATAGATATACCACCAAAGGTTAATATCCCTTAATACAAACAAAAAAATAGAATGTTCAGAAAAATAACTTTGTACTATTCTAAGTTTTCAAGCGCTATATTAATATTATCTTGAACTCGACAATTGCACTTCAGCTTATCAAAGGAAATATTGAACAAGAAAAAACACAATCCCGTAGCCCCTACAATAATGGCGATCAATTAATACTTATGTAAACAAATGATACATCATTCTGTCAAGGGATAACGCTGTTTCAAACCTGTTTAAATCTTTGTTAGAAATCCCACTACGAATGTATTATTTTTCCTTTTTTTATCGACGGTAATTCGGCAAAAGCAGTAAAGACATCTGTCGACTTCAATCAGCATCAAGTCAAACGATGATGGATTGGAAAAATCTGGAGGAAATTGCCCTGAAGGACAATATGGTGTCCCGAACAGATACTCTGAATAATGTTAATCGAAAAAGAATATGCTAAGATTTGTCAAAAATGATCCAAACGAACACAGATAAAGATAGCGCTTCGCGTTAAACGCTTGGAATTTTTATTTCTTTTGCTGTCCAGATAAAATATAATAGGAACGTTTAGACCAAAGCGGGGTCCTACAGAAGGTAACATTGTGGCTTACTGCGTGTAAATTGATATATTATATCGCCGGGATCTATTTACCTGCATACCCAGAACATTTATCTAAGTGGATTAGAACCAAATAGGGTATTTCAGAAAAAAAAGATGAAAAAACATTATTAGAGGAGCAAAAAAACCGAAGGAGATACAACCTTGTGGCGTGCTGAACATAGGTTGATTGGTTATAATACTGGAATCCTTTTACCTGCATGCACAGCATCAAACTTCAAAGTGGTTTAGAAGCAAATGCGGTGTTTAAGAAAATATGATGAAATATTAGAGAAACGTTTAACTCGAAGGGATTCTAAGTCAAAATGGAACATCGTGGAATACCATGCAGAATCTAGGTTGATAGATGATATCGTCGGGATCGATTTGCCAGTATGCACAACACCGAACATCTAAGTGGTTTAGAAACAAATGGGGTTTTTCAGAAATTTGTTCTAATCAGAATCGATGCGTAATCAATAGAACCACACACACTGGTAGTCGCAGAAGCACAAAAGAATGGATATATTATTTGGGTGAAAGTGTGCTTCAATGTTGAAGATGAGTTCTTTCAACACTATTGAAAACACCAACGCACCCGTTTCTGGAACAGACAGGATCATTGACTTGCATTGTTTACCTCCTATTCTTGGCGCTCATCTGCTCGAAATTGTGGCTCGTTGAGAGAAACCTTGGTAAATGCGATCACTTTTTGACACACGAGTAAATTAGTTAAAGGTCTTCCCGATCAAATATAAGCGATTTTCGTTGCATGGCTTCTTCTCACATGGTATTGTTGTTCATTAAGTAGTTAGTATTCAGATACAAGACTTGAGAAATATCTGTGTCTTTTTTTGGACTCGTAACCCCGGCTTTTAATAACTAACATTGGCTGCTGCTTATGCAGCGCTCACGTAGGATGCATCAAACGAATGGAGATTCTTGAGGTAGAGAAACGATAAAACCAGTAACAAAATATGGTACAGTAAGTGATAGTATACAATTAGAGAAACACACATATGACATTAAAATAATTAATTTGATGGATAATAAAGGAATAAATGAAAGACAAATGACTATATGATTTATAACCTTCAGCCCACACAATCATATCGATCTTACCTTTTCTACGTGAATTGACGACCAGTTCTAATTGATCCAATATTACTATTGATCTGGAACTGGGAACAAAAATCAGTATTAGAGATATTGGTATGATATTAAATATATCTGTAACTGTATTCCAGTCTTGGAACAACTTGATACCATAATTATACATTCACATACTGTTTGTCGTGCTGTCCGTATCGGTGTGTTCCTGGACGCGGCAAGTCACCGGTCTACTCTGCTCTGCATGCCTTCATATGTCTGTTCCTGGCATTTTTGATATGAATCTGCGCAGAAGATAGTGGCACGCGATTGGTAGCCGCGCGCGCATGAATAATATATGAGTTGTAGCTGTATGGCGGGTCGAAGATACGTTAAAACTCTCCAGGCCTAGCTTAACAGCACGTTGAGACATACGAATATCCCAATAAAAACCAGCACAGGAGTCCTTACCATAAATAATACCAACTTGCTTAACTTCAGCTCCTGCAGTTCATCATACGGAAACATTTTAAATAATAAATGGAAAGTGGAGACTCTAATATTTGGCTCCGTTATTTATAGGGCGCTAAATCTATTCCCATCGCGGCACCCATTCAAAGAAAGCGTTATCCATGTATCACATTATTGAATGAAATACATTGTAGGTTTGGTCTCCAAGCCCCTTTGCCTGTTTAGTTCGTGAGATTAATATCACAATATAATGCATGGAATCAATAACATTTTTTGTGTTTATTACACGAGGAAATCTGATGTTAGTTTGGGAGTTTGGCTTCGGGCTATTTTCTCTTCTTTTTTCGTTAACCCATCCATCACTGTTGGTCGTTGTTGTAGAATACCAATTCTCATCAATAAGTGATATTTGTTGGCAGTTGAGGTGCTGTTTAGCCAGTACTCAAATCGTTGAAAGTGCACCTTGTAGACAAATAATTCCAATATTGTCCTATTACACGAGGAGCAAAGAACCAGGATATTTCCTTGGGGCGAGACTACTTTTGACACTTGTAAATCTATAAGGTGATTTCTACAAGTTTCTTTGAAGTTTGATCTTAACCAAAAAGAGACTGTTATATAAATTTATCGGTAATTAAGCCATGATTGCCAGACGATGAGCCCTTTTCCGGAAATTAGAAAGGGTATTAGAACAACTATTTACCATAGATGATATACAATGAGCCGATTTCTTTAAGACGAATTGCAAACTTAAAAGACGCCACAATTTATAATTTCCTGTTAATTGGTAGTCGGTTGGCTGAATCTTAAGAACTTAACTGTATATAATACATACACATGAGACATTGACGGGGAAACTTGACATTGGTCAGTCAATCATGGCTTCATATTCTCGCGGTCTGGTAAATGTGATAAACATGAAAACTACAACTACCATTCATTATTTTTTTCGTAACGTTCATGATGCCATGAGTTCCAAACTGCCAACGCATATACTGTCAATATCATTTTATTGTCTTAAAATAAATGTATTTGTAACAACACTACTGTCTAAATGACCTCAATAATAAACAATATAATTCCAGCAAATATATTAGAATTTCGACTAGAGCAGAGCTCAAGCGCACTGCAAACCAACATCCTAGTATTTTGACCATTATGCCAAAGGAATATCGCGTGTGGAAACACCCTACTCAGTTGAAACTGTCAGATCTAATCTAAAAATCATGTTTACAATGTGAACTTTGTTTTGTACCGAAGTTTCTAAATACAACTTATGGGTGGTTGGTTTTTGTTTTGTTTGGATTCAAGGACCCATGAGAGAGAGAGAGAAATGGGGTTTAACGTCCACTCGACACAAACCAGGTCATTTCGGGACTAACATATAGTTTCATTTTTATTTCAATTATTCGCTTGCGCGTAGGGATCTTTAGCAGTGGGAGGAAACCGGAATGCCCGGAGGAAACCCACGAGGTTGAGAAGGCGCCCCTATCTCCATGTCACATACGCTCACACCTGGGATCGAAACCACAGCCGCAAGCCAGAGGTGACCGGCCAGCTAGAGGTTGAAGCGCGGCACTCTAGACCACTAGGCCATCCCAACCCCCAGGACCCATGAGAGTCTTTAGACTAAAAGGGCAGGAAGATAATATTGTGGTAACATGTCCCCCGCTTGGGCCGGCTGGGGTAAAAATGGGGATCAATGTTCATGTGATATCTCGTCAAAAGAGGTTAGTTGTATATTGACATTTCTGCTTACATAATGAGTAATTAATCGACAAAAATGGACCCCAAAAGGCAAGCGGTTAACAATGTATATAGAACTAATAAATATATCCAGATGACGTGTACTTTTAACATAAGAACACACATATATAATATATATAAAAGATGTATACACAAGACAAATGCACTAACTTAAATTATAAATACACGATTAGATCATAATTACTATAGTGAGTTTAATCCTATTATCATTTATAATCTGGAGATTTAAAAAATAAGCTCATGAATGATTCACACAAAAAAGCTAATGCATTTTACATTGCAACAGATTATTCACTCAAACAGAAGAACATGATACTGATGCTTCATGAGGTAGAGGTGTACATTAGGTCCCCCTGCACCCATTGTTAGACCCATTTCCCTGGCTTGATATTCTTTCTTTTTGATACCCCTGTTTTAAGACTGGGTGGCGTGGGGTGTATGTACATACACTTAATACATTCATGCCACATCTGTTTGGTTATATTTAACTAAAACAGGGGCGGGGGCGTGCTGTACCCACTTGGCAGTGCAAAGTCCGACCAGTGAATTTTTAGTGGAATAAATGCCCTCAAGACCTTATTTCATACTAGTACTGTAAATTACGATTTCCGACCTAAACTATTTTTGTTCGCCTTTCCCGTGAGAATATATGGAGCTAAAAATAGTTTGCCATCACAAAAAATAGAGGGGTTTTGCGCCCGGTACGCCCCCCCCCCCATTTCCCTGTTTGATACTGTTTGATAATATTGAAAGAATACTTATCGAAAAGTCGCATTAACAATAAAAATTGGTAGGTATTTGTCTTTAACTATGTGCTATCCTTTCTGTTCTGTCCAGTTACTAAATTCCTCCAAAGGATTATATATTTGGTAAACAGCACATTAGAGATGATGAAATGTAAACACTATGATCATGAGATGAATAAGTTATATTACTGACCTGGCTAATTACATAAGCATTTCTATATCTATTTAGTCAATAGTAGACTATACATATCGAGAGTGTATTAAAAGAATAAATACTATGTTTATGAATAATATATATTAAATAAACAGTACATTAAAGATAGTTAGATGTATATAAATCAGTACTATCACTATGTTTATTTAGTAAATAACACAAATGAGATAATGAACATGTACATGAGTAGAGAACACCAATATCTAATACTGAAAATAAACATGAGTATAGCACACCAATATCTAAATACTAAAAATAAACATTCGTAATGAAATATACATAAAAAACACAATGGTCATGAGAAATATGTGAAGAGTACATCTATATCTATTGGTTGTTTATTTTTTGTAATGGCTGTTAGTTCTCCTGCACTTGCACATATATTTATATTTTAAAGAAGTTTCTTTTTCTCCTGGGATTACTAGCACTGAATTGGTAACGCTAAAGACACTTAATGAGATTTTAATATGAATAAGTAATAATGCTGCCTTGGCTAATTAAATGAATAATAGAACAGAAAAGTGTGAGTTGAAACCTCTCATTACAACTAATATAATGGCAACTTTTATAAAGGATACATAGGCAATGTTCAGTCAATGATCTAGTAATATTTAAGTATTTAAAAAATATTTTTCATATTTAGTTGGGTTTTTTTTTAAAGTAAGAAGCTTTGGAAATCTACACATCAGAAAATGAACTATGTTGTAAGATTTAACGTGATGTTTGTTTTTTTCAGTTTGATAGGTGAAAATGAGATAGTCAAGTAATCATGCGCACGGTGACTAGTGACCCAACTCAATTTCCTACTAATAGCAACGTAAAATTATCCATTATAGGCAGATAGTTCAAGTAATTATGACCAGATAATGGACAAAAATAAACGCATAGAAACGGATATGTTTTAAACATAACTTGGTAACCGTTCATTTTTATTCAACGACCGTCGTACGCTGTAATTTGGTGGCCATTGTTCTTAATGACCGGCCATTTTCTGCACGTGTAAAGCGTGACTAGCGTCTAAAACACAAAGGAAAATATTTGATTGATTTTCTTGATATGGGCGGGGCCGCCGTAAAATCCAATTTTTATGTCAAAAAATGCATTGAGTAGTCACATGATAAAAGAATGCCATTCTGAATAAAACTGGGGCAAATTCCCCTCGTGTATTGTGTCGTTGTGTTCTGAGGTTTTTTTATTCTTCTTTCCATGAATAAAAGAAATATGGTAGCAAGGTCGTTTTGACCAGATGTTGTGTTTTCTTTACAAAGCTTAAGACTGATTATAGTTAATTATGTCAGATTATAAAACCATTTCTAATCTCCATTTCTTTATATCATTCGTCGTATTTACCTTTATCTTTAAATAATGTGTTACAAAGTCAGGTTACTGACTAGAATATCTATTATATATTATTCATAAGTATTATTCAGTGGTTCCATTGTTTCGTTTAACCTACACGGATGACACAATAGAGAGCAAAGTAGACTGTATATGCTATTGTTTATGGCTTGTGCAGGAAACGGTTATTTATTAATGATGCCAGGTTCATTCAACGTGTTGTTTATATTTCATGAAAGGCGCATTAAAGGATTTAATTTGTAATTCAATTTTCTTATTGTCAGTTCAAGGGTGTATCTTTACTGCTCATCAATATGGAAGAAGTAAAGGGATTAAGACTAAGACCACTTGGATGTAAAATTTACTGATTCTTTTTTAAACATCGCAACCTTTTTGTGTACCACTTTTTTTATTTACTTGATCAATTCACATAGCTAACAAATAACATTGTACTTCGAATTTGTCGAAAGAGAGAGAGAGAGAGAGAGAGAGAGAAAATGGGGTTTAACGTCCACTCGACACAGACTATGCTATTTCGGGACTAACACATGGTTTTATGGGGTTTTTTAAAAAGATTTATTTCAATAATTCGCTTACGCGTAGGGGTCTTTCGCAGTGGGAGGAGCCCGGAGGAAACCCACGAGGTTGAGAAGGCGCCCCTATCTCTATGCCACATACGCTGACCCCAGGGATCGAAACCACAGCTGGAAGCCCGAGGAATTCTAGACCACTACCCCCCCCCCCCCCAATTTGCCTCGAAAACCATAGATCTAGTAGTTTGTTGATTGATGTCTAAACGTTTCCTTACTTAGCGAGCCCCCTTAATCATCTCTCATGACCTGATAATCGTGAATAAAACGGGGTTAATGTTCTTGACTTGTGCATCAAGCATCCAAATGACTTGAAACATAAAATAGGTCGGATGCAGTATAAAACGCATCTTTTCGTTAAAAAAGCATATATTTCGCATGGTATAGTTTAGATTGAATTATTAATTTATATTATTGGTCTCTTATGTATTTCTTTCCTTTTTTTTGTTTTTATGGACTTCTTTCTAGCCCCATAACCTTCCCACATCACCATTTCTGTATTAGGTCTATTCTAATATCTAGCATGATTTGGATCTGTCTTTAAATACAATGCAGTGCCTAACACAAATTCCTACAATCTTTGAATACCCCCCCCCCCCCCTCCCTAAAAAAAATAAATAAAAAAAATAATGAATTATATTAATATATATTTTGTACTCATTTCCATCAGACAAATGTATTATATTAAAAGAATTAGATATGTTTAAATACATAATTTAATGTAGTTCGGCAAAACCTTAAGAAATCGTATTCTGCCCAGTACCACATTGATGAAATTTTACTGATCAATTTATCAAATAAGTTAGACAGGGAGAATAAAATGTCAGAAGGCACAGATTAAATCAATATAATACAGACATCTCTAATATTAAATAATATAACCTTCATATTTGAAGGAAATATTGAAATCCCATTATGCTTAGTATTTGATCAACCAAGTTTTGTTTTAATATATTTTGTGAGGTCTTTTTTTAAATATGTATAATGTAGAATATGTATATGACATGAATAGATAATTTAGGATAGGTATACCATTCGTGATGTATACAATAAGTTAGCTAATGCTTCAAACATGATTGGGTGTGTTTTGTAGTTTAGAAATTGTGATAATAATATGGGTCGCATTTAAGTCCAATTCCATGTGACGCTCCATATAATCAAGATATGGTAAGGAGTAAACATGTTTTTAAAATGAAGCTATCTTATTAAGGATATTGGAGAAAATCACCATAGTGAGTAAGTGAGTAATGTCTGTTCACGCACAACATTTTAACATAAATTAACATGTCTGGTCAGATAAGTTGTAATTTAACCTAAAAATAGCTATTGGGTTGGAATCAATGGTATATTGCGTGAAAGAGGTAATATAACTTTCGCTCACAATTAATACCCAACTCTCTCGATATCAGTTATTAGATATTCCAAATAGATTGTATAACTCGGTGGACTGATCGAACTGCGGACAATGAAACTGGGTTTGGAACAATAGCGTGGTCAGTGAGATTGACATGGGGCCATCTGGAGTAGTCAATTACTGGTCAATAATTCAATCAATAGTTAATATGTTATTTAATATACCAACTGTCAGCTTTAAGTAAGACGTCACTTTGTTAGCTCGCAGTCGTCTCTCTCTCCAATCAACTCAACTGAGACGAATCTCTGTCGCTCTCGACTTCTTGTCAATCAGTAATTGGCAATAGCATCTCCCCATCTTCGTTCTCTAATTGATCAACCTGTCATCTAATAATCCAGCTTCGTTTATAGGCATATGTATTGGAAATTTGATATATATTTCTTATCATACTATATAGCTCAATTCGTATATTTGGTTTAAGTACAAGATTTACAATACAGGTATAACTGTATTGGGTGTGTAAACTGGAACCAGGGTGGCTAAGTGTGTAAGACGATGACTCGCTAGCCTGGAGGTTCTGGGTTCGCTCCGTGTATTGGCCGAGAAAGTTCATTGGGATTTTCCGACGTAGTTTCCCCTTGTCAGGGACGGACAATGACAGCTGTATTGTCGCTAGAATAGGACGAAAAACCGAGGTCACGTGTGCACATTGGCACATGTTCGTAAAAGATCCCTAGTATGTTGGAATTCGATATAAAAGTAGGCCGGCACGCCGAAATTTTATTTCCCTCATAAAACACGGCTTGGAGTATGCCAGTATTCATTAGCGGAAAACTAGGACGTTAGACCCCATTTCATTTACTTCTCGTTTTAAACGTTTCGAAAAGAATAAACAAATTGTAATCAAACATCTTATTACATCAGTATTCGTTAAATCACATTTGATTGGATTTATTTATGTTGAATTGCTTTTATAGATGTCATTTTTCCATTCTTGAAAACTTGACATCCGAAGATACAGCATTTTTGCGATGTAAACGATTTCGTGTTTATGGGCAGAAAACAAAATTTGTAAAATTTAATCGTATAGAGTGTGTGTGATCATTAATCGAAATAACGTGGCATATTAATCGATTCACATGGAATATTTGATATAATATTTATCAGTAGTTTATAGAAATATTAATCGATTCACACAAGGAATATTTGATATTATATTTGGGAGTAGTTTATAGAAATAGTGTACTTCTGTATATAAATGACTAAACCTCTTTGAATTGGGTTTAAAAAATATCGACATCATTGGAAATGTATGTTATATGATGATAACCATTCAAAACTTTATGCTCGTAGAGATAACATCAGTGTTGAGATCTAACGGATATTTGAATCCACTGTCGACACATTTAGCTAAAATTTAAACTAAAACCGGACTTTCTCTTAATATTTCATATACAAATGTAACCGTATATAGAGCGTGTCCCCCCCCCCCCCATACACGCCCACTATTATGTCCCGACTGGGCTAATGAGGACGGGCCGAAACAACACATTAGATCAACATTATGCAATGCTTTATTTTGAACCAAATAATAGAGGTTTAGCTTCTCTATATTCCAAGAATCGTTGTTACAATCGACATCTTAATTTATCAATTTCCACGTATTAGCATTGACGGATAAACCCAAACAGATAATCGAAACTAATATATGTTGGACTCGATTTTACTAATTCTTCTTTCATGCTTGTCAAATGTCAATGCGGAGTGATTTATGTCTTAAATATTATTCTGAAACACAAACACAAACTAAATGTAAACAGTGTCTGGTGGTAAGTTTACCTTTTGTGTGATAGCATTATTGCGCACACTAATAACTTGATACAAAATTAATCAATTGTTTAAGATATAATAATAAAAAAACATAATTCATTTTGAGTATATAGTTCTATCATGACATTATGAACCATGAGTAATCGTCGAATCTGACTTTGAATACCCAGAAGAAAGGAATATAATTCATCTATTCCCTAGACTCATATAAAATAGTCTAAATCTTGAATCTAGTATTTAACTAAGATCAAGAGAACTTGTATTTAATGATAAAATATGTAATCATATGAAGGGCTTTTAATACGAGTGTTGATATCTTTGTTGTTGAAGAGCTCAAGTAGCTGTCATCTCCTCAACCCTTCACTGAATTCTCGATAAATTTCATTTTCTTTATTTGTTCTCGCCTTTGTTCTCAGACTTAATCATTATTATAAATTCGACCAAATGACCTTTATTTTGTTTCTTTCAATGCTTAATAAAGAGATTGGTCATTTGGTATTCACGCCATAGTTTCGCCAGACGCTTCTTCAACGTAATCTGGATGACCAGTGTGCCGTTAGATTAGATGCGTCGATTGCTTGGAATATTTTCGCTGCCTTAAGGATAGATAAAGGAAATATTTGCATAGACTGGGTAAATTAAATTGACCACACGATGAATCAGTATGCTAGGGGCATCTGGTTTAAAATCAGTTAAATTACCAATAAATGGTCAGGCCACAGACGTCTTTTAATATTCATACAACGACCTAAGATCCCAGAAACAATATAATCACCAGATTATCATTTTTCCTCCTATAGCTGTTTGTATTAGCAAACATATAAAATATGATAAACACAAAGACCTAGTGATTGATCTACAGCCTGTGCTCGATATATTTAAAGTCAAATTTGTTTCCATGACAACACAAAAATAATTAATCCGAGATATTTCCAAATTTGCAAAAGGCATAGCCTACCTAAAATAATCTTTATACGGTATTTAGTAATTGAACATACAATTAAGATCGACAAAGTGAACTTGTTGAAACGTAGTTTGAATTGTTGGTCGTAGTGACTGTTTTCCATATAAAGTTGTGTTTTTTATACCTATAATAATATGTTAATATGTGTACAGCGTTCCATAAAGATATCGTGAATGATTTGTGGGAGATGGACAGAAATAAAAGAAATTTAGTTCCATAGAAACAAAAAATAAATAAATTTCGAAAAATATCTTAATTCGTTTTATGTGGGATACATATGATAGAAATGCTCGTGCATTCGAATTATAATTAACTGTGCTCTGGAGAACTTGTCAGCACACTTACGACACCAAATGTACGAGATATTTAGACAACACAATTTAAATAATTTTTTTCCCAAAGGATTTCCAACGAAAACTGTGTAGCATCAGTATAATTAGTTATTGTTGTGTTCCCAGTTAACAAACATTAATTACACAAAATGACCCCAACGTCACGTATACATCACACTATATGCGGATAGAGAGACTAACGTAGAGCTTGAACTATGAATGAATTTAATCAAACTTGTATCCCATTTTAGACTGACAAGAGAAAAATCACGCTTTTGTTCTCGAGTGAGTCCTAATATGAAGCCTGTCGTCAGCAGAACAAAAATGAGCAATAACAATTATAGACATATATATATGAACTGTTATTTATATATATACATGAACCTTTATTTGTATTTTTTTTTTTATGTATACATGGACCTTTATTTGTATTATTATATATACATGAACCTTTATTTGTATTTTTTTTTATATGTCGTATTAAAATCTAATAAACCGGATGCTCACAAACCAGGGCGTTCCGGGATAGATCAGAGTACTGGAAGAGAAAGTAGCTCGAGTGCCCCTTGTAAGTGGTGCAGGACGGAGGGCCTGTAAAGAAAGTGTCTAATCGTTCGGATGGGGGACAAGGATCACCTTTACACGTTAGAAGTTGAAATTCGAAATAAAAGTAGATAATAGTGCCTTTTTCAAGGCAAAGTTTCCAGCGTCGACGACGGGCAGGTTTGTGCAAGACATTAAACCCATATCAAAAATTATATAAAAAACGTATTCGGGTTAATTTAGAACTGGTCTTCCATTATCACACATCTAATAATCATTGTTAATAGGAAATGGTATTCAAAGGCTTTGCTTAAGATGGGTAGGGAAGGAAGACTTAGCTGATGAAAGTGCTAACGATGTTCGTATTAAACGAGAAAAGTCTCTAGAAACTGCAAATGGTTTTCGTCAAGAACGTTATTTAATCAGCGACTCGCCTAACTAAATCACAGCCCTCAATCTAAATAACATTTACCAGTAATTGTGGACTTAAATAGTCTTCTCTTTCGATGTGTCTTAAGAAAGATACTTCAGATCCTAGAAACCAATCAAGACAGTTCCAGAAGTGCCCCGTGGTATTAGTGAAGGCTCCTGATAAATTGTTATAACTACCTTGCACTTAACTAAAAAGGAACCATCGATATATTTCAGATACTTAAGAAATAAATATTTTTCATTTACTGTCTGGCGGATAAAATTTGACCTTAAAAGCAAATGCATTAAACGACTGAATGATTGAAGGTTGTCAAAAATGATATGATAGGTTACATATCATAAACACTTTAAGAAAAAGAAATTCAAAGGAAGCGAATTTAATATTTCATATTAAGAAAATAAAAGTCTTCGATAGTTGCCATAAAACCATCTTATATTCTAATGTTGCAGTGATGCATTCGATTTAAAACATTATAAATCGTATTCATTGAAATTTATGTTATTTTTGTAACGTTTACGACCACGCGTGATTGGGGCAAAAGTGTTTTCTCCATGATTAAATCTCAAGAAAATCTAATAATTTAAATATTTTTCAATTAAGTAATTTAGAATGAATGAATGACCGAAATAGGGTTTAATGTGATACGTTTCTCCACACCAGTGCACCATAAGAACATTTTGCCCGAGTGACAATTGTGTTCCAATTATCTATGGTTCTTTTAAGTGCACACCAACTTGTACACAGGACTTCGGTTTCATCCCATCCGAACAATCAGACGTTATGCTTTGCCAGACCCTCCGTCCTGCATCACTACCTACGTGCAGGATAGTCCCCCAGGGAAATATAATCATCCAGAATAAAACCATTTTTTTTTATCTGCAAGCCATCCAAATTATTTTTGTTTTCTTTGAATAGATTTAGACGATTTACGAACACCTGGGCACTTTCTGGAATCTACCACCAACCTGGATCAATTCTTAAACATAGAAACATCCAGACTTCGACTTCATTAGTCCAGTAGTTGCTGTCTGCATGGTTATAGCCAGTAGCTAGCCCAATGACCTACATGAATTTTGCTCAACTATAACAAAAACACAAATTATAACACTGGGAGAATCATTTAACAGATTCGTATTGCGTCAGAAGGGTTCCAGAATATTGTTTTAAGACAAATGGCATTAAAATTTAAAGATTATTACGGGCAGTATCTTAGTTGGGTATAAACTCAAGCCTGAAGTTAGTATAAAAAAGGTCTGTCATTGAGTCAGCTGGCGTGGTGTCGATTCCCCGGTTGTACGTGACAAGAAATAGGCTAGCCTGTCCAACCCAGTGGGATTTTTCTCCGGGTCCTCCGGTTTAATGCCAAATGATCTAGTTTGTGTTGAGTGGACGCCAAACCCAATTTCCCCCTCTCTCTATTATCACCACAAACTATACACTTGCAAACAGAAGAATATTTTTTTTATATCCAAGTTAAGTAAGGATATCTTTTGTAAATAGAATATTTACCTTGAATGTTATATTCCGTGGCTGGATACACTGCACAATGTCTGCAAGTAAATTATGCACCACTTATACCACTTGGTCTCCAGACAATCAAATTTAAGTGGTAATTCGTTATTGTTTCCATTTGGGTTTTCATTTATAATCCTAATTAATGATTTGATTTGATTATCACATGGAATAATTTCTGCAATTTGACAGAAAATGCAAATACTTATATAACATTCTGGAACCGATAGAACTCCGCAGAAATATTTGTCTGGCAAGCTGAAATCAAATATATCATAATTATAGTCATTTACCTTATTCATATGGTCACTGATACGCTAATGGTCGAATGTCTACAAGTTAATTAACCCCCTTTTTGTTAACAGAGAGAGAGGGGTCATTTCGGGACTAACATAGTTCGATTTTATTTCAATAAATCGCTTGCGTGTGGGGTCTTTAGCAGTCGAAGGAAACAGGAGGACCCGGAGAAATCTCACGATGTGCGAGAAGGGACCCTACTCCTTGTCACATATAATCGGAAACTCGAACCCACGCGAGTTGACTCAATGACAGATCTTATGAGGAACTGGCTACTCGAAAATCTTAGATCCAGTCCATATTAGACTCCTTTAAATTCAGATTATTTTGTTTTTGAGAAGTATTTGCAATAGTGATTGTTTTTGTAGCGCTGTGAATAAGATTATATGTGGAATTATCGCGATATAAATAGTGGACTTATTACCATTATTACAAGGTCCCTGGGTCGATCTTGATGTCGTCAGAGGAATTCCCCCTTGTCACTGTGTCAGAAGGATCGACCTGGCAGTGAAACGCATATAGTCGTTCGGAAGATACAAGAACCTCATTACATACCCGTGTACCATTGGCTGCATCTAAAAGATCCCGCGACCGTATGAAATACGAGTGGACTGTAATGCTGCTGTCCGATAACTATACAGTGCATTATACAAGAGCTAAATCTGCCTATTGTAGGCCTTTCTTTAGGCCTGAAATGTTGTAAAAACTATTAATAAGACATTCTTTAACTTATCCAGGCCATAATCAGCTTTTGATGTCAAGGCTAGCCTGCGATATTTGTTGGATTATAGTTCGATTAACACTCAAAACTTTCCTTGGTAATAAACGATTAAATGGATAATCGAGACTATTAGTTTTTGTCTTACCGACTTCAGTAATGATGCTCGAGGTTAAGCGGAACTTTCATCCGCTTAGTTCGCGGTTCATAGTAGATCAGCTTGACTGAAATTTTCAGCAAATTGCCGTTACATTATGTAGTGTTTAACTATTATTGATATAACTGCCGACTCGTTATCAAATCTCCCAATGTAATTTCATTTCGCTCTTATATACGTTTAGTTCCTATACCAGCTTTTTGTACGGAGTCACTTCTTTACTGTTTTAATTATGTACCAATGAAAATAACACTGACAAGGTTAAATTATTTTGTAAAATAGTTTCTACAAATCTTTCTTCTAAGACTACTTCGATTTTAGTGGGTTTATTCATCGGTCCGATGGAGCTTGAAATTGAATGAAACATTTGAGTAAGAGATATTCTATAATGGTGACTGTTGTGTCAGACATTTTGATATCAATCATTTATTTTATAAGCCATACATAACTCTTATTTTGGCGTCTTGGTTACCCATTAAGCACAGCATTAATTTTAAAATACTTTTACTGATTTATAAACGTTTTTTAAAAATAGCACTTATATAAAAGATTTAATCACTGTATATTCGCCAACCAGGTTTTCTTATTTGAATAATCTGCTTGCGCTTAGTGGTATTTAGCAGCGGGAGGTAACCGAAAGACCTGGAGAAAACCCACGCTGTTGGACATGCGACCCTACTCTTTGTCACGCACAAGTAGAAAATTAAAACCATGTCACTTGATTCAATATCTGACAATCTGATAAAAAGCACACGGCTAAACCATTCGTCAAACTAAACTATTTATGAAATAGTTACCCTACCATGAGTATAACTTTTTCACATTATGGCATTTATATTTTATCGTTAAGAACAACACTTATGTCTTTTGTTTTTGTTGTAACCCATCCCTTACAGGGTCTTGTTCATCATGCAAAATCAAAGAGTACGACGCCTCTAATCGCGAAATACGCCACTGTAACAAATATTAAATTTTCAAATGACATCTATTGCTCTTTACTGCAGTATCACATTGATCACACATTGCATTTTTTATATCTAAAATGTTTGAAAGACACCAACAGGAAATGTTATGATAAACGCATGCCATAAATAGGCGCCCGAAAGAAACTCTACCACAGTTTCAAATTACCTTACTTTAATAACAAAAGATAAATGGATAAAGTAAAAGTTATAAAAAATCTCAATATGTCAATGTAATCCTAAAATGACAACCAAACAGCTTCCGACAATGGCGTCAGCGTTACCCAATGCGAGATGGGGTAAGAAATCGAGCCATCAACTTTTTAGAAAATTTGTATATCGAACGGCAATTCGCACAAGCTCAATTTCAAGGCACATTAGTAACGCATGGCCACTCATTGCCTAAATACCGCCCAAAGCTCCGCGACACAGAGACACGGCCATTGTGGAGACATCGCTTTGCAATACCTCCCGAACGCATACCCATCAAGAGAGACACGCGGTATTCCGTTAGCTCTATACAAAGTTATTGCGCTGCCTGCATTGTAATGTGGCCTGTACTAAATACCGAAACAAATCCATAGAGTAATAATTTGGGTTTGATACTAATTACCGAAAAGTCTTAAATATCACTAAATACCGAAAAAATAACATTTATTATCGAATACTTTTTAAATATTGAAAAAATGGGCATCCAAGCCTTCCTAGGACCGGTTGTGCTGGCTCATTTGGACTAGGCCACGCATAAAGATGGTAGTAAGCCCTAAGTGATCCATGGGTCAGACTAGAACAAAAAAAAAAGAATTGTGGGCAACTCTAGGTCACAGTTAAATCGGGTGGTCACTTTAGGTGGGTAATGGGTCACACAAGGCGATGCATAACCTCGACTGTACCAGATATATATTTCACAGATGTCAAGACTCAAAACGGCAAAGGATACCGTCACCCAATTAAACGACCCATTTGAAAAACGCAGATTCTAAGACTCCAAACTGGACGCAGTCACCCAATATTTTGATTCAACCACAAGTAAATGACAAATTGTTATCCCATGCAGTGTCGTGTGCAACTTGCCTTCAACGTATCTTTGATTTGCCTACAAAATCATGCCGAACTAGGGACATTTAAAAGTAATATTCAGACTTTTACATTCACAGCATATCGCTATTCCAAATATACACGCCCATGTACATCGGCTCTGTTTTGTTTTTATCAAGAAGAGTTGGGATATTTTAAATTAAAGGTTGTCATGAGAAAACGTGTTACAATCTTAACATAAAAAGACTCCTTGTCTTTAGGCCGTTATTCTATTAACTGTCTGATACAACAATAGAGACCCGGATGCAAAGATTCCATCGTAGATGAAAAACAGACAGAGAAAAGTAGATCTGGAACAAAGCTCTATCTTAGGTGGCTGTGTTACCAAAGCTTTCTAATATCACCTCGTAATTGCTCAGACAGTATATTTTGAGTAGTACGGCTTCTAATCGGAAAAAAGAAAGTAATTCACTACATAATTAATCATTAGAATAATTTGTATTTGCATTGAAATTACTAGTTTTTCATTTGGATAAGAAATGAAAGTATCGATCTAACTGACTTTGTTAAGCCAATTTTCTATGTGTACTGGGTATTTATGTTAATTAAAAATGTTAAGTCCTCAAGTAAGACCAATTTTAGGTTTTACTGTCAATAGTCTAAGTTAAAACGAAAGTAGAAATTGTAAACAAACTAAGTTTGGAAATATTTTAAATTTTATTCCATCACTATTCATAATAACACATAACATCAACCCAATGCATAAATCTATTGTTTATTTTTGATAAATCTTTTGTTTATTAGTAAATGAAACTCTCGGTAGTTAACTAGTCATGGACGTTTAATATGAGGTGGGCATACGGAACAGGACAATTTTATACATTGAATGTTGTAAATCTGTATAGTTACCCCTTCTTCAATGCGGTGACACTATTGAAGTATCCCATTAAACTTCAAAACGTTTGGATCGATACCACCTCGGTGGAAATGGACGTTAATCACCAGAAACGAGCAATCCATAATTCGAACAATTTATGTTTGGGAAGGGTCAGTGCCATTCAGATATAGGGTGTGGTGGGAATCCCACCAGTTTCTGCTTCATTTATGTTTTTTCTGAAGGATTGCACGGATTTTATCATTTAGGTTTGTCTGGTATGCACTAAGTCAAGTAATTGTTTATCCTGTTCGCCGCTTCCACATCCAAACACTTTTGCATGGCAGTTTTTTGTTGACTAATGTCTACAGTCGAAAAGTCATGGGTAACATTTCAGTGGAAAGATCAGACATAAATGAGGAAAATAGCATATAAGATGACGTCACAACAGAAATTACTAGTCTGACTCCAGATTTGTCTGATTGAGTTACCTGTCCATTAAGACTGAAAGTTTGTCAGTTTTGCAGTATGTCATACATTATCACTTAGTGTCGAAAAAATGACTATATGAAGGTTTCGAAATGGGTTATTTTCAATAGGTTAATATTCACTGGACAATTAAACAAGGCTAGGAAACTAATAATATAATTTATACGAGTCATACATGTGCATGTCATATTGTTGTAATTTTTGTAATATCAATGCAGTTTCCGAAGCGGATCCTCAAATACTCTAGATATTACTTGAAAACATTAGATTCAACTCATACTGGTTATTCAATGCAAATTGACATAGGATGTCCTTTAAGAGGAGCACAAAATATTCTAACTATTGTCGGATTCAAAGGAAGTCGGGAAAATTTAGTAAAATATAACACATTAATTTAATCTACGATGAGATTGTAAACACAAGAAACCACACTTTTTATAAGAAATAATCTTCTAGATTTCACATTAAATTGCATAATCCATTTATTTCGTCCCTTGACAGACGTTATATTCACGCATATATTTACGTTGCGCGCAGTTGCATATATAATTAAAGAATGAATAGAGGTCAATTTGGTTTTAGCCCGAGATGGTTATATTTTAAAAGTATAGTTTAGCTTCATTTATAGAATATTCCTTGGGAGTCAAATAAAAATTCGATCGAAGGAACAACCACAGCTGGCAAATAAAGGAGAATTGAAATTTGTAACGTGGAAATTAAACGAAAAGCAGATTTCTGACAGCTTTAGCAAGAGGCACCTCTCTCCTGTCTCCCTTGCTCTTGTGTTTATCGATTTAATTTAGCGAGGAGAAATGATTATTGGACTCCTTTATAGTGCCAGACATTAAGATGGAAGAATTCAGATTCCTATGACATTTGGAAAACAGAGAAGCTTTAAATGAATGTTTTGACCCTTTTGAATCAATTCTAGGGGAAAAAGCTCTTCATTCAAGTAAACTTTTCTTTTCTAAATCCCGTATTGATTGATGACAAATGTTGTTTTTATTGCTCTTCTGGAAATTTTGGCGGTCTTCGAAGATAAATAGTTTTAAAAACCCACGCCATGCTCCTGTTTTTGATGGCACATATTGTTCGAGACTATCAATCACTGCCAAATAGTTTTTAGTCTCTTCTTTCAAACTTCGATTTACCGAGGTTTTTCTGAGAAAACTCTGTTTCATATACAGTCTAAGGTAATCGTGCTGCATTTGCCTTTAAGCAAACGCTCATCTAGGATTGATTATTTCTCGGCACGATGTAACATTTATTCCATTAGTCACCACAAAAAGCCTGGGTTTAAACCTTAAATGAAACGGAAAGCACGATAAGACGTTATATGTAATTATAGTTTGGAATATGAAAAGTTGGTAACTCAATTTTATGAAGGGCAAATCGGGATAAATTTATTCTGGACGACGTTTCGCTCTCCGATTATTGCTAGAACACTTTCCAGTGGATGGGTTTCATTATCTTCGTTTATACACCGAAAGAGATTTTATAAATTTATCGCTGTTTGAGCCCACATCAAAATCAATGATGGCGACTGATGGAATAAGAAGCGAAGGGCGAGAGAAGACAACCGCCAATTTCCAACCAACTTTTCAACAATCCAATAACCGCGTAGTAAGTGACCCATAAACCAGCAACCAAAATAACCAGTATATTGCAGCAGGAGAAGCGACCAAATCTTTGTCCGCCATGGTGTCCAATCAATAATGTTGGGCTGGTTATTTATTGATTAATTCCTTCAGTGTATAGTTATCTTGGTTTGACTACCTCTCTGGTATTGATCAAAGCATGTCTGCCAATGACGGGCACCTCACTAACCGTTTGTTTTGGGCTCTCTGGTGCCCCAGTACATCCGAAAACTAATACGGCCTACAGCCAATCTTATCGCTTAATCAATATCTCTAAGAATGTTTTCTCTTCTCTTGCAGGAATTGAACTTTCCTTGCCAACTTCTTTCAATGCCTTCAGAGATTTGGTTCCAATTTATTTTTTTTTGTGCTGTAAAATTTTGTTCAAATAGCATTTAGAGATGTGTCAATTTACACACATGGTATATTTTTTTATTTGATTCGCAAGTTTTTGTTTCTTTCCTGTTGGAAATGGACAGTCCTACTTGAATTTACTAGGGATCTCAAAAAGTGGAAAGTTGTATTTTAACAAAATTTTAGCTAATTGCCTATTACAACTTCAATCAAATATTCAGTAATAAAAGTAGGGTAACTGTAAAACAAGTTAAATATTTGTTCAGATTAAATCTTCTTAGATGTATATTAACGAAAGTGATAACGATTTGGAATCATTTACACTTTCTGAACAACAGCTTAGTTTTCGCGGCAGTCTCCCGCTTCGGACCCAATCGCATTAAAAGATGTCCGTCCATGAAACGATTTGATCCAATTTCATGTGGCGCTGGTTTGTGCTATATTTAGATATTCAACTTTCACAACATTGCATTTTCCAATGGATTCAAAATCATGAAATGTCGAACACGATCACTGTATGTACGCTATATTTTAAGAAATTGAACTGATAGGGCATCTTAAAGTATAAAGATTACATGTGGACGCTTTGCAGCAAATATTCCTAAAAAGCTCAACTATATGTCGCAGTATCTGCCAAGAAAATTAAATTACATACGCACATCAACTGAAAAAGAGAATTGGATCTTTACAGCTTCATGTGTTTGTAGACTGTATGAGTGAGTGGTGGCGTTTTTTTCTCTGTAAGTTTTAAACAGCACTAGTAGACAACTTCCGTGTGGTTAGCTACTAATTACACGAGTTGTAGCAAGGTTGTATCCATTATTAATTGACCTCACAAACAAAAGTAATTACATTATATGGTCGTTACTTACGCTTGCCTGTTTTTCATTTCGTTCAGATAGAAAATAACTGAAACGAAATAATGAGTGGAATTGACCTCTTCCTCGTGCTGCGTGAGGAACATAAGCGCATAGATTTTAATTGCTAGTATTACGTGAAAATAACTAGCTGTATCTCTTTGATTTGGGTCAAAATCAAAATTGTTCATTTCAAAGGATTTCATATGTTGAATTCTTTTTTGGGTTTTATTTAACGATAAAACCCTTGGTTGAGATAAAAACCCATTTTGTGTCCCACTATTGTACAGAGCTTGTCGCACAACCAATCGAAAAGTTAGCTCCATTAAGTTCGATTACGCTATAATGGACAAACCCAAAGCCTCATATATAGTGTCTTGTCTGTGACGTGGTAAAAGAAATTGCTTTTTGTTTAATTTTAGTGTTAGTTGTTGCCCTTAACCCACCATGTTCTATGATACTCGTTATCATGACAGGTGAAAAATGGCGACTATGGCCGCATTTGGCCAGACTTTCTTTTACTTATGTACGGCTCTTTTCAAAGAAATATCATTATGCACTATTCAATTTGTTTTATATACAAATAAAACCACATTTCCTAATGCCATTGTTGAATGTAGAGATTATCTAGTGAGAGAGAGAGAAATGGGGTTTAACGTCCACTCGACACAAACTAGGTCATTTCGGAACCAACATATGGTTTAACTTTATTTCAATTATTCGATCGCGCGTAGGGGTCTTTATCAGTGGGAGGAAATCGGAGTACCCGGAGAAAACCCACGAAGCTGGACAGACGAACCTACCCCTTGCCACGTACAACCGGTGATTCAGATTATCTAGTGATGTCCATGTAAATGGAAAAACGTCAGAAGTACTGAAGACAATCCAGGTCATTGGTATATAGAAAAACCATATAGGTTTAAATTTAGGAGCGTTAATTCCGTCTTCTATTAGCCCAGATTAGGTACAGAAACGTCTTCCTAGGCGCAAACTCGGGTCTGTATCCCACATTCAGTTGTTTGGTAAGCATGTATCCTTATGGAATTTGTACTGCATATTTTAAGTTCTTAATTTCCGCATTATGTTCTGTCCACTAGTAAATGTGGGCTTACAACCATGGACTCTGTGGGCTAAAACTATCCAGAGATCACGCTAATAATAAGCGCATTTAAACTGCACATCGGATAATAACTAACTAGAACTCCAGAAGACAACAATACGGACATGTCAAATAATAAAAGCACTGGCAATGTCAGGTGAATGGTTCTGCTCTATAAACTATACGTTTAATCTATAATACAAACGTCGTTACACTCATGTGAAAATTTCAAAAAATATTAATCTAGTGTATTATCCATCCCAACAAAGTGGTCCTAACCTGGTATAGCAACTAATGTAAAATATGTTTACGGAAATAGGGGACGCGGTGGCTTAGTAAGTAAGATGTTGGCTAACTAACCTGGAAGAGGGGCCTGGCGGCAAGGTCTCGTGTACAAACTCACGTAAAAGACCTTAGCATTTTCGTAAATGAAATAAAATGAAATGGAATGGTGCGGGAAGAGGGGCCTGGCGGCAAGGTCCCGTGTACAAATTCACGTAAAAGACCTTAGCATTTTCGTAAATGAAATAAAATGAAATGGAATGGCGTTTAACGTCCTACTGTTCGGGCACTGTTTCTCTCACCGCGCACAGTAGGATGTTAAACCACATTCCATTTCATTTACGAAAATGCTGTTAGCTAAATATTAAAGAAAGTAATATAATAGTCGAAATCCAGAAGTCTTCCGATGGGGCACTTATAATTCGGTTCATAGGCCTATATCAAACAAGGATTGCATATAATAATAGGTTAGTAGCATTAGAACACATCGCTTCTAGTACATACTATTAAGGTTCTTGTTTCTGACCTTTACCAGGAAAATATATATGTATTTATCCTCACACCAGGAGTTCCGGAATAACCTAGAATCAGTCTGAACGAAAGACAACCCAGCAGCAACATTAGCCTACAATGATAATTTACCTTTTTTGGATTTGCTCAAATCTTGTTTTGTCTATGTGCGTATGTCTCCTACATCAACTCTTTTACTGCATTCGGGTATCTAATCTGTCAAAATAGCTTGTTAACTGGTCGCGTAATTGGATGTCCAACGTAGACTGTCTGAAGTTTGTGGACAATTATATCCTAAAGTCAAACTAGACAACGACCTCGTGGAAGGCGAATTGGTGATTTATGAGTAATGTTCATCGAAATGCCTTAGAATTGTGAAGAATTGAAGTTTGAATTTGACATCACCATTAACCTTATCAAATTTAATGTGTGAAAATGAATCGCGTTAAAACGATGGACATATTTGGTATTTTTTTTTTGTTTCAGTCGGTGTTAAATATTGTCATTATCAAAACGCGAGTTCGTGTCTGTAGGTGACATTAGCTCGATTGGTGCAAAAAATTAATACGCTAAACCCGATTTCATTTCAACTTTATTCAAGAAGTCTAGTCACGGCCCCATTTAAATATTGGAACACGCATCCATTGTCATATCAGTCTTTGGTCGAAGGTGCATTGAATATACGTACGCCTGGGTAAAGCAAACAGTGGCCGCGAAAGGAGAACCCGTATTGAAAAAATTAGTTAATCCCACTTAGATGGTTTTAAACAACTCTTTATCCAAGTACCGGGCGACTGTGCGGAACCCTGTGATGGGTTTTCAACAAATTAGCATACAGACTCCAGTTGTAGAAGAGCTTCTTGGCTGACACCTATACATATTTATCGATGGGAATAAGAGTACTTTGTTTTCCAGATAGTTACCGAACAGTGCACATTATTTCTGCGTTTTATTTAGGATCTTTGTTTAAAATAATATCGTTTATCAGGTCCCTTAATGAACGGTGTGTGACAAGTACTTTTATAAACAAATCCGTTTACCAATCATTCCAAAACGCTGATGCAAAATCTCCCAGCGGATGCTGAGTTGCCATTAAACACTATTTCGTTTCCAAACTGCACCATAATTTCATCTGACGCTGTCAGACACGGCACAGTGCGTCATTCTTAAAGGCTCAATACTACTCTTGTTGTAACTGAATATGTCCCAATCTTTATTCGGGTCAACAAATTGTATTATTTTACAATATTCTAATTAATTGATGATACAAATTTCATCTTAACACACTTAATTTTAAAAAATGGAAAAATTCAACTAAATGATCTGAAAAGCATATAAGGTAAACCTTTTAAATGTGACTTGGATTTTAAAATATTTTCGAACCCTCTGGACAACTAAAATAGGACGTAATGGATAATTTACACACCAAGTAGGACACTTAAACATCAATTACTTAGAATAAGGCTATTATTTCTTTTCTGTAGCTGCCAAGCCAGCAAGAGTGTTATTGTCCCTTTAAACGAATATCAGGGAACAGTCTTCGTTGTCCAGGGTCATATATTAATCAGACAAAAAAGAAGAGCATTCAATGATTGACTAGCATAGGATATTTCGCGAGTAACACACGGTGCAGTTATCGGTACCAACCCGTTGCGTTACTACGATGGAATCATGGTGCTTGTATTTAAAACCACCTACTCTATAAAAAGACACAATATAGTAGATAAATGTTCTTGTGTTAGTACAATCTGTTGCAAAAGCAACAACAATTCTTTATAGAACTCATATAACAGGAGTGTGGTATGTGCCAAAGAAATCGAGATCCATTATTATTTACACATGAAGAAACTTTTAGACCAACGTGAAAAAATATTGTTAGATCAATTAACACTTGAGAACATTTGGTCATCATTACCACATCAGCGGTATAAATTATGCATGCTATATAACCCGTAAAGGCTTAAACGATGCGTCAATGTTAGCACGGGAAATAGTCCGCGAATAACAGAGTGCTACAATGACAGCCAGTGACAACTTGGACCGAGGACTCAATGAATTGTTAATACGAGCGTAGGTAAAGTGTCATTCGGCTCTATAAATTTTATTATTCACATTAATGGGTTTATTCATGTACTTCTAGAAATAGACACTTTAATTATTCCTAGACATAACAATTACACTTGGATGATTTATGTGGGCTTAATGCACATGTAAATGCAGTTCTTTATTGTTAATATTGCACTGCTTTCGATAGATCATTGGCCCACAAGTAATGACGAAATGCGATATGAACAGTTAGTTCCCAAGACAAAACGCAAAACAAAAAACTTAAGACTTTTTCACGATCGATTTGGATTTAGATATTCCTTACTGTAGTGTTAATTAAAATTCGAGATTCCCGTTGTATTGTTTTTTTTTTATCAAGAGACATACCGTGTCAAAACAAAACAAGTTTTCTGTGAATAAAGTTTAAATACCGATGTGGTTTTCTAATATAGAGACAGTAATTAAGATGATTTTCTATGCTTATATTTCGTTTGTAGCAATCGCCGCACACATCATTAAAGGCTGTCAAATGGTAGCATTTTCTACCATTTCAAACTCTGTGAATTGCTTACAAACATAGATTATGGTAATGCAGTCTCCTGTCAGGTCCTCCAGTAAATCCTGTAAAATCAAGCCTGTTGCAGATAAAAGGGCAGCTGGTATTGACTGGAAACACACTGCAGCTTAAAAAGTCTGGCGTTAAAAGACAAATAACAGTTTTGTCGTCTTAAAATAGATCAAGCTGAAGACAGTAAGTATTTTGGTAAATATTTCTAGGACATGCGGGGTTACCGAGGCCTTAAATACATAAAAATGGTAATTGATTTAGTATGCAGGCAGACTTATTATATAATATCAGAGAAAACGTATGAGATTTTAATACACTTTATTTCTTTTAGCCCATGATCTTAATCCATCAGATGTTTAGGAATCAAAGCAATCATGAGTTAACTACCGAGTGGGTGTGTTGCGGGGGGGGGGGTGCAGGTGGTTATCCATTGTGAGCGGTGTTGGGGAGGAGGGGCTTGGCTAAAAACAGGTTCGTGTGCACATTGTGGTACACGTAAAAGGACCTTTGGAAGCTTGAATTAGAAGACGAGTTGGTGAAGAACAGTAGGACATTCAAACAGATTTCATTTCTTTTGATGTATAAATAAAAACTTGTTATATAGTTACTTCCCTTCTTGCCCCTTTTCAGATAGCTGGGACATCGGACGGTTGTATTTTTATACGCCCAAATTTCATGTGGACGTATCTTGTCGTTGCCCTTGGTCGGCAGTCCACAATTTGTTTGTGATATCTGTACAGGTCACATATTTTATCTGATTTTGCCGAAACATGAAATATAGGTTTATCTAAAACGGCGGTCGATATTGGCAAGTATCTTATAGTAATGTCAAATGGATAATGCCCCCTTGTGGACACTCTGGAGGTCATAACTTTTATCCGATTTTGATGAAACTTGAAATGTACGCTTATATACAAAACATCTTTTCCCTAGTGTTTTGAGAGTTGGGACTTGTTCTAGGAATGAATAGATATGAATAAATATCACTTTATTCAAAACGCTTGGATGAATATTGTATATGTAAAGAAAATTGTTAAATACGTCCAATCATAACCATTGTTACACCAATGTACAGTCTTTCTGAAGTAATATATGATGGGTGATGTTTCATAAACGAGCTGCAATTACCATTTGAAATTTATCTTAGTGAATTGATTTACAAGTCTATGAAGAAAGAAATGGGCCATAATCACACTTATCGGAAAATTAGAATAAGTTTGAGACAAACCACTGATACTTTCTAGTCTATTAATAATAAGTTAAAAATATATGAAAGCTGGTGGTATTATCTATATGGCAGAAACGGTCATTATGTAGGCTTTGCTAGCTGTCTGAAGATGTTCATATGGCCGCGGGACTAACCAGAAAACAGTAATCAAATGAAAACAGAAATAAATACAGAGCAATCACGACGAAGAAGTAAATTTGATTTCAGGCCGAGACAAAAATTGAATTTTCAGTCACTTGGACGGCGCACCTGGTCTTTTCCTGATGTCATTAGTTTCTAAAGGTCTTAAAGTCGTGTGAAAGGAAATGTTTATATCATTTTCTTCGTCACGGATTTACCGGAAGCTAATTCGCTGTAGATTACTTGATTTAAAATCAAAAGGCCTAAAGAAAGACCTGCAATAGACAGACTTCGCTCTTTGATAACGCCTGTTTAAGTGGGTCTAGCTCTTTGTTCAGGACAACAAGTCTTGTATATAAAATAGCATTTTTATATGTTTGACATGAATACCCAACTTTTAATTTCTTAGTCCACAGGTTGTAAACAGAAGTTTATATATTCAAATGGCGATTAGATCTTTGTGGAGAAAGTAACTACACGTAGTATCAGTCAGCAGTCAAAACAATATAGTTAAAGTAGCTGAGTCTCTAACGCAATACCATCAAAAATCATCAACTTTGAAAACAAACATTATTTGTCAATTTAAATAACTTTGATGCTGTGATCTATGAATACCCAACTTTTAATTTCTTAGTCCACAGGTTGTAAACAGAAGTTTATATATTCAATTGGCGATTAGATCTTTGTGGAGAAAGTAACTACACATAGTATCAACCCAGCAGTCAAAATAATATAGTTAAAGTAGCTGAGTCTCTAACGCAATACCATCCAAAACCTTCAACTTTGAAAATAAAAATTATTTGTCAATTTAAATCAACTTTGATGCTGTGATCTTACCGGAAAAGGGTGGACTCCTGATATCCAATATTTCAGACAAAGTAAATATTTTACCATTGGTACACGAATCGTGTACCATAAAGCGCTTCAGCCTCAGTTCTAGCACTAAATTAAACGACGTATGTATACTGGAATAACCAGACGCTAGAAATTTGCATTCGATTGAGACTGCTGGCTTATTTCGCGGAACATAACAGATTTGAAATTAGAGTAAAAACGGAAACCATTGAATGTAATTCATATTACAGTATTATATGCGTTGCGACCCAATTGTGTCAATTTCTAGGTCTCGAATGTTAGCTATTTAGCTTCTTTAATTTCTAGTGTGCCTACGCCATTTTCCTGATACACTGCATACAGTTTTTTTGTCTATTACAAATTCAAAATTACGTTTGGCATCGTTTTAAGCTTTATTACAGCCGCAGATGAGTGAATGAACAGGTCTGCACGAGGAGTGTTTTTGACAGCGATTGATGACGATGTCAAATACAACAGCTCGAGAAATCCCCTGACTTTACCATTGAAGAAGTTGAGACCTCTTTAGGGGATACTAACAGACACTGGTATTGAAGTTTGAATGTTCTTTGGTCTATTTTAGGTGAAGCATGGCGGCTTACAATCTTGTCTAGTCTCGAATCCCTAATCAAATGAACATTACTTTGTATTTGGAGAAGTTGGTTATTTCTTTTAAAAATCAATAATCGTCCTGAAAAAAAGTTTTTATTTTCATTTGCTCTTATGCAAAGTCTTATCCCTTGTCCATATTTTCAGCAAACGTTAATTCGACTTACGTCAAACCAATAGTGAATACTTTGGGGCCACAATTTTAAAATACATTAATTCTGTACACATATTATAGATAGTGTTTGTGTGGGTTCAATTTATGATAAATGGGGCCTTTACTAGTTTCTTGAATTGATTAATTTGGTGTAAAATCTTATTTAATAGAAGGATGTCCACACACAATAAATACAACCAATATAGCTATATATTTGAGCTTTTTAATATCCTCTGCTTGTATACAGAGATAATTGGAACACCACACTCCAAACGTATCCGATCTGTGTCTTTATCGAACACATTAATATGTGTACATATTTAAAGAGTTGCAATTTCACATTTTTAAGTAACATTTTTAAAATGTATTAAAATAAAGCCCAAAAATAGATTGTATCTATAAACAGTCCCACCTTGTTAAAGAATAATCCTATAATTCACTATTGCCAGTTGAGAAATTGGCAAAAATATCATTTTCAACTTCAAATTCAAACGGGGGTGAATGGAAAAACAAGGGAGGTAATTGTGTTATTATTTCCTGTGTCACTGATTTTAATGCCTGGGAAATAATGCCCATGAACGTACAATAATGAGTTGACTACCTCTTTGAGCAAATGACATACAAATAATTATGTTTTGACTTTCTTACAAAATATGAAATTCCCGCTTTAATGCAGTTTATCAGGCATGGTATATCTATTCTTTACGGATGCATATTTGTAGATATATGTTAGTAATATATGTTAGTCTGCAAAAAATGCATGAAAATAAAATAAAACCAAGTTCGAACAATCCAAACCATCAGACAAAGTTCCAGGCAAAATCGTGTAATCTTCAAATGGACTGTTTGCCGTGTATAAAATACACGACAAACAGTGGTAACAGGTGTACTTTCTAAACTGTTTATCTTGAACACATTTTGTTCTTTAAAGCGGTAATTTCATATTTTTAAGTTATATTTTTAAAATGTATTAAAATAAAGCCTTAAAATAGATGGTATCTATAAACAGTCCCACCTTGTTTAAGAATAATCCTATAATTCACTATTGTCAGTTGATAAATTGGCAAAAATATCATTTTCAAATTCAAACGTTTGAAGATAGCTATTGCATGGGGGGAATAGAAAAACCAGGGAGGTAATTGTGTTTTTATTTCCGGTGTTAATAATTTATAAAAGTTGGAAATAATGCCTATGATCGTATAATAGTGAGTTGACAACCTACTGAGCAAAAGACAGTAATAATTACGTTTTAACTTTCTTAGAAAATATGAAATTCTCACTTTAAATAATACTTATTCAATATGTACTATATTTGAGTGATTTTTACCCAAATTAAATTCATGTAAGACTTCAAGACGCGCATGTTGAACCTGGTCAATGTTAACAGGTTAGACGGTGATATTTGTGTGATAATAACTGGATTAAATGTCAATGTGTTAGTCTATCTCTAAATATATAACAAAACATTAATACGTGAATCCTGTAAGTCTATAGAATCATATAAAGGAACGTCCATTAAACCATAGCATTTACGAAGTATATTCACAGATAAAACGAACACAAAGCATAAAGCCATTAGTGTATTGTTCTATGTGCTTATGTTTAGGGTTTAGTGACAATGGTTCGTGTTGATAGTGGTCTATAGGGACTAATATATCGTCGTACGACAATCATATTCACTTGATGATATTCGTATTTAATATCTAAAAGATAATCCAGTAAAGGCGAGACTGTTAGACCGTTGCAAAAAACATACGGTTAATTGTGTTTTGTCTGGTGACTATAACCATATCTCATACTTCTACTTTCGTTTTGTCTTTTGGATGAATACACTGCATTGTATATCACTGATCACAGACGTATATACAATACACGATAAGTACATTTATAGCTTGATCTTGATTTTATAAATGGAAAATGATATTAAAAATTTATAAATAGTGTACGGATGTACCCGGCCTGATCTTAACAGAATCAGTTGGCCCATTTCCTTCGTCGAGCACTCAAACAGTGTTGAGGTTATTCAGCCAACAAGTTATCCAGCGTTATCCATTCCGCCATTTTTATGCAATATCTTTGCTTAAAGACATGTTACTCCATTGTAAATTAGATATAATCATCTACCATGAAAATATATCTCTAACGACCTGGAAAATAAAATTATCAGATACAGATTTGACATGGGTATTAATAAAATGTATCGGTTTTAATTCTTGTAACCTGGTCACCATTAGGATACGTTGGTGAGATAACAAACAGCACGTTTAAAATGACTGTGCATTGTAAATACTCGGAGAAAACGCACGAGGTTGGAAGGCTACCCTACAACCGGGGATTTGTAAACACGCCCGTTGACTCAATGGCAGGCCGTATGATACAGCGCGCACATGCTAACCATTCGGCCATCCGACCACCCATTTGGCTTTGGAATATATTGTGAATTATATATAGTATTGAATTTTGACGCCGTTTGTACGATTACAAATAATTTGATATGAGAGAACAAAATTTCATAGGATACGACTTTAGGGTAGATCATTAGATGGGTGTGTCAGGGAATCGGGTTAGTGGGTCTGGACATTTGACGGTGATGGATAACTGGTTACGTAGGAATCAGACTTAAACCACAGTAGTAGATTCGACAAAAGTTCAAAGCAATCAAGCCATATCGATTTTATAATTCCGAAAAAATCGGAGTTGACAATCAAATTAAAATTGATCAACGATTTCACGGTTTAATAAATGCCATGGGGAATAAAAATAACACTTTTCTTGTTTGATGACGAAATCACGGTATACCCCATTATTCTCGTTTGTCAATTTGATTAACTTAAAGAGGCATTAGCACTTTGGGCGGTCTCTGCTAGTTGGTAAAGACTAATTTCAAATTGACTAAAGGGTTACAGTGGCCAAGCGGGTCTGTGGTTGATTTTCCCATAATTAAATATAGTACTATTTATTATTGAGACCGTGTTATGTCTTCGTGAAAGTGGCATTAATGGCTCTTTAAAACCACGGCCGTGTCTTTTCGGGAGGAAATAACACCAAGGACTTGCCCTTTCAACATGGTCGCAGAGCTACTCATACCGTAACATGTTATGAAACTATAAATGCTGCATGGTTATTGGGATAGGCGAGCATTCGAATCAATAACTTTTTTTTAGGGGCGGGGGCTGCTAATTTGAGGCATCTAACACATGCACGCTAGAACATAGGGTCTGTCATTGATTCAAGTTACGTGGCAGCGGGTATGGTTGTCCCCGAGCCCTCTATTTTCTCCCAATGTACGCAAGCAAATTAAACATACATTATGCAAGCGCAAAATCTGCCTATTGCAGGCCTTTCTTTAGGCCTTAAATGTTATAAAAACTATTAATTAGACATTAATTAACTTATCCAGACCATAATCAACTCTCGATGTCAAGGCTAGGCTGCGATATTTGCTGAATTGTAGTTAGATTTCCAGCAATATTTTCCTTCGTGATTAACGATTAAATGGATAATTGAGACTACTAATTTTGTCTTACCGACTTTAGTAATGATGACTTTACATCAGAAACTTTTTAACTATTGTATTGGGAACGGCCAACTCGTTATCTAATCTCCCATAATGTATCTTTAATGAAATAGAATTGTACCACGTTAATCCCTTCCTAGAGTTTTCGTGCATTTAAAAAAAACCACTAAACAACTGCCGTTATTCAAATTCTTTTCTTTTAAATGCGCGTATTCTTATCAGACGTAGCCTGATATTTTTTCTTTTCGCTCAGATAGGTCAAAATCCAATAGGGTTCATTCAGTATTCGAAATTAACATCATTATCGTGTTGACAAATACACTATATGTCATAGTCAATCGTTATAAAATAGATCTTATCTTTTATTCAATGGTAATTATTGCATTCTATTTTACTGAACCCGGTCTTAGCTATTGATTGAACATTCCCGATTTACCGAAACGAAGCAAATTGGGTATTATAAGGAATCACAAAACATTCTAGAACTGGTTAATGTTGGAATTATAATTCATTTGTTCAAAAAAGCAATTGAAAACACCAAAAAAATATTCATTAATGGTATAGTATATAAGTGACAAATCTGCATAATTGCAGTTCTTTTCTTTATTCCGACAGCTCTTTATTCCGGCAGTTCTTTATTCCGGCTTCAAATATTATATAAGTTATTATTTAGCCATTTATCAATATGACAAACCCATAATCAAATCTCTGGACACTCCGATTAAAATAAAATATGTAACGCTGCATCTTCTAACACATATATATTTGCTCAGAATAATGTAATTTGAATGCAATATTCAACAGATATATGTTTCATTATGTAGTTTTGAACTAGTATAGCAAGAACAATCAGTTCTTTATGTTACTCTTACATAATGCATATTTATAAGTTTTTTGTGTTTTAAAATGGTTTATTTTTTATATGTCGAACTTCTGATGACTTTAAACCATTCAATTTGTATGTCGTTTATTTCCAATATATTTGTTTGAACAGATAAACATGCTTATGTTATTTTTTTTCAATTATTGTCATTAAATGCAATGGAATAACACTTTTCTTGCTTTAAAACCGAGCGATTGAAATAACAGTTCTAAATTCGTTGTGACAGGCTAGTGGCAATTACAATTTCCATAATACAAATAGTTCTCGGCTACTGTCCTATCATCCAGTACAGTAAATATGCAATTTGTCATAAGAAACCGCATCCCCCATGCTTTGGGAGATGTTTTGAATAATACAAAATGACATTCTCAACAGCCACTTTCACCGCGTTAAAACATAACTATAATCGCTGGCTAACTCATGCTGAGTATAATGAAAACATGTTTGAAGAATAAATGCTTTTGATACGCATAAAACGTTTTCAAAATGCATTCGATGTTTTCGAATTACCGTAGAGGATTCCGTTAGCCGCTTTCGAACCTTATCATAAACATAAAGTATATACGTAAACGATGAATACTGTTCAGTGATATATGCCCTAAGTCTGTACTGGTGATTCTTCGGGTAGGCGTTAGTCCTGGGTTTACGTTAGTCCTGGGTTTACCTTTTCACTCTACTGCCTCAGCTTCTGAGATTCTGATGAAAACCTTTATTGGCTACTTGTCGTGGATGCGTGTATATGAATATGGTCTTCTTAGAAGTTTTATCTCTTTCTGCTAGCAACATACGGGATCTAATCGAAACTTCGGTTCTCTTCTATTCTTGTGGACACTTTGGGACAACATCAGCCGTTTATGACGGACATGACACAGTCCAATATACGCATTGTCGTTCTGGAGTCAGTCGAACTTGTTATACACTTGCGGACAGGCCGAATGCCTGGCAAAAAACAAGTATAATGTGAATCCTGACAGTTGGAATTCAAAATAAGAGTAAGCCGTAGCGCCGCTGTCAAGGAAACATATTCCCCGGATAGCACACTGGTCTGCAATAGCCAGGCTAGTGCAGAATTATAAGACGCTAAACCTATTTCATTGGCACTTACTGTATAGAACCAGAAATAGTCTAGAACACATTTAATGGAGTATAAGAGATAAATATAACAATCACGACAAAAACTTCCAAAACAAATAACACCCAAATCAAATATGTTGCACGAATGATTTCTGTGAAATAGTATTTTAGATATTGCCAACCTGCGGCCAAGGAAATGGAAATTTCTTATCACATAAATGAGGAAACAGAAGTGATTGAAGGCATGTAAAGGGAAATTGAATTTATCAATCTTAAAATATTCAGATTGCCGAATAGAAAATATAAATGGCACAGCGTTGAAGAGAAAATCAACAAAATTGCAAGAAAGGACAGCATGCAAACATTAGTAATTGTACGTTTTTCTCCAGTCGTTCGCGTATAATCCTTTGATTAATGCCCCGTTCGGCACTAACGGGAGAAAAATCAATTTGAGCCAGCAAACCAACGAGCAACATTTCTGATTGATTTTAACCAGATACTGAGCAAGCTTTTCTTGGTCATATAACTTTTACTGACTTGCTCAGATGTGCCCCGAATTTTAAGGCCGGTATTTCTGATCTGGTTAGCTTCTGATAAAGGTTGATTTGCCTATTAAATTTGATTACCAAATCGACAAGCCCGCGTAACGTCGATGGTTAGCAATATTTTAACGTGTTAGAGGCCGTTCTTTGGTCGGTTAATGATGTATTATATCCTAACATCTTCGAATTAGGTGTCACAAGCTTGCTGATTATCGGCCAGGAATGCCCAATAAACGAGGAAGTTAAAGAGAATTTTATGTGCGCATAAATCGTTATTTAACAATATCGTGTAAGTTTTACGATATTTGTCCGAGTCTAGTCGCCTGTGAAACGCATGGAAAGCTGGTATGTAAAGTAGTCGTAAAATTAATATCCATTTACAAGGATAGTGTATTGGTATAAAAATAGACATAAGAGATTAGGGTGCCTGCTAGTACCCCCACATCCCCTAAAAATAAATATATATATATACACAAAAGTTAAATAAATTTTTCTTCCGAACCATAAAAATTGCTATTCTGTAATCTTTAAATTTCTCCATTCAAATATGTGTTCGTCTGTAACATGTTTTAAAGGGGTTAAATCTCTATAACAGGGTTCTAAACCAGTCTGCCGCAAAATCTTCCTAAGGATGTGCCGCGAAATTGTGAACGGCACACTTAGAAAATGCAAGAAAACCGCATGATCCTAATTGAGTATTCACTTAAGTTCATAGCTTTGTTTTTCTTTATTTAGTTTGAGTCATTCGACGTATCTATGACAAGTCTGTGTCTGTGACTTGCCTTGTTTTTATTTTGCAAAATTCAAAAAAATTTCCTATATATTTAACCAGGTGTGCCGCTATTATTTCATGTGTTCCAAGGTGTGCCGTTGGCAGAAAAAGTTGAGAACCAATGCTCTAAAATTTGGCAACAAGAAATGGACTCAGCACATATTCTAATGTAATATGAATGTATATCAACTGATTTACACGCAATCATTACAGTTTTTGCTGTAATTTCAAATCATTACATGTATGTTCAACGAAATACGAGAAGAGTCCAAATTGAGTGATAGTCTTTGGCGTCTGGTTATTCTACTCTACACCCGTAGTATTCTCATGTAGGATATCTTCCATCGAGTTGCTTCATTACGAATGGCGCTCGAAAGCATTCTGGCAAACGATTCGTGTGTCAATTTTAAAATGTTCATTTTGTCTAAAATATTGGATATCAGAAGCCCATCTTTTCACGATAAGATAACAATTTTAAATTGAGCATTGAGTCGTGTTTGCACTGTCGAAGATTACGGATGATATTTAGTTAGTGACTTGCCTCCTTTAATGTTAATAACATAATATAAACCTTTAGAAACCGCTGCAGTTGGTTTATTAATAAGGTCATAGAAGGTGTTTCCATGTTAAGCATAAGATTCTAATATTTTCGAAGATGATAAAAGGCTAAGTTAATAGTATTCAGAGTATTGATATAAATTAAACACTGGAAATGGCAAGAATAAGACACCTTATTATTATGGCTTGGAAGATACACAATTTAAATCTTACACCTGTGTCATGGATACTTTAATTCCCTCGATTTTGGCACGTCATTTTAAATACATTAAAGTGTTTATTATTTATGTTCTAATATTTCAAGCCTAATTTCTGATTATTCATCGAGAAAACACAGAAATTACAATGTCAGACAACATCATCAAAAAGGCAAGTTTATAAGACCTGGAAAATAGACAAAATGGTTTTGGTCGACGGCTATATAAAAAAAATTACCGTGACATTTTAAGCCCATATGAAAGAAAATGGCAATTTGTTAGTGGAAGGCTGGTGCTTTTCAAAAATATAACATTTGAAGCTTGGGTAAACTTGGTGAGCATCACTTCCAAGGATTCGGATAACCATAGCAAATTTAGTTAAAGATTTTGATGAAGGTTTGGTTTGTGAGCAAATGGTTCTTTATTATCATCCAATTTACCCCTTGTAGACTGGGACCAAAGTACAAACACATTCAATATAATAACTGTTTGTCCCCGGAGACAGGGCGAAAATATTGTCCTGTAAGATTAGTACGATTTCAAGAATATTAAATAAATCAAAGTGATTCGTTAACCAAGCATATAAAACATTGCAGCAACGTTTTGTTCAGCAAATCCCTAAGAAATGAAAATTAGAATAGGAAACGTAAATACGTTATCCTCCTTAAATGGTAAAGAAAGTGGGGGATTATTCTGGGTTTGTAAATCATTTCCAGTCTGAAGTATTTTCACAAAAAATAACCCAAGGATTCAGTATAGAACATGTAGTCCCACGTCTGTGACTAAACTTAATTAGGAGTCTTCTTTTAGACGACAATAAGTATGTAGATTGGAGACGTAGTGTCATTAAAATCAATATTGTCTCTTATTGACGACAAAAAATTAGTCTTTTGACGGCGGATTTAACCCCACTGACCTACCAGCTGTCCTCACGCACAGACCTCACCACACTTTCAAATCAACACGACATTCAGATGAGTTAAACCTTCACGCTAAATGTATTTTAACTAGGAACGGAAATTAAGCAATATTAACCAAGCTTTTCTCCAATTTCCAGATCTCTTGGTTGTCACGAAATAATACGAAACCATGTCTTATGCCTAGGGACTCGTCTTTATCTGTTTGCGTTCTCAGTTATATATAAAACATAGATTGGAAGTTAATTAGTCTTCGTGGACGTTTCGTTATTATATATACATGAACATTCGATTAGAAAACAAGAAGAAACCAGGGTATAACATTATTAATTTATATTAAAGCCAGTAACGAAGCAAACTATGAAATAAAGAACAGGTAACTCTTGCATTTTCGTTCTTTATCCTTCAACGGAACGCAAACTCAACATAATGTTTAATGACATTACGTAGTAGATTTTGTCTTGGTTTGTCTTGAGAATTAAAGATAATGTATTCATGTGAATAAATTGCGTGCATTAACAAATTTCTAGGCCGGTTGCACTTGTGGCTGACGTAATATACCTGTTAATGATTATTTATATGGACGATAATCATATATTAATTTAAGTAAGATTATCGTTATAAGAGGACGTTGATTTGAGCTCTATAGGAAACCTCTGAACTTCTATATCTCAGAATAATATCATATAACTAATGGGGCATTGTATTTTGTGTACAGTATTTATTTATGAAATTGATAAAAAAATAATTATTGCGATAAAAAAAATAATTATTGCATTATTATGATCATGAAAATACGGTGATTTTTCACCCTTTCAGACAACTCCGGAAAACTAAGCTATAATTATTCACCATATTGCATATTTTATTCCTAGTAAATATTTTAGCCCAAATAGACACTGTTAAAAATTCTTAAATATAACAAAGTAAAACCTAAATATTATGTGATCCATGCTTTAACCACGTGATAGACGCATAGTCTCCATACAATTAATGTAATTACGGCATGAACCCCTTTGCACTGTTTTTAGACGGATGGTATATTGAGACGTATTGATTTATTTCTGGTTAATAATCTGATATTGGTGGCTGTTTTTCTCGCTTGTGTTTGGTAGAACAAAATACACCAGGCCCGGTCTGGTTTTCATCACAGTTAACTTTAGACACGTCGATATTTGGAAACCCTAATTACGATACAATCCTAATTATCACATTTACATTTTTGTTTTCTGGGTCACAACGGCTACTTTTAAAGATAATCAGTCCTAAATATTCATTACAGAAAATTAGAAAGACAGAGCTCCGAGCCACCGACTCAATTTGCGCATCTTAAATGCATTGGAAAATCATCTTTTTGCCAGGAGAAAATGGAAACCTTGGTGAGAACAAAGAAGAACATTTAGATGGAATAATTCTGTTTGCTTTGATCGACTGGTGAGGATGGGACAGTAAAAGCTAATACATTGAACGTTCGTGTTCTTGAGCCAAACTAAACAAGAGGTTAGAAGTGAATAATGAAGCTGGGAGATGTTACACTCGTTCCATCTCAGGAGAAATTGGACAAATTAACCAAGCTGAGGCTACAGACGTGACTGTCCTTCTAAATGGCTCAAATATCCAGTTCTTTCATGCGGACTTACATCCGATTAATACTGTTTCTAAACTTGGTTACAAACAAGTCAAGTCCCAGAATGATACACAAAGGGAAAATCTATTTATCCACTCAGTACTGACGTGTCAGCCATAACAAGTATATGATTTTAAGCCAATGTCTAAAGAACAAATATAATTTATCTTTTGAGGGTCTGTGTCACTCCATCTTTCATCTTGGTTTACTAGATATCATCTTAAGCTGTAAGGTCACAAAGGAGTTTTAAAATATCATTATTTCGAGATTGATGAAGCACTAGAAATTTTAGATCAGAGATTATATGTGCTGTAAGTCCGTCCAACATATTCAGATTTCTGATGATTCTAAAAGTGAGTACATGTATATATATTTCAAATAACCAATTACATATACAGTAGGATTTCCATTGTTGTATACTAGCTGTCAAAACAAATACAACTTAATGTGCGTACAACAATTGGAGATGCTGACATAAGAAAGATGCACTCAATTTATTCAAACACTAAACATATTAATATTAATTGAGTTAGGTCTATGATAATACCACGTCATGACAACTACAGTGTACAACACAGGAAATGTGTACAGGAACAATTTATCTAAGATTGTTTACATTATAAGTAAACCATTTCATAATACCAACAAATTCAAACCTTTGTTTTGAAGAATATGACTTGAAAGGTTATGTATTCAACATTTGGTAAACTTAACTAATAATCTTGTAAAAGAAAATAAGTAAAAATGAATCAAGTTTACAAAGCAAATTAGACCAATTACATATAATACCTAAACAAATAATATAAAATATAAATTAACAATATGATGCAAAAAATATAGAGCATGATAAAACAATACAGGTATAAAAGAAAATATTACAACAATTGTTACGTAATTACAAAATTTAAACAACTATAATTTAACATATTACAAAACATTCGTGTGAGTATTAAACATTAATTTAAAAATAGACATTCATGCAATTACAAACAGTTGGTGGATAGAAATAATCGTTAATCGATACATGTAAAAGTAATTGCTTCATAAAATATGCCTTGTTGCAAATTTAAAGTTTTAAGCCTACAGGCCGTAGCCAGCTCATAAAATTTGTGTGTGTGGGGGGGGGGGGGCTGAGGATGTGGCCGTCTAAGAATACTCTAAGAAATCATCATTGTTAGCGAAATATTTTTTTGGGGGGGCGGGGGCTCACAATTTAAATTATTATCATGTACTGAAAGAAGAACTAATGTAAATTTTGTCCATTTCAGATACCAATCTTACGTATTTTGAAAAGGAGCTAATCCTCTAACTTAGTAATATCTATAATATTCGAAATTAAAAACATGAATTATAATTCAATATTGGTATAATTCTATCACTATGAATGATGTTATCTTACCGTGAATATGGGACCCCGTCTTCCAATATGGAAGACACAATGAACATTTTAAAATCATTACATGAACTCGTGTACTGTATGGACATAATGGTTTCGAGTACCATTTTTAATGAACAAAGAAAACCATATTCCAGAAGACTACTCGGAAGTAATTAGAAATGACTGATTCACAAACGACAAAATACTACTACTATTAATAATAATACAAAAGTGTAGAATGAGCTTAGCAGACGAAACGGCTGTATTATAATTTGAAATGTACATGTATTTCAAGGAACAGAGGTGACTAGAAATTACAATTAAACTTGAATTGAATGTAATCCACTTTAAATTCACTCATATTACATTAACATGCGTGCTTTTCTAGACACTTTCATATACGTTAAGGTTCCGACAAAATATAGTTTTACACGGTTGGATGATTAACAAAACAGGAAACTTAAGCTACAAACATATCAGCGGCAGATAATCATCTGGGTTCATGTCACTCGGATTAAAAACTAAACCAAACAAGAGATTTTATCCAACAATTTCTGTGGCGCTGGCCCGTTTACATCGCTTACCAAAGGATGCTGAAATAATTTTTAATTCACCATATCTATGTAAATATTGCAAGAAACTGCAGATTCCTTTTTGGATTGATTTTCTTTTTTGACATTCACTTTTCAAATATATAGCGTAGTTTTCAGTGGATTGGAAATCCCCCAAATGACGAACAGCGGTTTTAATAAAATGAATACCGCCATAATAAAATACTTGATAATATAAGAATTAAATTTAGTGGGCAAGGGAGATTTATCCATGCGTCCGCAAATAATAGCCTAACGATTTTCAAACATAAACTTTGGTGATGTCTAAGGAAAATAAGAATATTTAATTGAGAAAAAGATATTCTCAGACAGACATAAACGCTTGGGGGGTTAATTGCTTTTAGCATAGGGTACCATGAATAATTCCGAAGACAGGGACCTAAAATAAACATGGTAGCGACGACACCAGACGTTTAGACACGTCAATTATTCAGAAAAAACAAAACAATGTAGGCCTTCTGAGACACTGGACATTAGTTCAGTAAACAGCTTGGGAAGAAATAAAGATTTGTACATATTATACGTGTTTGGGGGTAAATTGGCAATAGCAGCGTGCTTTATAACGTTTTCGTTCTCACCTAATAAATAGCTTGTATAATGAATGGGACATCGGGGCTACTTTGGCGTTTCTTCTCAAGGAATATTTCCCCCGAGATCTGAAGCTATTAGACAAGTATTATATCTTTTTAATAAAGGTCTTGGTGGTCGCTGGAAGACATTGGGTATCTCAGATTAATTGCGATAAAGTTCAGAATGCCTGTATTAGCTCGTTCTTCTAACTATTGGGTGCCGTATACAGACATAGATCATACCCTTAACGACTTTCCAAACATAGCCATAGCCGGATAATAACGATGGACTATTATAATGGTTCAAGGAACATGTTATCTTAAGTCCCATTCTTCTAGAAAGGCTAAAAGTTTATTTCAGAAACGATCATGTCTAAGTACATCGTGCAGTTACATACTATGCCTAAGTTATCACATTAATAAATATGACAGCTTAACACTTTTGCATTGATCATTTTCCTGCTTCATGGAATTTTTTGACACGTCTCTCATTTTTCATAATTTAATTAAATGCGAGAGTATATTGAGTACTTTTGTTATTGCACAAGTTATGATATCAATTTTCCTGCAAACGTATTAGAAAAATGTGTCTAGATAAATTTCTTGTAATAAATTTTCAGTTTTATATAAGGTTCGCGAGTACACACACTCTGTTATTGATGGAGAGATTTAATTAAACGACAGACAACATGTTATATGCATAATGTCTGGGGAAAATATAGACATTAATACGACACTTCTCAATATCATGCATTGTGACCCAGATAATATTCAAAAACATTTAAGAAAAAATACAGAATCAACAATGAAATCTTCGCTTTTGTAATAGTATTGTTGTATATTCTCACAAAATCAGACAATCAAACACTGATTATACGTGTATCTTACGAAATGACAACGAACCATTCTCACGAATCAAATGTAACTATGGACGATCTGACAAAAAAAACAAAACAAAAAACAGTGTGCTGACGCAACTTTTTGAGATCTCAAAAAGTAACACAATAGTGTGCTAAAAACAAAATACGACAATAGTGTGCTAATGTAACGATTAGAGATCCAACAAGATAACACAACCATATGCCAATACCACAACAAGAAAATACCACAACAATGCGCCATTGTAATTATTTGAGATCTCACAAAATAACACAACAAAGTATTGGTGTCACTATATTATTATGCTATATGTTTGTACAATGTCAAGACTGTAATTATTGAATTAAATTGTGGAAAATAAGAGACATATAAAACTGTCTATGAAGCTGGAAACATTGCAAATATATTGTTTTTTCAAGATACCATGATGATTACTAAATAAGAAGATAAATGGTATCCACGGTTCTTAAATGTTCCTGGGTTTTGTTTACTTCCACCGTCATGTTTTACTGTTTCATCGAGATAAGTAATTGTGTTTTATCGAATTGGCCTGAATTGTTGATTTACAGTTCATTCTTCTCCAATTTTATTTCAGTTGTTAATAGTGGGACCAAAAGAATTACTTACTCAATGAGGTGAAGTAGGGTCAATTAATATATTTCAAAATGTCATCTAGCGTTGATATTGTAACGTATTATAAATACGTGAATATCTGCAACGCTCTCTCCAAATATCGACCTGCAGATCTCTGAAATAATCCAACACTGTCTATAATCAAACATCTATAAAATGTAAATAATTCACAATAATGTTATCGCTTCCTGTTCTTGTTCCTCGGGCATGGAATAATTAAATTGGGGCATATTACTAATATATTTTATATGTGGTTTTAAAAAATATATATTTTCATGTTTGTCATACACGTACAAGAAAATGTTTTCAATAAATTCATTCTCAGTACTTTAAAAGCAATTAGCAAACAAATTAATTAGCAAATCAAACTTACGTTCATTAAAAGAGGATTGGTGTTAATTCCAAATACACACGAAACGCATTCCTTGGTGACTTCTTCTTTGCCCGCGATTCATTAGGCCTGTTAGCAATGGGTGGTTGCTTTCACTCATAAACAATGGCTTATTAATTTTGTATGCAGTCGGGTGAAATTGGCAGGCGACCAGTGCTCATTTCCAGGCAAAATTCATCACCGCATTTCATCCCCACAGTGACAAGCATGCAATTAGTTGGAAGAAACAAGTGAGGCTATAGTCGATGGCAGCTAGCCGTTTTTGGCAGGTCGGCTATAAAATGGCGATTGTAAAGAATCTTGTTTCCACATAACGGTTTCTCCATTCCATTTAAATCTGTCACATTCGACTTTATCCTGTAATTGCACAAAAACCACAAGCCGAAGACGTATGGGGTATTTTTTTCTAGCAACTTTAAGTAATCCGATTAAATATAGATAACATGGAGTCTTTTTTAACTAGTAGTACCACGCGGATTCAGCAGTTTACTGAACCATATTTGTAGTGGGATTAGATAGGGGCTGACAATATTATAAAAGTACTAGTACAGTGTGTACTATTTTATGGATGTTAAAACTGGTGTTCATTTTAACACCACTTTTATAATTATGTCATTTTGTTCAATTGGGAATATAGCAATTACAAACGTATTCACATGTTCATTATTAATAATCCATATATTCGTTATTAATCAGTATATATGGAACAATGGATTATAATACTGAATCTCTTTTACATACCACTTCTATGATTATGTCATTTTTGTTATTTATTAACATAGCATTTACAATCATAATATTACAAACGTATGTATAATTATCGTTATAAATAATACATGCATTCGTTATCTATTTTGTATTTATGAATAAAACCTAATTACAACCGTTTGTCTATACTCATAATAATTCTATTCGTTATTTATCAGTATATACGATAAATCATGGATTTTAAAAGTGACGCTCCTTTATATACTAATTCTATAATTACGTCAATACTTTAGAGTTGCATATAGAATTTACAATCATAATTACAAAAGAATTAATATATACTCGTTATATAAAATAATTATATTAGTTATGTATCAGTATACCACTAATATGATCATGTAGAGTTTTACAGTCATTGAAAGTTAAAAATATTTGGAATAATGAATGGGTAATTGTATTACGTTTCTAAAAATATTTTCAATATATCTTTTAACGTTAAAAAAGTTGCTTTTTTAAAAAGAAATTGTTAATTAGGGCCTTACCCTTACTTTTGTTTTATTATTCTCAATAATACCCTTGGGTTATTGTATAAAAGTAATAATACAAAGTATTGAACTATATTAAACATTGCACCTGACAACATTTCCCGTTTTATCGCCTTATTTAAGATAGCATTGAATTCGTTTTAAATATAAACGATCTAAAAATAGACTCACATCAAAAGAATAATTTCCAAAGGCCGTCTCTGAATAATTCATAGCGTTGCATTATTTATACAATCAAAATAACGCGTGATTATGACAGTGTTGGGGTTGGGGAGAGCTATTTATTTAAGCAATTATATACCAGGGACGAATGTTCAGTTACAGTCCTCTTTAAATACACAGTTTCAATTTAATTTTATAAATAGAATTCTGTTATCTGAGAAATATTATACGTGATAAACAATATATGACTTATTACACAATTTATTAGTAATGTCAATTCAACCTAGACACATATATTGCTGAAAAAACTAAGACATTTTAAAAGTAGACTCTTTTCATTCGCCACGTGCTATATTTGATGTCTTGTCCCCCAATCGAACGAACATTTTGCACTCTTAAAACACTGTAATTTTTCGACAAACAGTGGTAATGCATATACATGTAGATTTCAAATTGATAATAAATATAAAAATACATTATTTTGTCTTTATAAAACCATCTAAAGATTTTGTTTTGATCAAATAGATTTACACGAAATTACAATTTCTAAACTTTCTTCAGTTTCAATCAATGCATTATGATTCTATGTAAATTCTAATAAGTATATCCATTTGATATTTATATATACGTATATCACCTTTATGACATTAGGCCCTATGTATGAAATTATACGCGTAGGAAGATTAAAAAAAAAATATCGAGCCGAATAATGTAGATTCAACTATCAGGCTATAAAATCAGTGCAACTAAGAGCAACTTATTGTGTTCTGTTGGGGGGTAATTACGGTTGTTAAGACAAGCGTGTTGTCAAGTAGTCTCGTGCAGCATAATACATAATGCATTAATATTAAATTATCTGATCTTTGTAACCGTATTGCAGTTTCAGCAACAATGTTGTAGCTTGATGGCCAGCAACTATTGAATGTTGCATGTCCTTGCGACGTATTTACGTTAGAGACATAGCCATAAAAATCTCCAATTATTGGATTGCTTTGAATAATTTAGGTTATTGAAGGCAACTAGGTGAGAACTCCACGCTATATTTCTAATTTAACCCTAGCCGAGTTGTGGCCATACCAAAGAAACTGCCGTTGACTGTGTTTAATTTACGATGCTTAATCTCTCAAGTGAACTAAGCCATGACGTGATCACAGGACGTTAATGATATTAAAAAGGAAGAATAATTAAAACAGTAAGACAACTCTGCAGGCCCACACAATGTATACTGTAAATTAAAATATTTTCTGCCGTTGAAATAAATAAATGAGCGAACAAGTTTGTTTACTTGAATTTATATAACTTATTAAGTAGCATTCAACGATGCCGTCCCGTATACAGACTGTGTGATTGGATGATATATTTGGTCTAAAACTAATTTATCTATTACAAGTTTGCTTCGAATCAATCTCAACATTTTAATCGGAAGAAAACCACTCTGATCTATTTTTAATCATTCGTGATTATCAGGGCGAATCCATTATCGAAGCGTAAGATAATTCCTGGATTATCCTCATTGAATTTTGTTTTCCACCGCTTAATCGCAGACGACTGGTCGTTTAATTCTCTCAACATTAGCCACAAGAAGCATCCCCTACGTCACTGAAGAAACTGACAGTCTGTCGTTTAGGGATACCCGTACATTTTCGAGTAAGATTGGGTGTCTCTGCTTTCCATGCATACCATAATTGTCATCCTTTTTGGAAATAACTACCTCATAAATACTTTCGTGGGAATGCATCTTTAACATAATAAAGCGAAAAAGATATAAGCGAACAAGCATGTAGAATATGCAATCTGATTAAAATACAGATCTATATTTCGTTTCGTTTGTTTTATGCCCTCGATGGCTTACACTTCATGCAGATCTGACATGTTGTTACTGGAAGGTCGTTTCAGGGTTCGTACGGGCGGCTCTTGAACCTATAACGTCAGTTTTTGATTAATGTCGTTAGAGTTTCTAGTAGTTTACCCAAAGTCCCATGCATTGGCTAATCCCCCACGTCAATCAATTCACCGGTAATAGAGAACCCTTCCATATCCTAGTGTAGTGGAAACAAGTAAAACGAAATTTTGAACTATAATTAACGAAACGAAATAGGATCTGTTAGAATATGATAATAACACACGGTTTTGCTATGCGAGATTTTTAAATGAAACGTACCATCTGGGATTCTAAAACGCTTAAGAATATTCTGCTGATTTTAGTCTCAAATTATTATTTTATGTACTTTCGTGTAAAATAAAGGGATTACTAAACTATGATTACATTGTCATATTGTTGCGAATGCGTCAAGTTCAGGGATACTTTAAAAGGTTAATGTAGGAAATTCTAGCTTGTGTGTCAAGTTGTATAATTTAAATTGGCATCATCGGCGCAGTGATCTTCCGCTGAATACAATTGTGTTATTTCGCCCATGATTATGAAATTCTATTAATGTTAATAAAACATCTCCTGTTCTCTCCAAGGATTAGCAGTGGCGGAATTGTCCTGTTCATGTAGATATTCTGTTACAGTAACATTCACACCTCCACTGCACAAAAAAAGTAAAGAAGAAAAAAGCTATTTGCATACTAGCCAATATAAAGCGACAATACATTCTCTTTTGAGGATATATGTTAAGAATAACTGCACAAAATCACGCAATGCTGCCAATATAGAATCAGTTTTCTTAAAAGCCAAACACACTTATATCTTATTGTTAGTAATATTAAATCAATTTTATTATTAGATGTTGGTCCACGTTATTCATTATTTATTACGAATAAAGATTACCTGGTAAATATTGTATGAAGCTTTGTTGACCTAAACCTAAGAACCTACACGATGCACTCATTGTGCTTGTTTTATCATACATTGTCCAGATACACAACCGCTATTATAACGGACCATAACCCACCCCTACATACCGTGGCTACGCATAACGTCTCCCTTAGATGTGTACTAAATATATATATATATACACAAAAATATAAAAGTTTTTGAAAAAAGAACTACATTTTTGGTCGATTACTGTGTACTTTCGCTTATTTCATTGAGCTCAGCAGGTAAATAATATTTAGTTAATACTACAATGTCTGTGACGTCATAGTAACACAGCAGTACAGAAATGGGACATAGATAGGGTCAGATCAGAAAAGAAATGAAATGGGGTTTAACGTCCTACTCTTCTGCACCTGACCTGGGCTAATGGGAGACGGGCATACGCCATACAGTGTGCTATGGGGGAAATTTTGCACGGGCAGCGGTACTACGGCCTACTTTTATATCGAATTCGGGTTTTCGTCCCATCCGAACGACTAGATAGCTCTCTTTTTCAGGCCCTCCATCGGCATCACTGACAAGGGGAAGTCACGCCGGAAAATATCAGATCAGACAACAATAACTAGGCCTATATGTAATGAAACTATTATAATTTTGCATTTAAAGCTGGCCGAAATCATTATTGTTTTGTTGATTTAAAAACAGTGAGACTCAAGTCACCCAGAGAAATCCCTAAATAAATAGATGACACATATTCGTAAATGCACATTTATATTTTTCAAAAGGATCGAGCAATCAAACTTATTATCAAATACACACTAAGTTTCATCACTCTCTATCAGATAGAATCAAAGTTATTTTCTCCCAAAGCACTAATCAATGAAATTGCTTAGCTGTGTTTAGCGTTCGTGGAAAATTTTCATCATAAACAACTACACTAAGTTTGAACATTCTATCCCAATTAGAAGGAGAGTTATTGTGTCCCAAACAATGTGACGGGCAAACAGACCCATGTTAACAGTATCCTGCAAAAAAACAAAGTTTATAAAACAATTTCAAGAAACATTACAACATCAATCTATAGGCATTTAAGTAGCTCCTTTATAAAAAAGAAAGATTACCGATTCCCAAAAATAGCCGAGGGTTGGGATCTGAGTGACTGCTTTCTAAGTAAAACTGTAGAAGGGCTACTTAGATTTTTGTCAGAATCTTGACTGATTCCGGTCATGCCAAACTTTGAAATCAATTTTAACAGCTGCTACTCGCTACTTGGTATTACAACTCGCAAGCTGTCAGAGTTGATACAACCCAAAGACCGGCCCCGTATTAGTGCTCCAGAACTTGCCATTGTTGTGTTGGAGTTACGTCGGAAACACAAAAATCATTTATCAATAATATTTTAGTATTCCTACAGAGAAAATGAACTAATTAGGATGACAACTGACAAGAGGTTAAAAGGCATTTAAATGCACGTCACACGCAGACAGGACGTGGCATCACTTCCGGGGAGAACTAGCTTCCGGTACAGACATTGTTTTACAAGAAATATAAAAAACAAAACCTCGAGTTCCGTCGATCAATTCTTATAACCACTCTTCATCAATTTCCACACGATCCAATATCTAAAATGTGCAATACATGCCATAAATTTTGTTTTATCGCATTTTTGCTGAGAGGCAGCGGTAAATTACTTTCCCTCCCTAGTCTTTTATGAGGTTGCCAGTAGTTTTAACGAGGTTGGTATTTATAACCGATGTAATCAATATAAGGGATGTCTTCTCTATGTTACCCTCGTACCACACATAATAAACTTAATGATAAATTTCTTCTGTCTTAAGATAAATATCTCCTTCTAGCCACAACTTTATCTTTATGTTTTAAAAAAGAAGAAGTTTCTGGACCCTCTCCGGATATATGATATTACTTTTATGTAATATATTTCTGTCCGTTCTGTAATTTTATTGCCATATGGTCCAGTAAATCAATTTATAAATAAATTGTTAATAATTTTTAAAAATCGAAGGAACAGCGTTAACCATTTTTAGATCAATATAAGTAACAACATTCATCTGATTTCATGCAAAAATTTACAATATCGTTAAATTTAAGAAATAAGTGTCAGTTCGTATATTAGTTAATATACGGTACTTAGGTTACAAAGGTTTCCGTTTGGAAGGGTTGGCGTTTAGAAAACCTCGGTAAAGCGGAATTTCCTTGACTTTATTGGATCTTTGACATTAATAGCTAAAAAAGGACCCAATATCTCGAGAAATAATAAAATCCAAAAACAATCTAAAACAATAATTTCGCTACAAAACAGTTATTAAAGCACTTTAAGCAAAATGGAAATATAATGCCCAAGGTATAATTACTCCGCTTCATCTATGAAACAAAGCAAATGGTCTGTGCAGTTAATGAGTTTGGTTCTGGACACATGATGGTGGACTGAGTTATTTAATTAACAAGACCTTACATGCTTTCAAATTACACTCTGCTAAATTATTTTTCTAATTTCGGAATGAAAATTATTACAAGGGGGCTAGCATAAAGCTCTGTTCTAAGTAATGCATTTATTTCACTACTAATGGCTTTCTAGCGTGCTCTTTTAAATTTGAAGTCATCTAAAGGGCCTTTGGGGAAACACAAACAGAATACTAGGGAATTGACAGACGAATTAAGTTTGTGATAGAGTCGGTTGACTATACGTTCCGAATTTATACTACTTCGTAACTATTGTTAGTCTATTGTTATATAGTAGCTTCCAAGAATCAGTATATATATAATTATTCCTTTACCAATTAAAAGCAGTACATAATTAGTAAAGAATAAACTATACTAATTCGGATGACAATTAAATGCTAAATCAGACAGCTCTGCCTGTGTGATTCTTGTAACAACAAAGCAGACAATTTAAAAGGTGGTTTAATTCTATAAGTATCAAAGGAACCAGTAGGACCTGCTGAGGGGTTTGGCCGTTTTGCGAAGTTCAAGCGTCACCCACCCATGCATCGGTCCTATTATTATATTCACGTATTGCATGTTTTTTTCTGTTGTTCAAAGAAAGGAATACGATTTAACATCTTAACAATATACTGCAATAATTGTAAGACTAACGTATGTTTGGAATTATTTCCAGGTTAGTAATGTAAGTGAGGATAATGACAGTCGGGTCATTCAAATTAGAGCATACACTGACAGACCCTCGATTAGTCATATAATAAATATTGTTTTTGATTATAGACTAGTTAAAGGTAAACACCTGTGTAACACACTTTGGCAGAGAAGATGGCGAGGTGTTCAAGATGTTTCTAAGAGGACGTGACACCAGTTCAACAAACTGAACAATGTCTTGAAACGACCACCGAAATTGTCAAAGATGCCACGAAAAAAAATCAGTCTGCATATAACGAGACGAAAAGGGGACTCTGGAAACAAAAAATTATGCCAAATTAGTTATATTTCGTGGTGCAATGCTCGCAAAATTAGAGCTACTTAATACCAATATTCAATATCAAATAATAAAAGTATGAGTTTCAATATGACTCTATGAGTATTGGGCAGGGCTATTTTCAATAAGAGTAATGAGAAATCATTGTATTGGGAGGAATTATCCATTAGATAACCCAGATGCACTGAAGATATATTTAGAATTAATAATGAAATAGAAGAAACTTACTTATCTTCCTCTTTTTTTTTAGTGTTATTTCGAGCAAAAATAAAATAACAGAGTAGCGTGTAGCTACAGCTCTTCCTCATCACTGATTCCATTTGATGACTCAACAGTTTCAAAGAAAATGGTTAACTCACCCGAGGCGATTTTTTTAATGAAATGAAACAAAAACGCACAACGGGCATATCTCGGGGTAATACACGTACCTGTAAGAGTCGGGTTGTTACACAAATTCCGATTAGCCGAGGTAATGAACGTGCAATAACTAGTTAAAATTCTGAGAAAAGATGATGGTTGTTTTCAAGGGTGTTAATAAAAATTCGCAATCATATCTTAAAGCGTAACTGCGTTTGTTTGCGTGGTATGTTATGAAGATTATATCGGGTGGTTGTTTCATGCACAGATAGTGTTAAAAGCTAAAGATTACATTACATGTACATCATTTTAAACTCACTGTGGCTTATAAATGCACATAATAAACGCTTCGAACTAAAAATTGTTTAAATACCTTTTCAATTTAACAATAAGTGTGGAATAACGAAATACGTAAATAGAAAATAATATCAGTGAAAAGTATGCCCGTAATAGGGTGATATATATATATAGTGTTTCCTTATTCAACAGTCACTAATATAGCAATTAAAGGAGCTAAATTGCTAACATTTGGGGTCCAGAAAAATTGACACAAATGGGTCGCAAGCTATATTATAATTTAAATGAATGTATATAAACAGATTTACATCCAATCGTTGCCGTTTTTAATCTAATATCGAATCAGTTATGTTTGGCGAAGTACACCAGAAGTCTCAATTGAATCACAATATATATAACGTCTGGTTATTCCAGTCTATAAAGTATTTATTGCGCATGCTCACCGTTTGAGATTTAATGTGGAGTATACCTAGCCTAGTTCTTTGGGTCCTTAGCTGAAAATGAGTCTGAAACGCCGTATAGTACACGATTCGTGTACCAATGGCAAAAAAATCATTTCGTCTTAAATATTGGATATCAGATATCCATCTTTCCCTGGTAAAACCACACTATCAAAGCTGATTTAAATTGACAAATAATTTGTGTTTTCAACGTCGAAGACTTTCGATGATATTGAGTTAGAGACTTAGCTACTTTAAATTATGTAACAAATTACCAGTGTTCGGGAAACGACAAATCTGCGCTATGACAATAACATTATTATGAATGTCTGCACAGAACTCTGCGAATAAACGGAATACTATTAATAAATTGTTCATGTCCTCTGCTCAACAACATGGCGACCATAAGTCAGCAAAGAAACCCATTATCCAAATGCCAAATTACAAGACTATAAAATGTAAAAGTTTATCCTAAGCAATAATGCTAAACCTTATTTAATAATAGATAGCACCTAACAAGAACTTGCCTGATTGTCGATTAGAGCTTCAACACTCTTTGATAGACGTCTTAAACCCAAGAGATTTATTTAGAAAGAAACAATTTTCGCTAATTTTCTTCTTGCAGTGAGCAATCTTCATTTTGATAGGAAGACGACCGAAATCTCAATCAGTTAATCATGTACAGCCACTACTAAATTTCAGCTACAATAATGTTATTTGTGCCATTTCATTTCCCATCGACCTGAAACTGTTATCCAAAAAGCTCGTGCCCACGCACGCGAGGTCACCCATTTCTGTCAATAATATGGTCGTTTTGTAGCAAAAGCTTTTTCAACAATTTCGGAAGCATTGAGGGGAGACGAGTTGGGGATCAAATGAAAATGGGTTCTTAAAAGTAGAGATCAATTAGAAATTGGGTAAATAGACAATATTGCCCAACTCCACTTTAGACTTTGCTGGACGATGGATTGGCAACGTCTTTGATTGGAACGAGCGTAAAGCGGGCACCCTGATTGATTCATTGTTCCTGAGACTAATACAATTCAGTTGTCAATTTAAGAATCTCTTGCGCATGCGGTCTTAGCAAAACCTCATCAGCCATGCTTGATTACAGGCCAAAAGCAATTTGCAAGCTTTTATGTACACTTCCTTTTATAATCTAGACAGTTAAGGTGCCGACCTGATGGAAACTTTGCTACGCAACAGTGATCGTATCTGCCTTTATTAAAGCAAAATGTTTTAAGTTCGTCCATTTAGTTCGTTAGTTACTTTGGTGGAGTGTAAAGACAGTCTCTATCGGTATGACCCTCTGACAGAGACAATAAACAGCGAAATCAATAACAAGCTTGTGTAGCCTAGTGTAACAACTCGGTATATTTTCACACAATCTTGAAGAATAACAACATGTTATTGTAGACCTTGCTCGTTTTGATGCAAGGGAGACAACCCTACAACAAATCATATTATTAAAATAAAACACTTCTTATTGAGAGAGTTAAGTAGAGCGAGAGAGTGGTAACGCCCAGTCAACACAAACTACTTCATTGTAGAACCAACGTATGGATAAATTTATTTCACTATTTCGCCTGCAACTAGGGGTCTCTAGCATTTGGATGTCACCAGAGGTTCCGTAGAAGACAGACCGTTCTACGTACGCCCTGTCAGGAACAGTTGTGGGATCGAGAGTGAGCACCTGGACCCCATGTCGTTTATGACAATCTTTATGATCTAAAGCACTCGTCTTAGCCCTAACCCACCCTCTACCTTACAGATAGGGTCAAAAAGTAAACATTCGTTAGTAATTCTAACTGAATAAACAATAGAATGACGATAATATTTTAAAGTATACATACAGTATGTGTGGTTTAATGGTCGAGACGCGACATTGAGTAATATATTGATACTGCACAAGCCGAGTGTTGTTTCAATATATTACACAATGTCTTTAGCTCGAGACCATTATACAACTTAAAATACAGACACTATCCCGCACGTGCCTTTCAATGAAATACGTCACGCGAATCCATTATTTACCTTGTCTGTACATTATTGAAAATAATGGTACGCCAAAATTAAAGGATGACGTCACATCTGTATTTCAAGTGAGACAATGACGTATTGGGTCTATATATACACTATCTGTATTTGCGACACCATGAAGTCTATATAAACACCTTCTCTCTTTAATATGGCTGTAAGGGAACAACTATTGCACCCTTGTCATTGAACTGTCGGTCTAGAACATCAATTCGTATCACAAAAATAAATGTGGTCAAATCTCTTATTACAATCGGCGTGATCCTGCTCAATTTGTACCTACGAGTGTAGTATAGAAGTGTTATATTATTCTATCTGGTAAGTATATGAAGTAGGTCATCGAATAATGTGGCCAACTGTTCACTGTTCAAGAAAGGATAATCATACCTTGCCATATACATTTGAACGTTGTTTACACATTATATGTCAAATAGTATTGACATTTGTTTAAATCTAGACATTACTGTGTATAAGGGTCTTACTAACCCCACCATCTCAGTTTAATTCCCCGTAAAGCGGAAATTTCATATATTTAAGTTATATTTTTAAAATATATTAAAATAAAGCCTTAAAATAGATGGTACCTATAAACAGCCCCACCTTGTTAAAGAATAATCCTATAATTCACTATTGCTAGTTGGGAAATTGGCAAAAATATCATTTTCAAACGTTTGAAGACAGCTAATGCATGGGGTGGGGATTGAAAAATAAGGGAGGTAATTGTGGTTTTTTTTTTCCTATTTGAAAGATTTTAAGGCCTATGATCGTATAATAGTGAGTTGACAACCTATCGAGAAAAAGACATAGAAATAATTATGTTTTGACTTTCTTAGAAAATATGAAATTTCCGCTTTAAATTCCGATCTTATTGCCGTCTTTCATAAAACTGTTACAGTAGCATATACAAAATCACAAAAAAATTGTAAGCGAACAAGATGGAAAAAAAATGGACGAATTGAATGCTTTGGAAAAAAAACACTTCTATTTGTAAACAATATTTTATTCATACATGAATGAAATTGGAGAATAGATATGGCCATTTAAAGGAGAATTATGGGAGATTAGATAAAGATTTGACAGTTCTCGCTATAATAGATAAAACAAATAGATAACGTTAAAATGCTGACAATTTCAGTCTAATTGCTCCACTCTACTAGACTCGATCATCATTACTAAAGTACAAAAAAAAACAAAGTCTCGATATACAATTTGATGTTAAATCATCCATCACAAAATGTATTCAAATCCAGTAAATATCACAGACTTGCGATGGCATCGAGATTTAGTTATGGTCTGGATAATTACTATCTAATTAATAAGTTAGATACAATTCCAGGCCTTAAAAATGGTCTGCAACGGGCAGATAAAACGGTTGCATAATATATGTTTAACCCCTCGCCTTCTAGATAAATTGTAACCGTTGATAAGACTACTGTCTATTCTTATCGTGAACTGCTTTCTTCCAACAAGCCAATCATCGACTCTCCAGGACGCCAAGTAGCAAACTGCGAGAACGACATTTACGTCATTACGAGCGTCAAAATGAGTTTCAACCTTTTAAAGCACTGATGACCCTGAAATGAGAAAGTGGTTCAATATTGGAGACGGAAATTAGTTGCCGTTGCGCTGGTTTAATTAAAGTGTCCAAAAGAATCGTGGACTATATATACTGATCATTCAAACTTTTCAAAACATTGGTCCATGTCAATCAAGCTTCAGACAGCTCGAGTAATTAACTTGATCAGATTTAAAGGCCAGCACGTTGGGTTTTGACCCGACTCTCTTATACCATACTACATAAACACATAAAGGCCGCCAATAATCTAAGTATGACTGCAGGATGGTGTTTTGTAATGGTCAAACATCATGTATTATGGTTGTGTATTATGTCTTGAATCGGCTGTGGCATATTTACGGTTCTAATTTACGGTTTTTTATTAGTAGAGATCAGATTATAATATATGGAATAAAACATGATTTAACTCATAGTTTATGACGGTCACAATTAATCTTCTGACTATATAAAAGGCATATAAGTATAAAGTCACAATTCACTGGTATATATTTCCTTATTGTAATGAATGATTTATACCTTTTGTATTATAAAGGTAATTAGTGCCAATAGAGTTAACACTACATAATATATATTGAGATTTATATCTCTTATTGTTTTATTTTTATACGCCCACATTGAAATGTGATTGTATACTGTCGTCACCCCCGTCCGTCCGTATTGTGGACCCTCAAGAGGCTAAAGTTAATATCTGATTGACTTTACATTGATACAAAGTGTTTAAGGTCACGAGACGAAGAAGCCTACTGAATTGAATTTAATCGAGTTCCGATAATAACTGCCTTTGATCATTTTGAAAAATCTTCTGGACGCTCTCGTGGCTAAAGTTAATGTTTGATTGACTTTAAATTTATACATAGTGGTTAAGGTCATCGGGTCATGATTTTATATAATTTATACACCGTGTATATATAATAATCGTTTCGATTGACTTTATATTTATAGCGGTTAAGGTCTTGAGAACAGGTATATTGATTTTCAATGATTTTTGATAACATAAACTAAACAGCTCAATCCATGATATTAAATGTTTTGTCTGATACTTACTTAGTGTATTATAAATGTATCATTGCCGACAAAAGTAAAGATACGCGACAACACGTATTGACTGCCCGGACGATTTAGCTTCTGTTCGCTTATGTTTCGTTGCCTGTCAACCTATCCTTATTCATGTTATAATAGTCAGTCATAAACCAATACCCGTGAGACGTTGGTAATACTTCCCTCATGGACTTGCTTTACGGTTTTTGCCTACATTTGTATATAAGATACCATGCAATCAGATTAAAATACAGATGTACATTATTATTTCGTTTCGTATTTTATTTATATATTTTCAATGGCTTACACTACATGAATATCTGACAAGTAATAGTGGGAGTTCATATCAGTGGCCAAGTGAGCGGCTTTAAACCCTATGACGTCAGACATTGATTAATCATTCAGCGTTTTCTAGTGGTTTACAAACAGTTCGGTGCATCAGCAGGCCAAAACACGCCGTAACAGACCGTTTTGTTGACTAATCCCTCCTATCACCCAGCATCCAGAACACGTCAATGATAACGAGTCTTTCAGAGCCTACATGTGAAACGAAATTTTGGACTATAAAACCGAAACGAAATAGGATCTGTGTTTTATGTAGCACCATGTGCCTTTCTGTCTGACATGGAGAGCGTCTATGGGTAACCGGTCGCCACATCTTACATACGACTCATGCATATTGTTTTTGCTACATATTACTGTTAGCCTTGTGATCGTCTAGAATTTGTCTCTAGCTGTCTTTGCTTCTCCTTCACGTTGTGTTTACTTCTTACTGGTTTCTTAAGACGTTTGTCTTCTTCAGTTATAACAATGCAACAGTTCGTTTTTACCTTTTTATGTAGCATAGGTATACATACAAGCACAGTACATATTACAATTATAGTCAATACTAACTAAACTCTTCTCAACCTAGACACCTCGCGATGTCTAGGACTCTTAGATGGTAACCCTCTGGAATCTAATCGAAGTCTGCTGAATTCTCACGAGTATCCTAATCTTGTATCAACTGGTTTTGGACATTCAATTATCTAATTGGTCAAACATGATGTAAATAATTAGAGAGATTGGTTAATTGAGCCCAATGACGTCAAAACACACCCTTATATGGTTATGGAAATTTACTCTAGAAATTGCGCATGAGATATCTGTTATCATGTCGTTGACATATAGAAACATCTATGTTTTGTTTCTATAACCCTTTTTTATATAACAATATGTCAATCAAATGTTAGATGATTTCAGTACACACCTGCATATATGTGAATATGTTAGAAACATAAAACTATATCTTATCTCCTCATTCCTAGTCTATAATCTTTAAAAACAATGTCACCACGACTATATTGCTACATTTAATCAGATTAAATACAATGGTGTGAAATTACTTAACACTGCAAACAAAATCGGGGTCTAACTGTTTTATCTATTTCTAGTTTTTCTACTGTTTTTTTTTCGCCCGATATGAATAAAAAATCTGAATGATATAGTATAAGTAACGATTAATATTAAGACCGTAAGCATACAATAAACACCGCCATGGTCATCTGAAAAAGAAATAATGGTGAATTAACATACAATGTAATGTTGTAGGATGACAGAGAGAGGGAGAGGGGGAGAGAGAGAGAGAGAGTGAGCGAGAGAGAGTTGGGGGGGGGGGTAACGTCCACTCGACACAAACTAGGTCATTTCGGAACTAACATATGGTTTAATTTTATTTCAATAATTCTCTTGCGCGTAGGGGTCTTTAGCAGTCGCAGGAAACCGGAGAAAACCCCACGAGGTTGGATAGGCGACCCTACACCTTGTCCCGTACAACCGGGGATTCGAAACCGCGCCAGTTGACTCAATGAAAAGGATGACATTAGAGATGCATTTCATTATGTTATAGTTGATATTCAAGGAGTTTGAATTCGAGTTTTCAAATATTCTCTTACTGGGAGATGGCGTACAGTAAGAAGCAGAGCAATATTTCCAGTACACATAACCCTTGCCCTTGTCACTTGGTGGAAGGTGTTAATGTATATCTTGTATTGAGATGTTTCCATCCATTATTATACGTTCATTTTATACACACATCCAGTTCACGACCTTTACTACAGAGTCACACATACTAAACACTTAGCCTTCAGCAATATGGACATAGTAGTCTGAAGAAGACACTTATTAAATTTGAATAACGCCTTCGGCTTTTAAGTTCTATGGACACATCCAGTAATTAGAATTTGGTCGATGCACATATTTGAGACCAGGAATTCAGAAGTTGTATTAACGATTGGATTTAAAGGTTATTCATTACAGAAGATATGTCGTCCGATGATAGCCGACTGGCAAACTATTTAGGACTGACGTTCTGAATATCTTCAAAAGCAAGAATTGCACGAATGCAGGAATAAATATACCCTTAGGAGAGAAATGGAATTTGTCTTAAAATATTACTAATGTCACGCGTATTATGCAGTTTACAAAAGGTGTGTAGGGTCGAGGTACGCTGTCTCTACATGTATATTCTAGTTTCGTATCTGTTCACTAATGATCCAAACTGAAAATGATAAATATATGAATGATTATCAATATTGACGTTATGTCCGACTAGGGAATTTTCTCAGTTGCTTTAGGTGTCATAAATTTTGTCTCTTGAAAAGAAGTCATCGTAAGTGTATTCCTTTAGTGGCATTTAGTAACTGGAGATAAATAAACTATAACACATACTTATGGAAAACAGCAAATTAATGCTTTGACATAGTCGAACGGGCATTAAGCAGGCCCCGGTTTCACAAACCATTCTCAGAATTTACTCAACTTCCAATCCCTGTTTATGAGAAATATATTTGATCCAGTGACTAAATTATTTGCACACAGATGCCTATTGATGTATTTGATACATTAAAACAACACAAGTTTTATAAAGGGCTATATTTTATGTAAAACAAAATGAACAATTTTGAGTAAATTCTTAATGCTTTGTGAAATCGGGACCTGGGCATTTAGTTTTGTTTACAGTTGTTCCCAAAATCAAATATTGTAATTGTTTTGAAAGATAATAAACAGACTCAAACCCCAACTCCCCTACATCTATAACATGTCCTAAAGCCCATAACTCCCCCCCCCCACGTGCCCTTTAAAAACAATAAAGAACATAAAGAACTGCGTTTGATCTCTAATGCACTCTCCTTAAAAATACAAAAAATATATATATCTGAGCCCCAGTGGACCAAACCTTGGAAAAACGTAAGCAATGCGAAGAAATATCAGGGGACATGAGTTGAATGGATTACATGACGAAACATTTTGAAGGCTATATAATACTGAACAGGTAAAACGTCTTCCTGGACATACTGCGAGATATGTCCTTTAGGAACTGTCTCTGATCAGACGAGGTCCGCTGACATTTCCTATCGCACCCCATACAGCCGCAATATGAAAATACGGTAAAATACCACTCTTCCCCACTTCTGTTCTCGGGCTATTTTGGAAATAATTCAACACTATCTTCAAGTGGAATTTAGCACTTAAATAAACATGTGATCTGCGCATGTTCGGGTCTCGTAATGGTTTTTCAGTTCAACCGTATTTTGTGTATGTTTTCAATCGCAGAATTCTATTTGAAAATAGTGTTGATTTTTTATGACTGTGTGTCAGCTGTGGCAAGAAATGATTCCTTTGGCAAACAAAGAAGAATCTGGGTGAAAAATAGTCTGTAAGAATTCAAAAATAGGCTTGGACCAGAGGTGGGGATGAGCTGTATTTTCATATTGCAGCTTTATAGGGCTCGATAGGAACTGTCAGCGGACATTGTCCGATCAGAGACAGTTCCTAAAGGAACTAACTGCAAGACTGTCGATTAACAATAATATTACGGTAAATAGCCAATGTTAATCAACAAGTAAATGCGGATGGACCGCATCTGCACACATAAATAAAACTCAAATGACAGAACCAATAAAATAGCATTTCTGTCGAAATCCTAAAGAAGTAGCAGATACCTGAATACATATAGGCCTTAGCGTCTGTGCCAAATTACAGAACCAATAAAATGTCTCTATGTCGAAATCCTAAAAATACATAGGCCTTGGCGTCTGTGCCAAATTACAGAACCAATAAAATGTCTCTATGTCGAAATCCTAAAAATACATAGGCCTATACGTCTGTGCTGAATAGATTTCCGTGTATTCTTGGCTCTGTCTTGATAGTGATTAGGATATCATTATATTTACAACACCGTGACCTTAAATAATACATATAGTCGTTCGGATCGGACGATAAACCAAGGTCTCGTGTACATATTGGTGCGCAAATGAAAGATCCCTTGGCAGTTGGAATTCGATATAAGAGAAGGCCGTAACACACTAGGCTATATGGCGTAAGTTCGTCTGCATTAGCCTAGTCGGAGCAGAGAGAGAGAGAGAAATGGGGTTTAACGTCCACTCAACACAAACTAGGTCATTTCGGGACTAACATATGGTTTAATTTTATTTCAATAATTCGCTTGCGAGTAGGGGTCTTTAGCAGTGGGAGGAAACCGGAGTGCCCGGAGGAAACCCAAGAGGTTGAGACGGCGCCCCTATCTCCATGCCACATACGCTCACACCAGGGATCGAAACCACAGCCGCAAGCCAGAGGTGACCGGCCAGCTAGAGGTCGAAGCGCGGCACTCTAGACCACTAGGTCATCCCAACCCCACCCCCTATCCTAGTCGGATCAGGGCGTTAAGACCCATATCATTTCTTTATAATACGATGTGTATAAATAAATACTTAGTATATGCTATCTTGCCTATGTAGTGATATGTTCTAGGCAACAGTCCATTTGCTGATTACACTATGTTGCCTATATACCGTTTTTTAGGAGGTTTTTAGAATTTTGTCTAATGGTTTGGATTGTTCGTACTTGGTTTTATGTTATTTTATCAAAGCCTTAATATATTATATCGAAACGTCACTCTTTAACATATGCTCCATATAAAATAAATAATTGAAAAATATAGCAAAACATTTCAAACTTTCTGGAAAAGCTCAGACTCTCTACACATTGACCTACAACTAAGAACCTATTTCAGGTTTATTCCCAGAATAGACAAACCCGTCTAATATCTGGATAATGTGAAAAGGTCTTTCATAGGAGCCCTTTCATCATTTAGGTTAAGTAGCCACCGACAGTATAAAGAGGTCGATACATAGGGCTCGAGGCTAGAAATTAAAGAGACATTCTACTGTTTGTCACCAAACGCCTACAATATTTTAGCAACGATGAACAAGAAATAGGTCAGACGATTTTAATGACCCCAGAGCTTAGCCTTAGTGGAAAATGTCCAGCATCACACTCAGTCAAGGCATTCACCAAATAAACACCCACGCCGAGTTTGAACATAGAACATAAATTAGAAGGAGGGTTACTATGTTCCAAATCATTATAAGTGGATGACGTACCCTACCCCTCTCCTCCCTCTCCCAATGACTTAATACATCCTGACATCCATGTCTAAAACTTTATTCTGGGATTTGACCTTTTGGGCGATAATCGATATATTTCGATCAGTATTTCACGTGGACATAATACAAGATGGCGGGACATAATAGAAGATACACGCAAATATTTAGTTTTAGCAGCAACGCCTCCAAGGGATATGACAACTTGTAATTTTAGGGAATGGGTGTGACCCAGTGTTGACGAACAGGTCATGTTTTGATATGTTTCGAATGACACGTCCTGTTAAAATTAATTACAATGACGAAGAGCTTCTCACCATATTTCCTTAAACTGTAATGAAGGACTAAACCTAAACATCTTTCAGAGTGACATATGCGGCCTATCGCAATTTCCTTGCCTCGTTATTTTTCTTTCTCTGTCAGGAAAAGTCATCAAATTCTCGAGCTGAGACAGAAAGCGTTTCCCGCGAGGCTCAATCTCATTCAAACCAATTCTAAGCTGCAGTCGAACGGAAAATCAACTCATTATTAGGAAATATTGATAAACTATCGTTAGTCGATAAAATATCGCCCACAAAAATACTTCTACTAAAGAAATGCAATATAGGAAGCGAAGCCAAATTACATCATAAGCACTCCTGGGTATTCTAACTTTTTTAATGTGGTTTATCCGAATAACGAAACATTAACTCTATCCATCAATTTCAAGACCTTTTCTTTTGAGTAATGTGATACATGCATTTCTAAATTTAACTTTACTCAGTTGCTGAAACATTTTCTAAATTCCAGTCGTTTTAAATAATAGAGTAAAACGGTTACTTTTGTATAGATGTGACGTCAAACTTGTATAGATGTGACGTCAAACTTAAAGATGAAACACGAACAAAGAATACGAATTAACAAAGTCACTTCCACTTTAAAGACAATATTTTTATGAGAATAACAATTTAATTAGGTCCACTCAAACATATGATCTCGCAGATTGAAAATCGTGATTCTAATTCATTCAGAACTGAAAGGAAACTTTATTGTAGAATATTTCCACCTCCATGTTTCATGTTTCGTCTATTCTTCCAGCGACTTCTAAGACTTTTCTGATATGTTTTTTTGTGTTCCGTTTGATATTTAAATGAGGAATAGTGTTTAAGATTTAAGATATCCACCAAAAATTCATATATATATATATAATAAATATAGTGTGCAGCTAGCTAATACTTACATCAGGGAGACAACCACTGCCATTTCACTCTATGAAAACACTATAATTATTAGCTTGATAACGTTGAACACATATTTTGCAAAAAGCTCAATCTGCCAATTACAGATCTTTCTTTAAGCCTGAAATGTTATCTAAATTAATAAATATAGACATCAACTAACTTATCCAGACCACTCTCCATGTCATCGCTAACCTGCGATGTTTATAACTGGAATAGAATCCGATTTGCTGCCCAACTTCCATTCGTGATTTAATCACGAAACGGATAATCGAGAATATGTTTTTTCGCACCGACTTTACTATAGTAATGATGATCGAGGCTAGTCCGAAATTTCAATGTCGAAATTTTCTATTCAGAATGGATGAATTTGACTGAAATTTTCAGCAAATTATTGCCTTTACATTTTGTTTTTTTATTTTTAAATTATTATAGTAAGAGCTGCCAGTTCTTTATCTAATCTCCCAAAATAATTTAGCAGTTGTTTTTACATACACTTATTTTTTGCTCTGTCCAGTTACTAAATGCCTCTAATATCTTATCATATAATACTGCCATTTCTTGGACGACTATTTTGAATACATCGATGACTTTGGATGGACGATGACCGTGCCCCTTAGCACACTCGGCAAACCTCGACAGATTCCGGAACCTACATCTAGTCATGGCTGTATGACAGTAAGTGATATGTACCTACGCCCATACATTTGCGATGCGGTTACCGGTTTACTTTAACAGGAAAACTTGACGCTATTACAAACAAACAAGACACCATGGGCGCAGTCATGTTTCATCGGGGACCTTTACAGTAGTTGCAATATGGCGGAATTCGTCATACAGCCGAGATTAGATTTAGGCTCCGGAATCTGTCGAGGCTTGCCAACTGAACTTGTTAAATCCACGCCGTTCATTTTAATCTATATAGCCACAAACAACTGATAAAAAATGGTAGGGTTGGCCATCTCGATTTTCTGCGTTTCTTATTTTGTAGGTGATTTCCCTAATTTGTCTGTTTACCCTCTGATCTTCCTCCATCAAAATCCTTCATATTCACCCAAAACTGACTTTAAATGATGTAGGTGTCTTTATCAGGACGGACCTTTTATCATATACTCTCAGCCCTTTCTCACATTTTGCATGTCCATTGACAGGAATCTACATTAATATGATAGTGTCCGTCTTCATTATCCCAGTCGGCGGAGAGTAGTAGGACGTTGAACCCCATTTCATTTCAATATTTCATCGTCCATCTGACCATGTGTCCAACTTCGCATGCTTGTCAAACCATTGGAGTCTATCTTTCATTATGATAAAGCTTGACATGTGCCGTGGCATTAACGAATTTGGACGCAAGCTGGCAGTTATTTGCAAAGTTATAGCCATCTTGTGGAGCAAACCTAGAGACTGTTCCTGAAATTCGGTAAACGTGGTCTATTGCCCACATCTTACATGGCTGACGTTGTTTGTTCTACTTCTGTATTTATGAGTTTAAGGTCTGGTTTTTTTTAGAATCTGTGAGACAGGCAATGATAAAGTAGGTCTAGCCAGATCGCTATTTTGTATTTTTGTTACTATATTTTATGATATTCCATTAGTAAAAATAGAAAATATGTAGATTTCAGTGATCACGAAAGAAAGAAAACAAATCTCTTACTTCCGCATGACTAAAACATTTCATGAATAATTTTGTTGGCAAATCAAGAAACATGCTGGATGCAATGAATTAAAAGGTATCCGGTATCCAAAGAAAGAGGAAGAGAGAGGGTGTGAGGGAGGGGGATTTAACATACACTTGAAACAAACAAGGTCATTTCGACACTAACATGTTTCAATTTCATTTCAATAAATTGAAGCGCACACTGGGATCTTTAGAAGTGGGAGGAAGCCGGAGAAACCCCACGTGGTTAACAGTCGATCCTATTCCATGTGTTACTTTCAATCTGGAAAGCGAAACCACGCCAGTCGGGCCAATGACAGACTTTGGGATTTTAGACTTTTTGGGGCGTGGTCATATGGTGTCCACTGGGCACACTTTTTCTTATGAGACCACGGATGCACAACCACCAACAAATTAGGACCGGGTCTGAACTTTATCAACCGATGAACGGATTTGTACCATGGACTACTAATGGCCGACAAGCTATTCACCGATACCACGTTATGGCTATAATGGTTCGAAATTCAGCAGTTATGGGCATAATGGTACGAAATTCAGCAGTTATGGGCATAATGGTACGAAATTCAGCAGAAAATATTATTCCAATACCCATAGCAAATCACATTATGTGTCCCCCCCCCCAAAAAAAAATAATTGAGACATATGTAATGTTGTCATAAAATTAGTTATTTTTTGTATCTGTAAAATAACAAAGATGAATACCTTCGTCAAGTACATCCACTAGCATTGCTGAATGTAGTACTACTTTCCCGGGGCCCGGCCCTTAGTGCTTCTAACACGTAAATAGTCAAATCACTTGTTTAACCTTTTCGTAAAAAGTACAGCAAATAACGAAATAAAACAAATCTGAGGCCATTTTTTCATCTCAAATCATGTCAGTTCAAAAGACCGAGACAGCTGTTTCGTCACAGAGTACAAAACAAAATATTCAGTCATAATTTATACTTGTAAAGTAAAAAGATTACTGTACATTACCTCGATATCAGCGTGTTCGCTGTGCTTCATTGGGGCTAACTTTCCATCTAAGATGGTGTCAGCCACAAGTTCTGCTCTGTGTTTGGCATGGCTCTTTTAGCTATCTCTACGACATATTTGTAAAGTAAATAGTGTAAAATTTTAAAGTGTATGGTAATGTCGTTTCTACAGGGACCTTGTTTAGTGTTTGGCGGTTAACTCCCTTCTTTGATGAACCAATGGCGTTCTTTATTTTTTTATAACTGTAACAATCAAATTTGTCCCGTCATGTGGCGAGATAGGTCCAATTTAGGATTTGTTCGCCTTGGGAAACGTTACCCAAGATTAATAAGTTGTAGATCAGTAAGTTGTGAGTACAAAGCTAACAAAATGAAGAGCATACAAGAAACTTTTAAGAATTGTGAAATGGGGGGGTTCGCCGCAAAATGAGGGCACTGACCGCGGAGACGGGGCTCGCCGCTATCGGGGGGGGGGGGGGGGTCCCCCAAGAAAATTACCCGTCATAGAAAATTACCCGTCATTTCCTTGCATCTAGCCATTCCAAGAGCTATTTGGCTACTATTTTCGTCTAAGGAAACGTTCGGAACGGACAGGTTGGGTCTGAGAAAAAGCTCTTTCAGCAGTAAAAAAGGGCACTGTCGAAAATTAGGGGGGGGGGCTCGCGCCCCCATTGAATCCGCCGCTGAAGATGAGATACTTGTTCATTTTAACACATTGTCACATTCCGTGGCTGACGTATGAAATCATATCGACCAGATAAGCCCCTGTGAACCAAACTCAATTCCATTATAACCTTGGCATCAGGTGTATTTTAAATTATCCGGTCTGATGTGCAAACCGTAGCCTATAATTTATTGCGAATTTAGTCAAATGAAGATTGGCCTTCGTCTATATAATGCGCTTTAGTCACTTCAGGATAGAGTATGGTAACGTAACACGCCATAAATCAGTTGCGGTTTTAGTTCTAAATCACCGCAGTATTGTTTCCTCTATTAATGCATTTCACGCTTTCCTTAAATACCCCAAAAGAAATCTCTACTGAAGTAATCTGAACTTATTTGCATCATCCTCTAATATTAATCTCTTAGCAATAAAGTCAATTTATCAGCAACGTATTTATGGCCTTAATAATGAATCGAGTGATTAGAGGAATCCAGAAGGGATGAAACAATTTATTTCTTCCTCTCCAGTCAGTTTAGCAAGTTGTTCGATATCTCAAGTACGGACTTTTGCTCAGTTTATTGAATTTTGGAGAGAGGTTCGTCCTAACATGTTCTTGTAGTAGAAATATTGGACCCCCAAGTGACAGACAGTGTCAATAAATCGGCTAGCTGTAATCGCCTCATGTCAAAGATCGGTGAAAGATCTGACATTCTCATTAACAGGATTGGCAACAATATATGGTATTTTGCCTGTACCTATCCCAGGACAGCAGATAATTTCTTGTCTGTTTGACAAACACGTTCACTAGTGGCCTTGATTTAAGGCTTGATTAACTCTGGAAGAATAATAACGTTAGAAACAACTTGAGTTTTTCTCGTGTTACGTTTTTGGTTTGGATACGGTGGTTATTTATGTAATGATTTCAACCACACTGGGTGTTTTAAGCCATTTTCAGCTATGTGGTCACTCTAACCAGATCCAGCAAGTGCAATATTATATTAACAGAGGTCTAAATGTCATGATCCCTTTGACATAGGTATAATAAATAAAATAAATTGTCGATCTTTTGGGATTCTATATACTGTTGGGGCGACAACATGAGAGAGAGAGAGAGATAAATGGGTTTAACGTCCACTCGACAGAAATTATTTCATGTGGGTAATAACATATGGTTTAATTTTATTTCAATGCCTTGTGCGTATGGATCTTTTAGCCACGGAAGGAAACATGAGTACCCGGAGAAAACCCACGAGGTTGGACAGGCGACTCAACTCCTTGCCACGTACAACCGTGTTTTCGTAGCAACCTTAACGTCAAAAGATGTATCGAGGTAAAGGCTAAGTTATTTTCCACTGTTGACACAGTAGTCGCATGACAAAAATGAACCCCAGATTAGTGAATTTACCTACTATTTACTGAATTATCAAAATAAAAAAGAAATAATTGTTTACAGTTTACGATCAACGCGTAGATCCATACTTTATTCAATCAGACGATTTCAGCTGCTTTAGATATGGGAGTTTGGACCCTTGTACGGAGTTTCCACCTACCGTAGTCTTTATCATCAACACTGTGGTAGCCGGCTAAGGCATACAAATAGTTGACATTTCGATGTAAACCCGCATATAACATTATGATTAAGTAATAATTAATTCATATACAAAACTCCTGTTGTGACATATCAAAGTAATCTTATATAAAATCTTTGTTAAAAATAACAGAAAGGTTGTAAGTAAAAAGAAATCTCACAAATAAACACACGATTTGTCGTACGCGCCTCAGATTATTCATCTTGTAGCCGCCATCGATATTCCGGAGACCAATTCACTCAGACGAATTGTTTACCACCAAAAACATATTTCAGCTTCAGAAATGTCCAATTGTTGGTTAAACGAAGATTCGCAAATAGCTTAGAAAATAATATAACAATTTATCAGATGGAAATAATGAAGAGCACTGTCAGATAAAAATATCCTGTGAAGACAAATTAGTTAGATTCGAGTTTGTATCATCTTATCCACTAATCGTCTGGGGCTCAGTGTAGAGGGGTGTCCTTCAAATGGGCACAAAACCAGACTCAACTTTCCTAGAGTAAATTTTGCGGAGAATACGATGCCAATTGGTAATCAGTCCACCGTTGCAGCATTGTCGAGATATTCGGGATCAAAGGTCAAATGAGTTCATTTGCACTGAAAGTGAATGCGCAGCCATTCTTGTATCATGGAAATATGCTGACGGTAATCTAAAGTAATAATTCTTTCAATACAAATGTAAACTTGTTAAATTCATCTTTGTTCTTAGTGACGCCGTCGATCAAAGGGTCGCATTTTCCGTTTTAGCTATAGGAAGATTTAAAGCATATAAATGTCAACGTAGAATATAAAATCTAAAGGAAACAATTCAAAATCTCACAAGATATACACGTAAGCATGAATATCAAAAATAGAAAATCGAGACAGTCTCGATTGCCAAGTACCGTTGCTCCTCTAATAACATTCCACGCTAGATTTTGTAAAAACTTCAAACACTCATAGCTACGCTACAGACAGAATAGCAGTAATCTGAGTGAAAATTTTAATTTATTCATTTTTCAATATCATTTTTTTGAACTATGAATAATAACCTTAGGCCTTAAGATCTGAATTTTAAAAAAATCTAAAATAATTTTAATTGCATCGTGTCTTAGTGTCACCATCAATATTTGAATCACATTAAAAAAATTCAATGTGGTTATAAAAAGGTCTTTGGATGCCCTTTATTTGAATTCTTGGTTCGCTCGAGTTTCAACCCAATTATCACGTCGAATGGTTTAACTAAGATCTTGAAGAGATAACGATGTTTTAGGTTTCCACAATACCTGGGGCGATGTTTCTTCCTAATGCTTAATATCTCAAAATCCTAACCCTTTGAGATCAATACATTTAACATTATTTGTGAGCCACCATCCGATGTCTTCGTTGCGATATATTTATTCATATTTAACTAAGTTTTATAGAATGTCGCGTGATGTGAATTCAAATCACCCCATAAAAAGCTGCCTGATAATTTCTTCGTCTAATACATTGCGTGTCGCACTGACAATTTGCATTGGAATTTCTCATGTGATTTGGAGACCTTTCAAGATTCTTGTGTTTAAATTCAAAAGGACGCACATCAGTTCCAAGAGTTGGTTTTGATCTGTTTCTTATAGGTTCTTTACTCGTCAACAACTCTTAGAATGACTTTCACTTGGATCCACGCCATCCTATCTGACACACTCATCATGTCGGCTTTCATTTATGTCACACAAATAGAAAGGCACAAAATACTCCTCGTTCTTTTTTGGTCCTTTTATCTCACTAATTGCTAAGGTTATCTCCTTCTGTTTCTTTACTTGCTAAACTAACGATGTGCAAATTTCTTCTCTTCCGACATGTTTTCTCTTTTACACAACAGTCAACGTGTCATTACGAGGCTTAATTTGTCACAACCATGATTGTTTAACAAGCAATGGTTAGCGTAGGCGAATAGTGTTAAGTTTCTGCGTAAATTCATTTGTATCGGAATTGGAAATTTAAACTTTGTTACTCAGCCTTTAGTTTTAACCCCTTTTCCAGCTTTTGAATCTAAATTCAAAGCCTACATTAACATGTAAAGTTATGATATGGGCCTATTTATGAAAAAAATATGTTTCACTTTCGATTCAAATCAATAAACAGTAAATGCTTCCCCTTTCTAGAACATATAACATCATATATCGATTGAATAATTATCGGACCTAACTTATTTTTGTTGCAACTTTGTATTTAGGTTATAAGTTAGTCTGTTAGATATTCTGACTTCAGTATCCCAGAGTTATCCCCCTTTTGATTCGGAAAAAATGTCTGCTATATAAGAATACAATTGAATTAAATTTATGCTTATCTTGTGTTGCTTAGGTACCCAAAACGCAGTGAAATAATGAAGCATAAAGTAAAACCACATCTATGTCTACCGGAATGAAAGGGGCATAATGCAAAAACGTAAGTACCATGGCGTATTGTATTTATACCATTGCAAATCCCCGTTTTCGTGAAATGGGGTTTATTTTCTACACCAACAAGAGTAATAAAGAAGGCCATGTGTCACCAACGTACTCTGGGGGCGCGTACAAGGGGTGTTTCCCTTTACTTTCATCGAATTTCATGTTCAGGGGCGTAAATGTAAGGGGGAGGAGGGGCGGTAAAAAAAAATAGTCGGTCGATAAATATGCGCAGTGGGTCGCAAAATTATGTGTCGGCGGCTAATCGAATTAATGAGGTAAACACAAAATACCAAAAATAGAAGAAAAAGCCCCAAACACGAACGCCTCAAAAACGGACATATAACACTGTCGATCTTAACAAAATAGCCGATCGGTGGTCAAACTTCAAAATATGAGGACACAATTACTATTTTAATTAAAGCGACGTTTCGTTAGGCACCAAATTTATTATGGGCACCAAATGCTAGGAAAATTTGGGCACACAATTGTACTTTGTAAAACATATAAAAAAATATTGTGTTCTTGAATGTGTCCAAATTAACAGCGAATTTAAATTCAGAGTGTCTATAGTTAGGCAATTAAATAGATATCTTAAGATTCGAACCCTCTGTTGTTTGGAGTACAGTAAGCCACGAGTTACAGTTACATAAACAACTGTTTTTAGTTGTGTATATTACACGCAAATAAAATTTAGTTCTCTTTTATTGATTTTTGGGCACCAACCACCACCGTACATATGCATAACTTTTAATTACAAGATAATCAGATTTTTTTTATTTGATTGACCCTTATGGGCTTCCGTAAATAGTAATAATAATAACAAAAGTCAAATATAATTATAGATGTTATACATACAACAGATTTTAATAATGCAATTAATTATAAATGAGTTACAAATACAATGTAATTGCCATAAAATGATTCTTAGGATAACGACTTTTTCTCTCGTGATTGAGTTATGATACCTTTTCGACAGGAGTAGTTCGCCAGTCCAACCACGTGGGTTTTCTTTTTTTCTACCGCCCCCACTGCTCACGACCCCTATGCACAAGCGAATTATGGATGTGTATAATATACATTATTTACATAAATCATTTAGTAAATGGACATGAATAGGATTATCTACCCTTAGAAAATCAAATTTGAAACGACTGGTTTGTAAACTGTTTTTTGATTGGTTCGTAGATTTTAGCTACAATCAGGGTCACGACCAATAATTTGAAATCGTGGAAACCAAATGGATTAACCCAGGGTATAGTGGAGTAGAACGGAATGAGAACACAGGGGATGCCGAGGATGCGAGAAAAGATGCATTTATAATGTTAATTTCAACCGATGTAAACGAAGTCTATTCATCTGATCGATTTAATGGTGTGTAAGCTGCCAGGTATATAGTACTTATTGTCAGTGAATTGAAATATAAAGTGAGATTGAAATTCTGGGTTAATGCAGGCCGACATAAGCCACGCAGTGGTAAATCTGAAGCAAGCCGAATTCAAATTTTAAAAGTTATAAAGCAGATATTTTGCTAAAATAATATGTAAGGATTTTTTTCTAAATTTTTAATGAGTGGGCTTTCTTTGAAACTGTTGTTATTTCCATCATTTCTCTATAAACTCAACAATCATTATATTTAATTATTTTACTTTGATCTGTGTTCAGTGTGCAGAGCAGGCCCGTATCCAGCTTGTTGGCTTCGGAGGGGCAGTGAAGTTTTTAGGAGGGGCACACCCGTTACAGTCTACAGTAGGTATTTAAGAGTTAAGGTTGTCAAATTTTCTTTCGGGGAGGGGGCAAAACATTTTTTCAGGGGGGCACCCCCCCCCCCTTGAGACTCCCTGGCTACGGGCCTGGTGCAGGGAGAGGGGTGGAGTGGGTTGAGCAAAGGGGCCGACGACCTCGGGTATTCATTTCACGTGAGCATCCAATCCAACAGGGAAATTATCGTTATTCTCTTAGAAGGTGCTCTGCTTGAATTGAATAAAGTTTTTTCATCCTTTTTTCAAAGGCGTTTTATAGCTGAGGCGCTGGAGGCGCCAGTCTCCTCGCGAAAAAAAATCAAAAAAGTTGAACAAATAGAACGGGAGAAAAATGCTAAAACCGATGAGAAAAATGAAATGTACCCTAATGAGGGGGGGGGGGGGGCTAAAGGCAGACAAAAGGGCCCCTCGTCTGACAAAAGGGCTCCTCTGGCCAATGGAAAGGGCCTGCGAAAGAGGGCCCTCAAAATAGTATATAGCCTCCGCCATGATAAACCTTAAAACGCCCCTGCCTTTTTTTCGATATTCAAAATGTCTTTATTTGTTCATGTTATTGTTTAACACGTTTTCATCCTACCACCATTGACTAATACCCTAACCTAGATATTCATTTTTATTTTTATTTACATTATCAGCTTATCATTAATATTATATTCATTCTATTCTGGACTCAGTTTTATATAAGCACTAAGTTACGTGTTACGGTATACAGTTATTAATTATACCCCCCCCCCCCCCGCCCCCCTTATCATCGGATATAAATAATCTGAAGAAAAAAGCCAACTGTTTAAATAATTTTGCACCACACACTGAAACTGCACACTAGAACGACAAGCCAATTTGAATGATTCAAGGGAGATAACTCTTTTATTATTATTTTGGCGTATCGGTCAAGGATAAACGTATTACGTCGTTTTGGTATATTCTGCTTTAATATTTGAGATTGTCACGGCGAAAAGCGCTGATGTACGCCAATTATTATTGTCGTACATATATGTACTGTACATGGCTATGTATGATGGAATGCTGACTTGTCAATTTATTTGTATGTCTCTCAATACGAAGAAAGCGAAAGTAAAAGTAGAATATTGTGAATTGCGGAAATATTTATTTGGCCCGTTTTCTGCGAACTGCCTTTTACCAATCGCACTTAAAGTGAAAGTAGGATTTCATAACCTTATGTTATCAGTTCTAAATACAAGGAAGACTTGAAGAAACAGAATGGTCGACAAATATGAATTATTTTATGGAAGAGATTCACCATTTAGTCAACATCACAGATGTCGGTTCGAGGTGGATGGTGTTTGGTTCTCCTGCGCCGAACAGTATATGATGTATAGTAAAACAGGTAATTTTTTATTAGCTACGAAGAAACGTAAAAGGTGTCATTGATAAGTAGATATCAATATATCCATCATTGGTTTGTGTATGACATCGACGCTACGTAGCCATAGGCGTACGAGCTTGGGAGCTGGGGGGGGGGTCCATTTTGGGCGCCAAATACTGGGTAAATTTGGGCACACAATTGTACTTTGTAAAAGTTGTATGAAAAATATTGTGTTCTTGAATGTGTCCAATTTAACAGCGAATTTAAATTCAGAGTGTCTATAATTAGGCAATTAAATAGAAATCTTAAGACTCGAACCCTCTATTGTTTGGAGTACAGTAGCCTAAGCCACGAGTTACAGTTACATAAACAATTGTTTTTAGTTGTGTATATTATAAGTAAACAAAATTTAGTTCTCTTAAAAGAGATATTGTAGAACTTGTCATGGGCCTTCAAATAAAAATTGAACTATTTTTTATTTGGTAAAAACTCCTCAGAATCACTTAAATTGCATATATATTCATACACGATTTTGTACATTTTTTGGCACCAACCACCACCGCCCCCCCACCCAGTCAAAAATTTCCCTGTACGCCTATGTACGTAGCCCAGATTTCCCAGGAAAGTATTGCCTAACAAAATCCAATGGATTTGCAAAAATTGGGGAATCATTTAGCTAAGACGCTGGCTCGCTATCCTGGAGGTCGGGTGTTCGATCCCTACATTGGCCGAGAAGGTTCATCCAGATTTTACGGCGTGGTTTCCTCTTGTCAGTGATGCAGGGCGGAGGGCCTGACGAGGACAGCTGTCTAGTCGTTCGGATGGGACGAAAAACCGACCCCTTGGCACATGCAATTCGATATAAGAGTAGGCTGTAGCACCGCTGCCCGGGCAAAATTGCCCTCATAGCACACCGTATGGCGTATATCCGTTTTCATTCGCCCAGTTTAGGACGTTAAACCCCGTTTTACTTCATTTTGGACAAGAACGGGATTGTAGGCTACAACTGCGCGACGATGGTACGTTAAGCTTAAAGTTACATTATGGGAGATAAGATAAAGAGATGGCAGTTCTCACTATAATAGTTAAAAAATAGATAGTGTAAAGATAATTTGCTGAAAATTTCAGTCAAATTGATTCACTATTAGCCGAGAAAAACGCGTTAGAATTTTCACATAGTCTCGGTCATCATTACTCAAATCATTAATATAAACAGCATAGTCTCGATTATCCACTTGATTGATTTGATTATCAACCGCCATTAAGCGGCATATACGATTTTAATCTGCCAACATCGAAGGCTAGCCTTGACATAAAGAGTTTATTATGGTCTGGATATGTTAATTAATGTCTAATTGATTATTTAGATAACATCTCAGGCTTAAAGAAAGACTTGTAAAAAGCAGATTTTGCTCTTGCATAATGCTATTTTAAGCTTAAATATTATCTTGGAAGTTGGTATGCAGAACGAGCAGACCCCCTTCGGCTCCAATGCTTTTGCACAGACATTAAATCACCAACACACTTTGCTTGTTATGCCTATATAGACAGTTCAGACAGTATACATTCTTGTTGGTAATAATTCGAACAACTTAATTTGGTTTGACAGGTGTTAGATGTATCATCGATCATATTCCTGAAGCAATGGCTCGAGAAATCCTTCTCTGGCCATTGCTGGATTGGCTTCTGATACTTTTGAGGGAGTTATGTCTATTCTTCCCGTTCAATCAAATCTATCACATGACTACAGCAACATGACAGTCCTACGTTTAATCTGGGTATTCCATAAAACTTTGGACAGTCTTTTAGGCATTGAAAACGGTGAAAGTATGTTCGTTTCGATCCAGTATTGTTTAAATTTTATTATATTTGATAGACTCGTTTGTCACACAATTAGTTTTACTGCAATATTCCGCTATGCACTGGTTAATTGGGCATAATAAAATCGTGAGCCATGACGTAACGCTATGTAAATAGATTTGGTCCAGTTTGGCGCACTGTATTATGGTAATGCTTTTGTAACGCAGTTAGCGATTGGTTGTTAATCGGACGATTGACCAGTCATAATTTAGAACAAGAATGTTCTCTTTTTACAGCAGTGAGTAGTAAGATTAGCTTTAATCAAACGTAACACTGCCAGGAGATATGGACAATACACGTGCCATGATTTGACGTTTTATCATGCTGTATCCAAACTGCTTACAAATTGCTTATTTTATTTTTACGATAGTTGTATTTGAAGACGAATGCACAAAACAGAAGATTTTGGATGCAGCGGATCCTGTTGAAATGAAACGTCTGGGACGGGAGGTGAAGAATTTTGAAGTCATACCATGGATGAAATATGCAGTCGATAAGGTTAAAACCGCAAATCGTGCTAAGGTAGACATTACTATATAAGTTGAATAAATCAGACAGAAGAGTTCTCAAAGAGAGAATTATACTTACTTCCGGTACAAATGCATTGACTACAGTTCTAGCTGTAGCTTAAGTAATCTATTGACGATTCCAACATGTAATTTGGCACAATTTTTTTTACAGCCATGACATTTATAATAGCTGCATATAATAAAAAAACAAGATAATGTTAGTGATAAAATTCACTACGTTTATTAAAGGGACAATAACATTCTTGCTGGCTTGGTAGCTCCAGAAAATAAATAATACCCTTCTTCTAAGTACTAGATGTTTAAATGTCCTACCTGTTGTGTAAATTATCCATTACAACCTATTTTATTTGTCCAGAGGGTTCGAAAATATTTTAAAATCCAAGTCACATTTGAAAAGGTTTACGTTAGACTTTTCAAATCAATTGGTTGAATTTTTCCAATTTTTTAAATTAGGTGTGTTAAGATGAAATTTATATCATCATTTAATTGGAATATTCTAAAATAATACGATTTGTTGACCAGAATGAAGATTGGGACATATTTTTCAGTTACAACAAGAGTGTTATTGGGGCTTTAACTACAACGTTTTATTGGGGGTATCCTCATCGTTAGTGGATAATATTTATTATTACACGATGCGAAATAAAATAGTGGTTAAACGTGCCACGCCTCTGTGCGTTCTAGGCTAATAAGGTAAATTTGACCCGGACAGCGGTACTACGGCCTAGTTTTACATAGTCAAGGGTTCGTTTACGTGCACGTCAACGTGAACACGGAACCTCGGTTTCTTCGTCCCACACGAACAATGAGACCCTCTATCTGCCTTTGCCAGACTATCCCTCCAGTACCGCTGACATGGGAAAAGTGACTGTGACTATATATTTCAATTAGGGTGCATTTTGGGAGCCATGGTTGGTCAATGAGTAGCGCGCTTACTAACCAAGAGGTCTAGGTTTGATCCCGGTGATGGCCGGGAAAGTTGGAATTGGATGAAGCGTAGGTGGAAACACCGCCACAATGAATGACGTATGCCCATCTTCGCTAAACCCCCACCCATTTCAAAGGGAGTATTCATTATGTATTTTTACTCCGTCTTAAAATAATCTATAAATTTATATCATTTTATTTTTAAGTTTTCGCAGAACGAATATTTAAAAGAAAGTTTGTTTAATACATATCCAAAGTTGTTAGTGGAATGTAGTCCCAGTGATACGAGATGGGGCATAGGGCTCTCCAAACAGGACCCTGGGGCTTTACATAAAGATTGTTGGAGGGGACGAAATTTACTAGGACAAATTCTAACAAATGTACGAGATGAACTAATGATGAAAGAACGTCTAATAGAAACACCCACCATCCCTACTCTACAAAGTGATCAGAGGGAATTCGAAACAGCAGAAACTTCGATAATATTCGAAAGAAGGACATTCAATGATAAACAGAGAGAAGCCAATTTTAATAAGTATGTGTTCTATTGGGGGAAGGAATCACCATTTCATTCAGAATATCCTTGTGAGTTTATTGTGGATGATAAGACATTCTATTCGGTAGAACATTATATGTTCTATTGTAAAGCAGGTACGTATAAGATGGTATATTGTTTATAACGCCCATCTATCTGCATGGATGCGGTATTCAGGTTTTGTAAAATTGGTACTGAACCTCTGTTTGGTAATTCCTATAAATGAGAACTTATATCTGAATTAAAATGCCCAACCAACTCGCTAATACAAAATGTAACACTATTCTGTTGTTTTTAATATGGTCGATCTCACCAAATTAAATTGCAGCATAATTTGTTTTCATCTTTTTTAGCGTTATTTAAAGACAGACATCAGACGAAGAAGGCGCTAGATATAAAATCAGCCCACGAATTATACGATATAGAAGACAAGGTAGATAATTATGACGAAGATAAGTGGTATGAAGAAAGCCAAGTTTGCTGTAGGAAAGGGGTTGAAGCAAAGGTATTGTTTGAATCTGAGTTTATTAAAGTAAATTCTTCCATGGCATTTAATAACATACATGTAAATATTTTCCCTCTGTTCTCCGTATTTGATCGATGAATTTGACAGTCACATGTCATTGTCCATACCGATGTCTGATAAATTGTTCCCATGGCATTTAGTAATTGAACTAGAGTATACAGGTCACAATTCTATGGAATATAATACTACTTATTACTGAGTGGCGTTTCGACTAGGCTTAAAGGGATTCCGGCAAAGTACCCAAGTTGGTCTTTACTTTAACAAATATTAACTTTGATCTACAGACAAAAAAAAAGGTTATTTAAATATTGCTCTTTAACTGAGAAAGACCCATCTCGTATAATGAATAAACACATCAATTGTCATCAAAACAGGCACCGGCCATTATTCCCCTCCATTTTGTGACCTTTTTTAAATTTCAATTTTATATATTATCTCACAGGGACCATGACCGAACAATAAATATCTTTCCATTTGTAACATTAATGTGCTTTTAAAATAAATTAGAACACACAATTACTTTCGGGAGAAAATGAAGTCTTTCATAGTTTTATTAATTCTTTTGTTTCAGTTTTCACAAAATGATTCTCTAAAGTCTATTTTATTAAAATCCTATCCAAAGAAAATACTAGAAGTTGAAACAAAAGATAGACAGAAAATAATAAAACAAGGGCCAGGTCTACATGTAAGCGACAACATGGAATGGTATTGGAGGGATTTGATATTGATGGATGTTCGTGATAAATTAAGGGCCGAAGAAAAAGTTTCTCATCAAATCAATGATACAAGAAAGTCCAAACATTCGCCCTCCGCTAAGAAAGCTTCGAACAACAGGGAGAGCCGGGATCGTTCAGAAGAGTTTTTATTCTTCGATAATGATTCACCATTAAGTAATCGTCATTGTAGTAAGTTTGTGGTTGATGACCATGAATTTTGTTTTCTGGACCAATACATGTATTATTGTAAAGCAGGTAAGATCTATTACAAATTAATACATTTATTATGTTTTTTCTTCAATCTAGCCTTTTTGATTTGCATAAATACCCCCCCCCCCCCAAAAAAAAAGATATCATAGCCACTTGTTTCCAATATTTACATTATTTTCCTTCGTTAAGGTATGTCCCCAACTCCATGCGCTGACGTCATGCATAATAAATCCGCAGTGACTAGATCACTAAAACAAGTGCCAAAGATATTTTAAGATTTTCTCTGCCATTCCAATTTCCTCCTTTCGCATGGCGCGGGGGGGGGGGGGTCACGGTGGCTAAGTGGACAAGGCGCTGGTTCGCTAGCCTGGAGGTCTGGTGTTCGATCCCTGCATTGGCCGAGAAAGTTCATCTCGATTTTCCGGCGTGATTTCCCCTTGTCAGTGATGCAGAAGGAGGGCCTGACAAGGACAGTTGCCTAGTCGTTCGGATGGGACGAAAAACCGAGGTCCCGTGTACGCATTGGAGTGCACGTAAAAGATCCCTTGGCAGTTGGAATTCGATATAAGAGTAGGCCGTAGCGCCGCTGCCCAGGCAAAATTTCCCTCATTGCACACTGTATGGCGTATGCCCGTCTTCCATTAGCCAAGGTTAGGTGCAAAAGAGTAGGACGTTAAACCCCATTTCATTTCATTTCATTTCCTTTCGCATGGCTATTTTTGTTAACTTTTGTGTGTTCAATCGAAGAAAAGGGTTTGAATATACATTTTCTGCCAGGTTTTGGTGAATATACATGATTTTGGTGCGAAAGTATACAAGACTTCAGAGGTTGGTTAGGTCTTTGTGTGACGGCAGCGCATGGGGTCGGGGATCAACGTCAAGGCTGGAAAATAATGTGAATATTGGAAATAAGTGGCTATGATATCGTTTTGTGAGGAGTATTTATGCAAATTAAAACGGCTAGATTGAAGAAAAAAACATATCTGAGTGAATTGGTAGAAGTTAGATTACCTGACATTATGAATTGCTGAAAAAAAAACGAGCCGAAGCGAGAGCAGGTAAAATCGAGGCTTCAACGGGCATTGCATTCCTGTTCTTTTTTTTTGTTATGTCCATTTCGGTATAGTCTATTAAATGACTGGGTTGGAGGTATTTAAAGTATGCCTAGACATACCTGTCTTAATGCGAATTCCAATTATGATGTTACTTATCAATTAAAAGAACGTTCATTCCCCATTTCAAAGGGACACATACTTTGAAACAATGAAATGGGGTTTAACGTCCTACCGGTCTGCTTCAACCGGGAAAATCAAGACAGGCATACGCCATGCAGTGTGCTATAAGGGAAACTATACCCGTACTGCCGCACTTTGTCTTACTCCTATATCGAATTCCAACTGCCGAGGGATCTTTTACGTGAAAACAAATGTATACACGGGACCAAGGTTTTCCGGCCCAGCCGAACGACTAGACAAATATCCTTCTAATCAGGCCCTACTTCTCTTTCAACGCAATTAACAAACATGCGACATCCGGGCTAGCAAGTCACCGTCTTACCCACGTAGCTATCGAGGCTTGCTACTTTGAAAAAAAGATTAAAGTTGAAACGATGGGGGGGGGGGTGAAGTAAAAATGTTGAGCTTATCGAAGGCTCGAATAGGCCATACTGAGCGCTGATTTCACGAAATCATGGTCATCCAGTGAGTGAATTCATTATTGCATGCCAACTTGATTGGCCCTTATTGCATGCTGAGCTGGCTTATTGTATGGCGACTTATTTTGAAGTATTTGTAACTTGAATTAAAGGCATTTCTGCCATATCCAAACAGGGCCTAATCAGGTATCAATAAACATCTAATACCACCATTACACCAGATATTACTTAATGGCTCAAAGTTTTAAAAGATTCCTTCCAACAGAAAGGGAACTACATGAAATTTTTGAATATGATCACATGCAATGTGGGTGTGTAAAACATCAATAAATGATTATTACTTTTATAATAACAATGGTTTGACAACCGAAATGTTAATGTCAAATAATTAAAATATGCCTCTTCAAAATTGATAGGCTCCAACAGACAAATAATAAACTGTTTCAATGGCATTTAGTAATTGAACTAGAGTATACAGGTCACAATTCTATGGAATACAATTACTGCTTATTACTGAGCGACTAGGCTTATTGAAACGTTATTGACAACATTGTTTTATTTTTAGTTAAGTGGTCTTATTGAATGTTGTCCATAACGTTTCAATTTATAATCCTTAATTAAATTAGATTCCCTTTTGGTACGAGCAATTGTGGATCTCTGGTTTGTCAGCATTAAGAATGTATTGTTGTGTACATGTATATATTGACTTGTCTCTTTTTAGATTTTTTTTATCATTGCTTGATAACGACTATAGAAGCCTAGTCGAAACGTCGCTCGGTAATAAGCAGTAATTGTATTCCATAGAATTGTGACCTGTATAGACAGGTAATAACAGAAAGATTTATCTTTAAACAAAAACAAAAACTTTTCAACAAATTTAAATCGATTATAAATATAAGTATCAATTTTAAATGACATTATGATTTGAATGACCATTGATAAAGACGTTCTTTTGTGTAAATGACCATTGATGAAGACTATGAAAATTAAAAAAAAACATTCACCAGTATACTGCTAATACTATATTATAATAGACCTGTTTACTTGAATTATCTACTCTAGCATACAAAACACAATTTCACTAATGCAAATAATAATCAATTAGGCCTAATCTCGCCTTCCTACATACTCCGCGCAGTGTTTCGTTTGATTAGAGGTAATCCCATTACTCACTGCTGTAATTAGTGGATATTGTTGTTTAAAATTTTGATTGGTCAGTAGTCCGACTACCAACCAATGACTAGCTGTTCCACAAAAGCTTTACATTTAAAACGAGTGCCATGGCTCACGATTTTATTATGCCTAATTAACCCGTACATAGCAGAATACTGCATTAAAACTAATTGTGTGACAAACAAGGCTATCAAGTCGAATGAAATGTAAACGATACTGTTCGGAAACGAACATACTTTCACCGTTTTTAATACCTTAAATCACTGTCCAAAGTTTTAGGGAAGACCCAGATTAAACGAAGGACTGTCATGTTGCTGCACTTGAGTGAACGGGAAGAATAAAGATACTCCCGCAAAAGTTCAAAAATCAGAAGCTAATCCAGAAATGGCCAGAGAGGGATTTCTCGGTCCATTGCTTCAGGAATATGGCCATCCTACAATATTAATAATCACCATTCATAAATTATGACATAATGCAATTTCATCTTCAATGACATTGCACTGAATGTAATTGATTCAAGATAAAGATAAAGGAAGTTAACACGGCAAGGGAAGCTGAGAGAATTCCATAAAAAAAAATAAAGAATCATTTGACAGTAAGACAGAAGTTGGAATTCAGGCCTAATCGATAGGCCTATCATTAAACCTGTATAATTAATATTAATCACGACATGTATGTCATATTATTTATACTTTCAGCGTGATCCGATCTACGTTCCGTAAATGAGTCCATTCTCTCCATTCTTCTGTCGTTGAAGACGCTCGTGACACGTCTGCCGTAGAAATAGCGCGAAATACAACCCGATCACCCAGTCCTCAGAAAGAACGAGAAAACACCAACGTACTCGTAGGAATATTTTACGTCATTGACACACACACTCGCGCTTACATTTGGTATAAGAAATGACAGGTAGCCTATGACAGTAAACAATAATAATATATAATATATATATATATATATTATTTTTATTTATTTATTTATATAATGCAATCCAACATGACACACACAGTGTCAACCAATATATGTGCTACAAATTACTAAAAAAAAAAAAAAATAAAGCCCCCCCCCCTCGAAAAAAAAGAACCTCAAAAAACAAAGAAAAACAGCACAATAAAGATTCTTTTAAGAAGGCTTGGTTCATTAACTTCTGATGTGTTATGACAGTTCTATTTTTTTTATTTGGGTGAGTCACTGAGAGTGGGGCCCACGGACATATTTTGCAGACGCTCTAGAGGCCAAACTTATCATCCGATTGATTTCAGATTGAGTTTAAGGTCTTGAGACAAACAAGTATATTGATTTTCAGTGAATTTTGATAACAGCTAAATCCATGATATTAAATGTTTCGTATACTAAACGTAAGCATAGGGCAGAACTTCTGATAGTTGTTACTCTTAATTAGATTTTAGTATTATAAAATTTATAATAAATCTAATGTTTCAGTACCGAAAAAAGTAAAAATATGTGACAACTGTTGTTGGCGGCCCAGACGATTTAGCTGCTGTGGGTGTATGTTTCTTGCCTGGCAACCTATCTTTAATATATGTCATTTTCTGTCCAGATCTCTTTAAAGATGATGCAAGTAGGAAACGAGCTATTAGAATATCTACACCAGATGAATTAATGGGCAGCAAGGTTTCTAACTTCATTCCACCACAGTGGAACAGACACAGAATTGATTTATACAAGAAAGGTGTGAAAGCTAAGGTACTGTATACTTCTTTTTCTTTTCCCACAAACACTTACATATAGTAAAATGTTATATTTAAAGCTACTCTGACAAATGTTACCAATTCCAACAGTTGATGCCTTTACCAGCAGTGCAGTGTGCGTTGCATTAAGGAAAAGAGCTGTTTCTCTTGAATCATTGTAAAATCTTGTGTTCTGTATTGATTTATTAATAATCAATTTTCTTTAGATTTCTCAGAATGAGGAGTTCAAGCAATTACTCGTGAACTCGTTTCCAAAGACAATATTAAATCTTCAGAAAAGAGACAGACAGGAGATCATAAAAGATCCATCTGTATGTAAAGAATTCTTTTTTAAACGTCAACATTGGAGCGAATTCATTCAAATGGAAGTTCGCGATGAACTTATAAAGGATGGCCAACAATTTTCAGATGCTTCTAAAGGCCAAAGAAACTCAGCACATCCGTCTAAACCAACAGGTCCACGGGATCATACTGAAAGGCAGGAAGAGGCCGACGATACTGATCCGGAATTCGAAAGTAATAGATTTCAATTGCTTACTGATAAAAATGATAAATCTGACGCTTCGAAAGATAACTCGGTTTCCTCGGTACTAGTTCCTGGGTCTGCAATAGATTCTGATAGCATTAAATACAATGATGCAGAAACCGAATCGTCAGAAGATGCCATGACGAGAGGCTTGAGCAAGGACGGAACAAATGATGTGCCTGACGAGAACACTCTTCCGTTGAACAACCAAGAACACGGTAAGCAGGAAGCGGGTGCTTCCATATCTCTTTCTACAAAAAACAAAGGCAATGACCATATTAAAGACTCGACCTTAAATGGAAATGGTGACAGAAAACGAAGAGTTGATCGCAATGAGTTGGACACCACGAAAGATAATACAAAAAAGAAAAGAAAATCCAAACCCTCAAAGGATAAAAAGCAGAAGGGCGGTTATAATGATAGAACACGTGAAACAACCGTTGATAAAGATAAAGAAGGTGACAAAACGTACCCGACTGAACCCAATTCTAAACCTAAACGAGATGTTTTAAACAATAGAAAGGGCACCTTTGTTGAGAAAAGTCCCCATAAATCCAAGGAAGATAATACAGCCGAAACAGCTGCTGTTGAACCGCAGTCTAAACCACAAGAAGCTGTAAAGTATAAAGATTACAGGAAATTGTCTCCAAAACTTTCAACGGAATATGAGTTGATTCGAACTGACTCACCTCTCAGCAAGAGCTATAAGTGTGAATTTGAAGTAGACGGTGTTAAATTTTGCAGTGTTACTCAGTTTGTAGAATATAAGAAAGCCGGTTAGTATAACTATGCTATTGTAAATTTGTAGATTCTGTATTAATGGTCGGTTTACAGTGTCAATATCACGGTATCTGTACTTACAATTTCTGTTTGCTGACTAAACGCTTACTCCGCAGTAATTAATGTTAGTCGGTTTCAGGGGATTTGGGATGGCCTGGTGGTCTAGAGTGTCGCGCTTCGAACTCTAGCTGGCTGGTCACCACTGGCTTGCGGCTGTGGTTTCGAACCCTGGTGTGAGCGTATGTGGCATGGAGATAGGGGGCGCCTTCTCAACCTCGTGGGTTTCCTCCAGGCACTCCGGTTTCCTCCCACTTCTAAACCCCTACGCGCAAGCGAATTATTGAAATAAAATTAAACCATATGTTAGTCCCGAAATGACCTATTTTGTGTTGAGTGGACGTTAAACCCCATTTCTCTCTCTCTCTCTCTCTCTAGTCGGTTTCAGACATCGGAGGTTTTCTGAAATAGAGCCTGTTCTATTTATTCAAATTCGCTAGAACTGAATAACAGCACTGAAAGGTGTGTCATGATAAAACAGGCCCATTGTCAACAAAATATGATGCTTGATTTCATTCTGTTGGCCACCGAGAACAAATAACAGCTTCTACTAAATGCTGATTCTTTTTAATGTATTAATCCATCCGCGTGATATGATCGGTTAACGTTTAATTGACACCACATCATAAAAGAACCGACTTTATTAATATGACAGTGATACTTGACAATCGGCTATTTTTTGTCAATATTAAAATACTATCTTTTTTTTGATTATCTATTTTGAACTATTATAGCAAGAACGGTCATCTAAATCTAACATAATCCATTTTTAATGGATAGCTGTACCGTATACAATTTATTTAATGTAGAATTATTTGGCGATAACATTCGGAAGGACAGAATACTGAAGTTGTCCGAGGGAAATGATATACTGCATTGTGGTAAAGACGTGGTTAATTTTAATCCTACCAAATGGTATGAGGGAAACGCCTACACATATACGAGACAAGGATATCAAGAAATGGTAAGAGTTTTAACTTTAGGCAGCGTATATAAATTGAATTGAATTCATTAAAATTAGTCACATTCTATATAAAATACTCATTTTGCATACTCATAAAATATCCAACAATTTTAAGGCATAACATGCCAGATCATTTACATAAATATCAAAAGTAAAAATTATGTATACAGTTTAATGTTAAAACTGATGTTAATATGATAATTAAGCAGTATAAAAACCCATCATGAAGAATTGGCGGTCTTCCCCCAAAACATCACAGAATTGATATTACTTTATTTGCCTAAAGCCTATCTCACAACTGCGCATGTCAACTTTAAATGGCCATAATTAGTATGTAGTATTAATGGATTTGAATAATTTGTGAATAAATATTTTTTAATAAAAGTATATTTGATCGTGTCTAGTACATATATTGAAACCGTGTTCTTCATGTTCGGGCTTTAGATAGGTGTAATTGTCTAGACCCACAATTCGTGAAGTTAAGTTTAGTGGATGAAATTCCCCCCGCAAAAAAAAAACGAAAAAAAAAAAATGCATACAGTCGAACTACTAAAATAGAGATGTAACATAATATCTTAGTCTGGAAATGATCGTTATATTTTGGGGTGGTTATATTTCGTTTCCAGAAATTTTTTTTATTCTAATTTCTTATTACAGTTAGCACAACACCCAGAAATAAGAAGGCAGCTGTATGACACTTATCCTAAAACTATACAGGAACAGCCTAGTAAACCACCACGCAGTGGAGAATATTCAAAAAAAGTTAGTAAGGAAAAATATAATTTAAAAACTGTTTTAACAGACATTCGGAATGATTTGATGAAGAAGGAAGATTTGATTGATTAAAGGGTCAATTGCGCCGCGATGCTTACCAACACGTTCAGGCCCGTGGCCAGCTTGCTGGCTTCGGGGGGGGGGAGGGGCAGTGCAGTTTTTAGGAGGGGAGGGGCACACACGTTGCAGTCTACAGTAGGTATTTTAGAGTTAAGGTTGGCAAATTTTCTTTTTGCGGGGGCAAAACATTTTTTAAGGGGGGGGGGGGGGGATTGCCCCCCCCCCATGCCACCCACTTGCTACGGGCCTGAACACGTTTATTTAAATAGTAATTGTAACAAATTGGCGCATTGTCCATCTATATTTATATATTAGTGTGATTGTCCCTTGGAAAGCAAATTCCATAGATAGTATATAATTTGCTTTAGGTCCGTTTATTATTGATTGCTGATTTATTCTTTTTTATGAGGGTTATATGGCCGAATGGTTAGCGTGCACGCCCTGCGTCATACGGCCTGCCATTGTGTCAACTGACGTGGTTTCGAATCCCAAGTTGTACCTGGCAAGGAGTAGGATCGCCTGTCAAACCTCGTGGGGTTTCTCCGGATATTCCAGTATCCTCCCATTGCTAAAGAACCTTACGCGCAAGCGAATTATTGAAATGAAATTAAAAAACGTTAGTCCCGAAATGACCTAGTTTGTGTCAAGTGGACGTTAAGCCCTATTTCTCTCTCCCTCTATTTTTTTTTATACGCGCCCATCCGATTGACTGTAAATTTATACACAATGTTTAAGGTCATGAGACGAAGAAGCCTATTGATTTTCAGCGATATCCGATAATTACTGACACATTTATGGCCCTGGTCACCTTGGAAAATCGTGTGAACGTACTAGAGGCTAAAGCAAATATCCGATTGACTTTAAATTTGTTCACGGTGTTTAAGATCATGCGACGAAGGAGGCTATTGATTTTCAGCTATGTACTATAATTACTGCAAGAGTTATGGTACATGATCACTTTAGAAGTTAATATAAATTGTTCAAGGCCATGAGACAATCAGTCGAAACAAATTCTAAACATTTCAGATAAAATTACTTAATGGATTGTTAGTCGTAATAAGATTTTCATGTGTTATAAACGTTCTCTTTACTAACAAAAAAATATGCGACAACCCTTGTTGAATGCACGGACGACTTAACTGTTGTGGGCGTATGTTCGTTGCCTGATAACTTACCTTTTAGTGTATTAGTTGAACTTGAATATACATGTAGTTAATTATTTGTAAGAAATCAAAGATTGGAAGGAACTAGACATAGTTGATTCACACAGTATGCCTAAGAATTAATCCCATGTACGGGTTCGGTGGATGTTATGGAGGACAGATCACGAAATTCCGGCAGGCTTACGGTGTAAGGGCATGCAAACAAGGGAAATGTGAATAATTTTACGGCCACAAACCCGTTTTCCTTCTATCCCACCCGTAAATACAGCAACCGACCCCAAAGTGGTCTAATGTTGCCTAATTTAGGTGGTTGACGCGAAATACAATAACCAATCAATCGTTTCAGTCCACGGAAACTGTTATGTCAGCTTGTAAATTCAACAACTTCAACATGTTTCAATATATTTTTCCTGAAACTATCCGGATATATATCATTTTGTTCGTTCGTTCGTTGCAGAGGTTTTACATCCACTTCCACGGGTTTATATCGTTGATGTTATTTATGTTCCATTTTATTTTGTACTACTAAAATTAGATCACTTGATCATACAGACCAATCACATTTTCTGTATTACATATATTTGAAAATATGAGTCTCGTGATGGATAAGAAACATTCGTTCATATTATGGGATCTTTTTGTATCTTTTATCTTTACTATCCTCATTTTTGTTTAAATATTTGAAACATAGAAGTGTATCATTATTATGTTGTGATTATTATACAGTATATTGTTATATTTATTCATATATTGAGTTTAGTAATAAGATTTATAAAATATTTAGTAATTTGGGGTATTTTGATTAGTAATATTCATTTAAATGCAAGAAAGAGAGAAATTAGAATGATATTTAATGTTCTAAGAAATTAAGAGGATGAAGTTTCAGCTGAGGGTTTCTGAATTAAAAACTGTTTTTAGTGGTAACACATTAAAACTTAAAGGAGCTAAATCACTAACATTTAGGACCTAGAAATTAACACAAGTTGGCCGCAACGCATATAATATTGTAATATGAATGTATATAAACCAGTTATTTTCGGTGAAATAAGCCAGCAGTCTCAATAGAATGCAATTTTTTAGCGTCTTGTTATTCCAGTCGACACACGCCGTTGGATTTGATGGAATGTTTCCAGCCTCGTTCCTCGAGTATCTTGCTAGAAGTGGGGATGAAAGGCATTATGGTACACGATTCGTGTACCAATAGTAAAATGTTTATTTTGTCTTAAACATTGGATATCAGAAGCCTATTTTTTCCGGTAAGATCACGGCATCAATGTTGATTTGAATTAGCAAATAATTCGTGATTTCAATGTTGAAGATTTTGGATGATATTTAGTTAGAGACTTAGCTACTTTAAAGTGATTTTTCATTAATCAGATCATGCATATTTCAAACAGGTGGCTTTGCCAAATATGTATGTGTCGCATATGGTGGGATCTGGCCTTTACTAATGCCTTTACCTAAAAAGCCGCTACACCCAAGCCTCCAGGCATCACAAATACCCACACAACATCTACTTATCACCCATAATGCTTATATTTTATCATCTGTGGACTCGAGTGATATTTATAAAAATATCCAAGAGGACACAATCTATAAGACAAGATAAATGAAATGACATGGGGGTTAACATCCTACTGTTCTGTTCCGACTTGGCTAATGAAGACGGGCATACGCCATACAGTGTGCTATAGGGAAATTTTGCCCGGGCCTACTCATATCGAATTCCAACTACCAATGGATTTTTTACGTGCACGCTAATGTGTACACGGACCTCGGGTTTTCGTACCATCCGAACGACTAGACAACTGTCCTTGTCGGGACCTCCGTTCTGCATCAGTGACAAGGTGAAACCACGCCGGAAAATCTTGATGTACTTTTTCGGCCAATGAAGGGATCGAACACCCGACCTCCAGGCTAGCGAGTCAGCGTTTTACCCATTTAGCCACGTGATCCCCTAAGACAAGAGGACCAGATCATGTTTCATTTTTCTACAATAACAAAGATGTCTGGTAGTCTGCATAATGGATTTTCGAGGCTTGTATTCTCTGGTGGATGCTGCTATGCAACGTGTAGATAAACCAAGGTAAATAATGGATAAGCTATAAATTATGGCCCTCTCTAAATAAAAACTAGTAACAGGTAATAATAACTCCACCTGATCCCATGAATGTTATATAAAACGATCTATCTCTCAGTTAAACATATAAGTTAAAATCAAATATTAGAGAAAAAAACACTAAAAATTAAGTATTTGGCTAGTCCTTTCATCGTTATCAAAAGTATCGTCAGGCCGTGTGAATGCGTATATACTGCCTTTATTCTTTCTCGCCCCCACTCGGGGGTTGGGATGGCCTAGTGTAGAGTGCCGCGCTTCGACCTCTAGCTGGCCGGTCACCTCTGGCTTGCGGCTGTGGTTTCGAACCCTGGTGTGAGCGTATGTGTCATGGAGATAGGGGCGCCTTCTCAACCTCGTGGATTTCCTCCGGGCACTCCGGTTTCCTCCCACTGCTAAAGACCCCTACGCGCAAGCGAATTATTGAAATAAAATTAAACCATATGTTAGTCCCGAAATTACCTAGTTTGTGTTGAGTGGACGTTAAACCCCATCTCTCTCTCTCGCTCTCTCTCTCTCTCTCTCTCTCTCCCTCTCTCTCGTCTCCACTCTTACAATTATTTTTGACGTTTTGATCTAGATCGGAAGAAGAGGATTTGATTGTTCCATTTTCTGTCCGATTTTGATGAGTAGTCGTGATTCAGTAGCAGAAAAATCGGGAAGTAATCATACATGAATTTGGGGAATGCATGTGCTAAAATGGTGCCAAAGATCCCTTTGATAGGGCGTAGCAAGATATCGGAATGATCACCCGTTTTCAATATTTTCATCAGATGATTGTTTTAAAATTGTTAGAAGTGTTAAAGGTTAAAGATGTAACATTGGCGTCAATTGGGGGAGGGTATTACTAGTCTGATCCCAATTCATGTCTCAGTAAAAAAACTGGAGTTATCTCCCATTAAACGATTATTGACCAGGCAACAACGGTTAGAAAAACAAACAATGATAAATAGTCTATATATATATATATATATATAGAATATAATAATAACAGTATTGACCTATTCAAATTGCACAAGTATGTGTAACGATAGCCTAATGCTTACATGTACAAAAACCCACTACAACAAGCAGTAAAGGCTAGATTTTTCTGTCGGTAAACCAGTAAATAAGTAACACCCAGAATGACAGAGAAAAATGTTGATGTGACTGACAGTGACAAAGCAGCGAATGTTGACAGTGAAAGTGAAACTAGTGATGAAACCAATTATCGGCTTTTATCAAAAGATGATCTGAAAGGAAAGGATCGTTATGTCTATTTTTATGGAAAGGATTCCGTATTTAGTCAACATCATAAATGTGAATTTGAAATTGATGGTATAAAGTTATGTTGTGCCGAACAATATTTTATGTATATGAAAGCGGGTAGGTTGCTGGATAATGGATCGAAAGAAATTGTAGTCTCGGTTAATAAATATTAACAGTTCCGAGAACCTGACACAGTTCTATACAGCTAGTCCTATTCTGAGGGCACGGTTTACTGTAGGTATACTGCGGGTTTAATCTTTCAGTCAATATTCTTTGCCGAGTATCAATCCGTTTAAAACTTGGGTGTCTATATACTTTCAATACAGACCCTATACGCAATTTGCCATACTTTTATTGAAAATAACCACCCAATAAATACTTTCGGCCTCCACTTTCGGGGCAATGTATACTGGGCGCCATAGAAAACGCATCACTTAGTTTTTCGTGTAACAAAATGATCCTGTAAACATATCTTATTTATTTTGCTTCTTATTGTGAACAATATTCAAATGGGAACACATCAATAACAACACATTCGTACACTTAAGGATGTTTAACCTGTAATCAACGGTACAAAGTCAGATGGGTCAAAACCAAAAGTACGATTAAACATCCATAAGTGTACAAATTTAACTCTTATAGATATAATGTATTCCATGTTTATCTTATATTTTCCTTCGTCTACTTTAGATACTTTTGGTGATGAAATTATGAAGAAAACCATATTAGAATCCACGCAGCCAGTGGAGATGAAACGTTGTGGAAAAAAGATTAAGAACTATGATCCAGACGAGTGGGGCGAAAAGGCCGTCGATGTTGTAAAAAGGGGAAATGCTGCTAAGGTAAGGTCTAAGAGACATTTCTCAAATCCAGGGATGTAATTAGCATGGACCATCTTAATCTAATAAAATAAATTATGAAACAATATGTATTGTTCACTAACTTAAAGATTTAGATAAAGAACTAGCCATTCTTGCTATAATAGTTCGAAAGTAGATAATGTAAAATGAATAATTTGAAAATTTCATTCAAATTACTCTATTGCAAGCGAAGATATTAGCCTTTGCCTTTGAATGTTTGACAGGTGTGTGCAATAATTTCAAACACCCTACTGGTTGATCGAAGCTATGTCTCGGTACTCCATATTTGATTAAATCAAAGTATCGTTGAACCGTTTTAATCTATTTAATATAGGAGAAATCTGAAGCCATCGAGAGTTGATTAAGACCTGGATCAGTTGATTAATGTCTAATTAATACTTCAGAAAACATTTCAGGCCTAAAGAAGGACCTGCAATAGGCCGATTTAGGTCTTGCGTAATGCATGTTTAATCTCCAGTCTACAATTCACAATCTAATTCCTTTGTGGTTTCCATTGGAATTGACCACAGTAAATATTACTCTCGGTGCAAAAATGTAGGACGTTTATCCCAATTTCTTTCGCTTACCCTTTCAAGCTGACTTGATCATTGATGTACCGCAAACAAAATAATTGGTATGATTATATTTACCAGCGGTGGTTAGAAACCGCTCTTCTTGCCCAAATGAAATATTATTATCGTCGATATAAGTGTGGTATTTTCATGGAAATATGCCCAACACGGAATGGTGCATGAACCTCGCGGGGGAACGTAGTAATGTAACCAATGTTCCAATTACAAAATAGTATGTAAGCATACCCTGCCTCGTGCATAACATCCACCACTACTATATATACAGAAACATCCATGTTGATAACTAAATCGATGATTGAAAAAGATCCAGACATTTTTTTTTATATTTCTCACTACCAACATCCCGCTGATTAATATATTGACTAATGCTCCATCTTTGGTTCTAGATATATATTCTCTTGTGTTTCGTGATTTGTCGTTTTCATCAATAATTAAAGACCACGGCAGTAAATTCACCTATTTCAATCTCTAGTAACTCTATGAAATTACCAATAGTCTATTTTCCCATGTTAATAAATAACTTCGTGTTTTGCAGTTTTCACAGAATAAAGATTTACGGAAAGAGTTATTTGACACTTATCCTAAAATTCTAGTGGAAGCCAGCCCACGAGATAGACGGTGGGGAATAGGAATGTCTGGTAAAAATGAAAAGGCTTGGGATTCGAAAACATGGAGGGGTAAAAATCTTCTAGGATATGCCCTCACTGATGTACGTGACCAACTCATGCGAGATGAAGATTTGATTGATTGATGAATCTACATAGTTTTAATATTGTGTACTGCCATGGTAATCAATAGAATCAAAAGCGATATTGTTAATGTTATTATTTAGTAATATTGTCCCCATACCGTAGTTGTGTCAGTTATTTATAAGAACATTCATCCCGTCTTATGCTTTGTCTCCTTTCACATGCAGTTTTTTGTTTATTATTAGATTAATGAAAAGGGTGGGAATCTATGACGAAAATTAAGAGTTGCCCGAAATCGAGCAGTGTTTGTTATTTTATTATCGCTATCACGATTTTTCTATTGATAACTCATTGTCATAAAGTTTTGACAGATCACATTTAAATATGTCAATCTATATTTAATAAAACTGCTTATTTTTTTTCATCTTTATTTTGATATATTAAAAAACCAATGAATTGTTTAGTAATATTTTGATTTTGTGTAATATTCTTTGCAAATTAAAACCATTTTGTGTGTTGCATTTTGTTGATTATATAGACGTGAAACAATAAACTGGGCCTACATACTCCAGAATCTATTATAGGTCTACCCTACAAATAAATAATACCCAACTCCATAATTTGTGCCAAGTGAAACTAAACCGTTTGTTATCGGTCATTGAGCAGTTTGTAAAATTCAAACTTTTGTAATAATGTTCTTCCATAAATAATACCCATAATGCAATATATTATATATTTAAAATGGATGGGTCTATTTCGTAAGGCCAACTTCAAGTTTGGTCAAAGGTCACACGATATAAACAGGGCTATTCCCAAATCCTTTCCTAGCCCCGGACCCAGCGGGCTATAACGGAACACTCAAACATTGAAAAATTATATCTATGAATTTATAGATGTTCATCTAATCTAAGTTCATCCTGATTTTCAGGTGTGATTTCCCCTTGTCAGTGATGCAGAAGGAGGGTCTGACAAGGACGCCTAGTCGTTCAGGTGGTACGAAAAACCGAGGTCCGGTTTACACATTGGAGTGCACGTAAAAGATCCCTTGGCAGTTGGAATTCGATATAAGAGTAGGCCGTAGCGCCGCTGCCCGGGGAAAAATTTCCCTCATAGCACACTGTATGGCGTATGCCCTTCTTCCATTAGCCCAGGTTTAGGTGCAAAAGAGCAGGACGTTAAAACCCATTTTATTTCATTTCATCAAATCTAAAGTATCCCATGGTTTTATGCAGGATCTGACTTTAAAGCGAGAATTTCATAATTTTTCTAAGAAAGTCAAAACATAATTATTTCTATGTATTTTGCTAGGCTACCAACTCACTATTATACGATCATTGGTATTATTTCCCACACTAAAATTCCATTCACACCGGTATAATAACACACTTAAACGCCCCCCCCCCCCTCTTTTCTCTACCCCACCCCCATGCAATAGATACCTTCAAACGTTTGAATTTGAAGTTGAAAATGACATTTTTGCCAATTTCTCCACTGGCAATAGTGAATTATAGGATTATTCTTTAACAAGGTAAGAATAAAATCAATGTTGTACTCTTGTGAATTTATTTATATAAAAACGCCAACAATGTTTTAGACAAAATATAAAGTTCTGTTGTTAATGTTTTCGTCGAATATGCTTGTGAACAAAGTGCGTACTTACAGTGGAAATAAAGGACTACGAGTGCTTCTGGGGTAGCAGGATGGCGGAAAGTGGCATCAAGCCTAGTTGATTGCGTCATGGGCTATTCGGTTATATATTATAGAGATCAGTGGTCTGATCCCATTTGCTGACTCCATATAAAAATGGAGTTATTTCCCATTAACCAATAACTGACCAGGAAACAACGGTTAAAAATACTCGTAAAACATCCGGGATTGTTCGTATTTTGTACTCATAACGTGTGGGCCAATACAGGTAAACGGCCAAAGTGTAAATACAGTCATCAGGAACAAGGCCTTACTTTTAACCTTTTCGGCAACCCTTTTGTATAACGACAACGTACTGACCTATGGCTATATATATGTCAAATATATGTGTTGTATTGTTCATTTGTTGAAGTTGTAGAGTAAAGACCTATACAAATTGCACAATCGTGTGTAACGATAGCTTAATGCTTTACATGTACAAAAATCCACTACAACAAGCAGTAAAGGCTAAATCTTTCTGTCTGTAAACCAGTTAACAGGTAACACCAGAATGACAGAGAAAAATGTTGACGTGACTGACAGTGACAAAGCAGCGAATGTTGACGACAGTGAAGAAAGTGAAACTAGTGATAATGAAACAAATTATCGTTTATTATTTAAAGATGATCTGAAAGGAAAGGATCGATATGTCTATTTTTATGGAAAGGATTCCGTATTTAGTCAACATCATAAATGTGAATTCGAGGTGGATGGTATTAAGTTTTGTTGTGCCGAACAATATATGATGTATATGAAAGCAGGTAGGTTACTGGATAATGCATCGAAAGAAATATTAGTCTCGGTTAATAAGTATTTATAATTCTGAGAACCTGGACCACAGTCCTGTTTAGTACTTTAGTGTAGGACAGAGAGAGAGGGGGGGGGGGCAGGGCGAGAGAGAAATGGGGTTTGATGTCCACTCGACACAAACTAGGTCATTTCGGGACCAACCTATGGTTTAATTTTTTTTCAATAATTCGCTTGCGCGTAGGGGTCTTTTAGCAGTTGGAGGAAACCTGAGTGTCCCGTGTAAACCCACGAGGCTGAGAAGGCACCCCTATCTGTCTGCCACATACGCTCACAACAGGGATCGAAACCACAGTCGCAAGCCAGAGGTGACCAGCCAGCTAGAGGTCGAAGCACTGCACTCCAGACCACTAGGCCATCACAACGGTTTTTTTTTTTTATTTCAGATCAGTATTCTCATATCTCAATTCGTGAGAATCGATACGTTTAAATGATGCTTGTAATAATGAAGATTAAATTCAATTCTTCTGTTAAAGAAACGATTACCATTTCAAAATCAGAAATGACATTTTCTCGATCAATTTCAATCAAGTAAAATTTCGTCTTAATTTCGTTTATATCCCATTTCAAACAAGAGGGGGTGGTTTCATGTTAATTTCTATATAGGTAAAGATTGGAAAGGGTAGTAGAATGTATTACTTTTATAATATAGAAATAGTACTCAGGGAAGCATTTATTATCTTAAATTCAATTTCCGGGAAGTACGCAAAAAGACTAACCTTCTTTGAAAACTCTAAATACAATTTTTATGGATACAAAGTATGTCGTGTTAATCTGATATTTTTTGTGTCTACTTTAGTTACTTTTGGTGATAAACTAATGAAGAAAGCTATATTAGTATCTACACAGCCAGTGGAGATGAAACGTTGTGGACGAAAGGTAAAGAACTTTGATGCAGACAAATGGAACGAGAAGGCTGTTGATATTGTAAAAAGGGGAAATACTGCTAAGGTAAGACCGAAGGGAAATAACTCTAGTGCATGGATGTAACTCCCTTGGGCTATTTTAATCTTAGTCTCTATCATCTACACAAATATTCTACGAATATTAGTCTGGATGGGTCCTCAAAATTTGACGGAAAATAGGTCATTGTCTGGATTATCCAGTCTTTTAAGTTACCACGTACTGAATCTATCAAAACAGCTCGCTTGTCAACAATGACATTTTGCTTGTAAAGGTTTCAATTGAAATGGCAATTTTCTCTCGTCATGAATCAGACGTATGACTTCCCACAATCTTCTTAATTCTTCATCGCGATTCATGCTTATTCCTTGTCTCTATTTTGTTTCTAATAATAGATGTGCCAAGTGAAATGTGGGATATATTTCAACCACGGTTTATAGAATCTAGCAAAATCGGCCCGGCTTCACATCATCTAGCATTTACCGAGACTTTAACCAAAAGGTTCCATTGCTTATTTATTTTGCTTCTTATTGTGAACAGTATTCAAATGGGAACACATCAATAACAACACATCATTTGTACGCTTATGGATGTTTAATCTGTAATCAACGGTACAAAGTCAGAGGGGTCAAAACCAAAAGTACGACACAGATGTCAGTAGCGCGTGTGTCCTCAACGGGCACTTACGCACGCTGTGCAACGACGTCTCATGGAATTAACCATCTGTGTCGTTTTCTATGGCGCTCAGTATATATTTCGTTAAAGACGACGGCAGTAAATTCGCCTATTTCAATCACTAATACCAACAGTAATAAACACTATCTTTGCATCGTTTAATTTCTCGTGGTATGTTAACAAATGAATTTGTGTTTTGCAGTTTTCACAGAATAAAGATTTACGGAAAGAGTTATTTGCCACTTATCCTAAAATTCTAGTGGAAGCAAGCCCTCGAGATAGGCGGTGGGGAATAGGAATGTCTGGTAAAAATGAAAAGGCTTGGGATTCGAAAACATGGAGGGGTAAAAATCTTCTAGGATATGCCCTCACTGATGTACGTGACCAACTCATGCGAGATGAAGATTTGATTGATTGATGGGTCTACATAGTTTTAATTTTGGGTACTGCCATGGTAATCAATAGAATCAAATTTTTAAAAATATTCAACATTGATAATTTAGTTTTATGAAATAACCAGCTTTATTCCGATGATTAAAGACGAAATTTTTAATGTTATTATGTTGTAATATTGTCCTCATACCGTAGTTGTGTCAGTTATTTCATAATATATCTATTCCCACTTTTATTCTTTCCCTTTTATACAGGCAGTTTTTGTTTATTATTTGGTTATTAGATTAAAGATACATTATGTAAGATTTAGATAAAGAACTAGCCATTCTTGCTATAATAGATCGAAGGTAAATAATGTAAAATGAATAATTTGAAAATTGCATTCAAATTACTCCATTGCAAGCGAAGATATTAGCCTTTGAAGGTTTGACAGACTTGTGTAATAATTTCAACCACCGTACGGACTGGTTGATCGAAGCTAAGTTTCGTTCTTCCGTATTTGATTTAATCAAAGTATCGTTGTAGCGTTCTAATCTATTTAAAATCGGAGAAATCTTTTGCCATCGAGAGTTGATTAAGGCCTGGATAAGTTAATGCATGTATAATTAATACTATAGAAAACCTTTCAATAGGCAGATTTAGCTCTTGCATAATGCATGTTTAATGAAAAGGGTTGGAATTCGTAGTGCGAATCATTAACAAAAATAAAGAATTGTTTCCCGGACATCAGCTAAACTTAGGGCCCTTGATCACTTTGAAAAACCTTGCCATGTCATCCGATTAAAGAGCACATAAAATGAGAAAACTAGATTCATTGAGCCTATAGACATTGGTTACTATATGCATTTTATGTCAAGTTCACTCCAATCTGATTAAAATTAATTGAGATATTAACGTTTAAACATCAGACAGCCAAAAACGGTTTTCAAATTTTCAATTACAACCTTTATCCGGTTGATTGGCTGGTGACGTCACAGGCACTACACATAATCTATACACATTATCTATACAATATAGCACTATCTGTACGATATATCACTGTATACACACCGCCAGTTAACACGTGTGTATTTCGCGGTCCAATTAACATTTGACTGGCGTAATCATTAACTCGTAATTTTACACGTAAGCTACATATCACTATACTATAATAGTCAAAGCATTTTCAAAAGCGGACCTTTCTCGTCTTGAGTTGTAATAGATTATATATTTGTGACTGGAATATTTCGGAGTGTATTTCAAGATGCCGTATTATCGTTGTGTTATTGAGAGTTGTGGAAATTCCAGCAAGGAAAAGGGGAATAATGTGCCGGCGTTTCATAAATTTCCCAAGGATGAAATCTTACGGAAAAGGTGGATTGCGTTTGTAAACAATTCAAATCCTGATTGGCAACCTACAGTCACAACAGTGATATGCAGTGAACATTTTGCGAACGATTGCTATGGGCTGCGACCTAACTTAATTGAAGTTTTCGAAATACGCAAACAGAGAATAAAACTTTTCCCGGGTTCCATTCCTACGATGAATGCCAGTCAAGTCGGGATATGGATATTCGTTCTATAATCCGGTAAAATATTCAAAACAAGCTTGTTGATTATTCATAAAAGGTACATTAAAATAAGCCACGTGGTTATTGAAGACAGTCTCGGCATGGTTTCAGAATTGCACGTCTTCCACGCTCTGTCCGTGTGAATTTCAGGTACCGGTAGATATTAAACTAATAACTGGATAATACATTGATGGATTCACTGACCAGTTGTTAGGTAAATTTAAATCGTCATTGGATATAATTCCCTGATTGAACATCGAATACACGGGGAGAGAAACAGTGGATGTTTTCCCCGACAGAATCTCCATTGGAGAATTCCAATGATACGTGACCTATCGGTTGGCATTATGCCAATAAAGCAGTTCTAAATCGATTTTTTTTTATTACACTATTGACAGGCAATCTGAACGACAGACTCACCCTACCTATTACCATTTAATTTTCGTACGTTAGTTACGTACGTATTGTCATAGTCGTACAGAACTTTATTTTATAGCCATTTCAGTTATGGTTGTCACGTGATCATTGTCTATCATCGACGGATGAATAAAAACGTTTGCAAGTTACATGACTGTTAAGTGAAGGACTACAAATTGTGTTATTAAGAAATACCACGGCATTTTCTGATTTTAACTACCGCATTTTCTGACACTGACAATAAACACTAATCAAACAATCAAATTGCTAAAATCATAACGCCAATTAACAAACAATACAAGAATACTTCATTAAAAACAAAACAATGATCATACGATCATACAAACAATACGATTAACATTAACTTTATTATAAAAACATTGGTGATTCGATCTGAAATCAAATAACAAAATAGTCAACGAGTACTATAGCTATTTCGTCCATATGATTAAATTGTGTACAATAGTAACTGTAAATTTTCCCGCGGTTAGATACTTCTAACCAATCAAAAAATTGTTGTTTGATCACTCACACCCTTCAATCGAGAAATCGAGCTTCTCGTGCGATTTTCTATAATTTAATAGATATTATAAATTAGTAAAATTTTAAAACTGTCATTCAGTCAATAAATTAGAACACAAAAATAAGTGTGTAAAATATTATATATTCCGGTACGTACCATTCCAGAGAATCTAGTCTCGCAACAATCGGATGATTGTCATTGTTAGATCCCGTATTCTCTACATCGCCATCCTCTACGGAACTACTACAGTCAGATAAATACGGCTCAAAACATATATGGCGCTATATTAATCATTTCTCGCGACGTATCTGTATCCGATACACTGCCCAAGCTAAAAGAACTACTGCTACATGATAACTCCAAATATTCTGCCTCCATTTCGCTCGGTGTATGATAAAATGATCAATAAATAATAATACAAATGTTGGTGATCTAAGTTTATATGATTATTATTTGAAACCATTTCGTTTCTTAAAAGCCGACAATTGATTATTTCTATCGGCTTAAAAGATGTCCGTAGCGCCGGCTATAACAATTTCACACCAATCTTGTTTCAATCAGAAGCCAATTATTGTTTGCTTACGGTCGGCTTATTCTGATAAAAAAAAAACACATGGGGAATATGGCTACAACAACTGTCTTTATAAAACAAATTATAAAGTACAAAACAAATTATTCCGTAGTCAATTGTTATTTAATTAGGGGGATTAAGGAATCAGTCAGGCGTTAACGAATACACACGCCGAGTGTATACAGGTAATTAAGGAATAAACATCCCGAATATGCATTCGGTCACTGTGACGTCACTGGCGTCTGAGGGGATTAAGCGTGTTTTCAATAATTGGCCAAGTCGTTTTTACGGGAGGCCTATATTTGCGACTTTGGGTGACGATATCTGAATTAATTTTCATCAGATCGATGTTAAACTGCCGTAAAATGCATATAGTAACCAATGTCTATAAGCTCAATGAATTTAGTTTACTCATTTTATGTGCTTGAGATGAACAAGTATATTGATTTTTTTTATGAATTTTAATAACTTAACAGCTAAATCCGTGATATAAATACTAAACATTAGCATGGATCGGAACTTTATAAAAACGATTTTCTGATAATTACTTAAATTACTTAAATATGCGACAACTCTTGTTAACTGCCTGGAAGATATAGCTGCTGTAGGCGTATGTTTCGTTGCCTGGCAACCTATTTCTCTATCATTCTGTGTATCGTCAAAATTACATTTTAGAGAACATCGCATAGGCTGACAAAAATATTCTACTTTGATGTTCGATTGCCTGAAAATATTGCTCAAGTATAGATAAAGCCCTAGTGTGCCATTGATCACTTACAAACAATAAGATTGTGCAAGATGAATTTTTTCTAATGGTTCAATTCCGTTCGGTGTTTACATAGATATGTGGAAGTGAAATCCATAGATCTATAATATGCTGCGCAAACAAGACGGCGCCATCTTTTATTGGTAGTGGAGAAACCTGATAGATAGTTTGAATCCGACAGAATCCAAGTCAGGACATTACGTCACTTTGCTGTTCTGATTTTGTTTTTTTAATTAAATATTAAATAATCATATTAACGGGAATCGAGCGGTAAGAAATTTAATATTGTAACTACATATGCCATTAGTGCATATTTTTAGTCTCATGCCATATCTTTAGTGCATATTTTTAGTCTCATGCCATATCTTTAGTAATTTAATACTGTTTAATAGTTATATTTAATATTTTTAAAATTTTGACAGATCACATTTAAATATCTCAATTTGAATTTAATAAAACTGCTTAATTTGTTTTCATCTTTGTTTTGATAAATTAAAGACCTATGAATTGTTTAGATGGAATAGTAAAACGAAGAAGCCTATCGAATTTAACCATTTTTGGAAATTACTTCAAGAGTTACGGCCCTTGTTTTATTTTGTTTAACTTTCTCAAAGTCAGAACGACAAAAGTCTTCATCATATCTCGAATGATTTGAGGTAAACAATTTTTTTAAAAACAATTTTAGATATCGAAAGGAATATATTATATCGAGAGGAACCGAGTGGCTGATTTGTAAGACTATTTTATTTATTTATTGAAACCGGGAAAAAATTGAAATTTTACTTGTAGGTGTTCTATTTACAAATTAGGGTCCATTTTCAATGTTACAATCCCGTCGGTGGTTGCGTACTCTACCCTAGATGTATGCCCGCCTTGCCGATGTAAAAATCTCGAAAACCGTTACAAGTCAAGATATACATGAGTTTTTTTGTGTTACAAGTAAAGTAAGGTTATGAGAATTATATATTTGTTATTTGGTGTTGTATGGTCGCAACATATCTGAGCATATAGATACATGCTATAGCATTTCTCTTTTTGTCACAACCCCCATGCCACTCCCCGACTCCTTTGCATTGCAATTATGGTTGGATTTTTGATCTTGTAACGAAGAAGTGTGATTGATTTTACAGTCCCTGTCAGGATTTGAAGAGTAAAAGTGATTTAGGGGCTGAATAAATGGGAAGAAATCAGAGATGAATTTAGGAAAACCATGCACAAGAATGGCGTCAAAACACATAGATTCAATTGACCGGGCGTAGCATCTGAATGATCAATACATTTAAATATTTTCATGAGATGATTGTTCAAAAAATGTTACAGGTCAAGGAATTACCATTCGTGTCAATAGCCAGGGGATTACTGGTCTAATCCCGGTTAATGGAGACAGGCCATCATTAAATTTCACAATCTCGGTACCGGCCAAGGATGTACTATTGGTGTAAATAGGGAGGGGATTATTATAGTCTAAACCCGATTGATGGAAGCAGACCACCATTAAATTTCACCATCTCGACAAATTATAGCTCGTCTATTTATAGCAATTCTCTCTCTCTCTGTCCATTTTCTGCACCTTTGCATGCCTATGTTTGTTTTTTGGTCTAGAATGGACGGACGAAGAGGCTTTGAATTCGGATTTTCTACAAGGTTTTGGTAAATATTCATGATTTTGCGGTGGAAGGATAAGGATGTTATCAGTGATATGTATTGCAATTAGTTACATGTTGTTAGTGTGCTTATTCAAGTTTGTGTATCACAAAATGTTGGTGGTCATTCTCAAACAAAGTTTAGTGTAAAGACATGGCCATTTGTTTGTCTGCCTGTAGTGAAAAGCATTCAACCCAACGAAAATTTGGGGAAAAGTGGGGTGGGGGGGGGGGGGGCAAAGAAGCCAGAATTAACATTGAAGTCAATGGGGAAATTAATGGTGGTCTGCATCCTGATTACAGTGCATAAAAATAGAGTTAACTCCCATCATTAACCAATTGTTGACTTGGAAAGAGATGTTCGAAAACACGGGTACATGGGAACAAGAACGCCCTTGTGTTGCATATATATGTGTTTTTCCATTTTTGGGGCTTTTCTGGGGTCTTTTCCTTCATTTTTGTCAAATGTTTTAATCTTCTTTATTTTTCTTCCTATTGGGTGCTAAATCATATAATATATACCATCATACATGTTCGTGTTTTAACAAAATACGTCTGATGTATAAAAAAAGAACACGGTAAGACGTTTTCTCCCTGTCTTTACCTACTTCAAAATCGTGAATAAAATTGCCTTGCCTTACAAATCAGCCACTCGGTTCATTTCGATAAAAACACATATTTCAATTCAAAAAAAATATATGCTAATTTAAGTCATTTTATTTGTCATGAAAGACCCGCGATGGAAGTACAAATGATGGAAGTGGTAATAACGGAGACAATTCTGTCAGCTAACCAGAATGAATCAGCTTTATTGGCCGTGAGTTTATAGGGCTGGTACCGGTGAATAGTACATGCAGCATGAATTACATGAACATCATGGAGAACACATTACCATCTCAGAAGTCAGTTTCCTAGGTTCTATTCTGTGTTTGGGAAAGAAATGAAAATGGAATGAAATGGGGTTTAACGTCCTACCGCCCTGCTCCTAAACTGGGCTAATGAAGACGGGCATACGCCATACAGTGTGCTATGAAGGAAATTTGTCGCGGATAGAGGCAATACGGTCTACTCTTATATCGAATTCCCACTGCCAAGGGATCTTTTGCGTGCACGCCGATGTGTACACGGGACCTCGGTTTTCGTCCCTTCTGAACGACTTGACAGCTGCCCTTGCCCCCCCCCCCCTGGTCCAGCATCACTATCTGGGAAGGAGCCTTATTGCTCAGGTAAAGTTGTAGATGTGGCCACAAATACAATGCGTCTATTCAGAGTAACATACCAACCTAGCATTTCTTTTGCTGCTTAGTATATATAAGTGTGATTTTTATTGCACTATAAGTACATTAAGATACGTTTTATCAATATTTATCTGTTTAAAGCTGTCTATAAATTATATACAATATCTATTTCTAGCAAACACGCATACTGTTAGAAAAACTCGTCTGTAGTTATTCTTAAAAATACAGTCAATATTTATTTAAAAGCATACTCTTATCAAATATGTACATTGTTTAACCCTTGTGTGTACAAGTCGCACGAAAAACGTTGTCGGTAACAAGGGGTAATCTCAGACCCCAGGCATAAAAAGGTTTTTGGAGGAATAATTTCATTCAAATACGATCAAACTAAAGCTTCATATCAAGACTGAACAATAATCAATCAGGCTAGATCAAATTATTTCAGGTATTATCAGTGACGATAGGAATTATAAGATTTTTTTTGAAACCATACAAGTCTAAAAATATCGTAATTGTCATGTTCCATGCAGAATAGTCTTTTGATGGGGTTGGTAGTGTACCTTGATTTGCTCTCAGATCTAGATTACTAGAATAACCAAAACAATATCATCAGTAAGGACGATTCCTAATACAAAGCTAGCACTGATTGCAGAACAGATTAGACACCTGTAACTAGCAAAATCTTGAAAGGAAAGGGAAGGGGGGTCCACGTAATACTCGAAGTTTCTCATCAAATGATGAATGTTGCCACTGCCTCACATCCATTCTATTTACAGCATTATACTCAACATTAAGTAGCTGACAATATATAAAATTCTCGCTAGACAATTATGAACAAACGTTAAGGATATGGTCGTGGGGTCCAAAAATACCCCTTGCGTACGCACAAGGGTTAAAATAAAGAGAGATAAGATATCAATCTAAAGGAATAAAGGACACGATTTGTGTAGGAGCAATGGTGTATACGTAACTTTTTTTTATCTACTTGCGATTCAGTAAATTGTGGTGATTGCATTTCATATTAAGGCAGTCACATTTAGTGTAAAAATACATTTGGGGGTAAATATTCATTAATAGAACTGTGCATTGCGTCGTTGCCTCCATTTTGGAAATGTGCCGTCGGATCAAATATGATGCTCAGGACTGGTATCCCTTCAAAAAGAACCTGATCGCACAGATCTATTGTCTACAGGAAGAAAATGACATCAAGATGTTAGGTCCCTGGTATACAGCGATTCCTGGTATAAAAACAGACTATTATCTGCGATACTACCCTAAGTGATAGTGGACGTTAAACCCACGGAACGAAAATGTCTTTCATTCTTTTTTCTTTAAGGTCAATGAATTAAAGATGGGAGATTAGACAAAGAGTTGGCAGTTCTCACTATAATAGTTAAAAACTAGATAATGTTAAGGGAATTTGCTAACAATTTCAGTCAGATTGATCAACTCTGAACCGATCATCTTTACTAAAGTCGGTACGATAGAAACATAGCCTTGATTAACCATTTCATGATTTAATCATCAATGAAAATGCGCGGAAAATCTGATCTTAATGCAGTATATATCACAGGATAGCGATGACACCGCGAATTCATTATGGTCTCGCTAAGTTAATTAATATTTAATTAATCATTTATATAACATTTCAGGCCTTAAAAAGACTTACAATAATCCGAGTTAGCTCTTGCATAATGTATGTTTAAGTAGTAAACTATATGTATCGCATGTTCTCGAATATACATATGTGCAGTTATCGAATTGTCGCTATAGGCATATTATGATTTTATCGTGTATATCGTATATATGTACTTACCTATATTGAAATAATATCTTTCTTACTATCGTCATTCTTAAAGTATGTATGTTTACTATAATTAAATTTTGTTCCACCCCAAAGATAAATAAACTTCTATGATACTTATCTATCATAAGTTTATGATTATAAATAAAGAAACCAACTTTAAAGTGACACTTTAGCATAACCAAACAATAAACAATAAAATACAATCTTTGAAATGACAACATAATTTATGCACCCAGTTTATAAAAATGATAAAAAATATGAATAGCAAAAGCAAAGCTTAGTAATATATGGACTGTCGAAAATGGCAACAATGCCCCCTTAACATTCAACCTTGGGTTGAAATTGGGGTGGGGCATAAACGATTTAGACTATCAACAACCGATAAATGAAAAATAAAAATTTAAGCAGTGCACAATAGAGGAGCATTCATTTAAACAAGAACGAATTATTGACACCCAATTCTTTTTTCTGAAAAAGAAGTTTAAGTTAAATGGTTTGATTAAAGTTGACCTTCAAGATATAATCCCTTGGGTTAGAATTGGGGTGATGTATAACAAATTTAGATTAACTTCTAGACTATCAATAACCGATAAATAAAAAATAACATGGTTAGCAAATTAGTAACGTTGGAATATATGTTCTGGGAAAGAAGTTAATGTTATATCGTTTGAGGAAAGTTGTCCTTTAAGATACGAGACCTTGTACACGAGGCACGTTTCTTATAATTTGATTCGACTGACTGACTTACTTATTGTTTAGCAACCCTTACTCGCAATTCACTTATAATAAAATAATCAAGTGTTATTACACCTTAGTTTATTTTTAATAAGCTGTGTTAAATGATACAAGATTATTGGATATTGATATTTATAGTCACATGGATTCTCTGCTTCTATGTATGTAATTGTTGCCTTATACGGTCAGCATACTTGAATAAATCATGTGACAAACCTATTTTAGATAATAAAATAAACACGCTCAACAACAAAAAAAAACGCCCACAGACAGTTTTATCGAATAGACATGCATGTAATTCAGTATGTTTATTAAATATATATTATGTATGATGAAGATAAAGAACTATCACTAGTTCAAAACAGATAATGATATATGAATAAATTAAAAATTTCATTTAAATAACTTTATTCTGAGTCGAGTTACTACTGTTTGTAGTTTTCAGAAGATGTTATTATGGTAACCACGGTACTGGTATATTCGAGTCTTGACCGCTCTTCTCGATCTCTAGATTAAATCAATAAATGACCGAACCGTTCTAATATGTAGTTAAGACCTCGAACATCCGATGGCATTGAAATTTGATTACGGTGTTGTCATGTTAATATATGTCTAATTAATAATTCATATAGCGTTTCTGGTCTAAAGCAAATTTATCTTTTGACAATGCAACATTTCAATGAGAGAGAGAGATAGAGAGAGAGAGAGAGAGAGAGAGAGAGTATTTAACGTTCCACTAGACACAAACTAGATTATTTCGGGACTAACATATGGTTTCATTTTATTACAATAATTCGCTTGCGTGGGGAAAACCGGAGGACCGAGAGAAAACCCACGTTTCGGACAGACGACCCTACTCCTTGTCACGCACAACCGAGGATTCGAAACCACGCCAGATGACTCAATGACGGGCTTTATGACGGGGACACTTCATTTTCTCTACATCTATTGCTTAGAGTCCAAGTCCACCTGGCAATGACTAATTAACCAACGAAGGGGGTTTAAGGGGATTTAATTTATAGTCTGTAATAGGTTCGTGACACTTCAACATAGTACATAAATAAATAAATACATTTCTTATAGTATAAATATTTATAGACAGTTTGACATATAATAATATTTTTTTATTTAGTTAATAATATGTACATATAATTATTCCCAGTATATGATAATATTACGTCTAGACTTAACTCTGAATTTAAAACCATCTGGCACTAAATTCTGACCACCTTTAGCATTAGCAACATATTCAAAGTTAACCATAGCGTTCACCATTTTGGAATGACAATTTGCTATTCAGTGGAGCTATATAATAATATATCAACTGATAAGCTGTGATTAAATATCAGTAGTTTATTTGTTTTAATTTCAAATTAATTATTACGTCAAAATAGCTTACAATTTAAATTTATTCGTAAACTGATTTCACTAATTTGCCCAATCTACTGATAGTGGAAAGTGTTACCAGTAACAAGAATTAGAGTGAGAAGTTTACACCAGTGATACTAATTGATTAAAACAGACTATAGTCCTACACCCACGGTCCTCTAACACTTACCTCCTAATCCTTTATCAAAACAATCAAATGCGAGGAAAGTGAGATTAAACCGTGCTGACCATTGGGCCATGTTAAGATGTAGTTTCTATAAATCGCAAACCGCGTGTGCGTCAAAAGAGCCGTAGAGTGATATACGCTGCGCAGAAAGTGATTGCCTACGGTGGCATATGTAGGTATTATGACGTCCATATCCCATGCGAAACGTTGTCATCATATGAATTATACTTACATACTTCTGAGCCCCTGGTCGAATAAACTAGAATCTAATGATCAGTATCACTCGATACGTCGACTGAATATTGTCTTTCGGTTAAGATTGATTTCTGCTTTTATTTCCTATATCAACACTGATGGTATCATTATGACGTAACAAAACATTAAAGGCTCAATATCACTCTTGCTGTAACTGAATAATATCCCAATCTTTATTCTGGTCAACAAATTGTATTATTTTACAATATTCCAATTAATTGATGATACAAATTTCATCTTAACGCACCTTATTTAAAAAATTGGAAAAATTCAACTACATGATTTGAAACGTTTAAACGTAAACCTTTTCAAATGTGGCTTGGATTTTAAAATATTTTCGACCCCCCTGAGCAAGTAAAATAGGATGTAATGGATAATTTACACAACAGGTAAGACACTTAAACATTTAGTACTTAGAATAAGGCTATTATTTATTTTCTGGAGCTGCCAAGCCAGCAAGAGTGTTATTGTCCCTTTAATAATCTTAGGCGACGGTTTCTTTATGAATAACCAAAGCTTGTAACATTGTTTTTAATACAGTATATATTACAAGCATATTCTCCAACCGACTGAAACATAATACATCGTGGGAATATATATCTGTAAGTAAATAAAACTAACATTGCATGTTTTTACGTCAAATGGCATGATATAAATCACAGAGAGATTTATCTAGCCACGAGTTCAAAAACCATTCTCAGACTTAAAGGAGCTAAATCGCTAAAATTTTGGACCTAGAAATTGACGCAAGTGGGTCGCAACGGATATAATATGAATGTATCTAAACTGATTTACATTCGTTGGTTTCCGTTTTACCCTAACTTCAAATCAGTTATGTTCGGTGAAATAAGCCAGCACTGTCAAATCAAATGCAAATTTCTAGCGTCTAGTTATTCCAGTCTACATACGCCGTTTGATTTGGTGCAATGATTTTAGTCTCGTTCCCCGAGCCTCTTGCAAGAACTGGGACTAAAATGCATTATGGTACGCGATTCGTGTACCAGTGGTAAAATATTTATTTTTTCTTAAATATAGGATATCATACGCCCATCTTTTTCCTGTTAGATCACATCACCAATTTTGATTTAAATTGACAGTTAATTAGTTTTTCAATGTTGAAGAGTTTGGATGATATTTAGTTAGAGACTTAGCTACTTTAAGTTAAGTGCTCATGAGAAATATCTTTGATCAAAAAACAGAAAATATTGCACTTAGTTTTTTGTTGATGCATTTAATTTGATAAATTAAAACAAGAAAAGTTATGTAAAAGGCTATATTTTAGTTAAAATAAGGCGCACCGAAGAACAGAATGCTTTGTAAACTTGCGTCATTGTATGATTATTTATAAGCTGCATATAACCGCGTGCATGGTTGTACATTTAGTAAGTACCCGAAACAATAAAGCATTGTCATATCTGGTCTATATATATTCCCACACGAATATAGAAATACAAAAAACGAAAGTAGAGTTTAAAAAACTGCTCACGTACAGGACAGATAATTTGGGCTTCACAATGGAGGTATTGTCCATAGAACACGTGTACAGTACATACATAATACAGTAGGCTATAAATTGTCTCTTTTAAAATATCTCCACTGATTCAAGGTGTTTGGGTGTATGTGTGATGGTGTGTGATGGTGCGTGTGTGTGTCGGGGGAGTGAGTGCGTATAAGGTCATTTCAGGACAAACATAATCATGCTTCAATTTTATTCCAATAAATAGCTAGCGCCTAGGGTTCGTAGCAGTGGGAGAGGGCCGGGCGAAAGACCACAAGGCTGGACAAGAGACCATTGTCCTTGTCACACAATAGCTGTTTATCGAAACTCAATGGCAGACCTTATGATCGAAAGTGCACACTTAGGGTTTGCGCCTTGAGTATATATACATTTGAGAATTGAACAGTTCAATTAAAAGAGTGAGAACGAGAATGGAGTGTAGCGTTCACTCAACACAAAGTAGGTCATGTTGAAACTAACAAAGCATTATAGTAAACCGACGAGTTGGAAAACCCACGATGTTAGACATGTGGCTCAATTCCTTATGACGTACAAGTCTGAGGTCGACATCCAACACCTGACTAAATAAAAGGTCTTATGGGCTAATCTGCATCAACACTGTCCATCTAAAAGAGGTATAGGTACCGAACAAATTATGTTAGCTGTTCTACAGTTAAATATTAGTTTGGCTCCAATACGCTTACTTGTACACCATAACATTTTATATTGAATTTTAACCGCACGTCTTAGGTTACAAACTTCAATAGTAATGAGATTAAACTGTATCCTATATCCTTTCTTCCTAGATCCATATTTCATATAATCCGTCTTTTCATGTCCAGATATTAAATATTTATAATGGCAAAAAAATCAAATTGCCGTACTGCAATGAAAGGAGGCATTTATGAAATATTTATTATTAAGTACAGCTTATGTTCAAGGTTTACCTGACATATTTTGTAAGCTGAAATAAATGAATAGATCTGTTTACTGTTATTCAATTATTATTATTTTTTGTAAATAACGGACATTAAATAGCTACCACACTTGAAATTAAAATCACGAACTATAATCCAATATTGGTCTATTTCTATCGATATTGATTTTGTTATGGAATCCTAATATTCAATATATAAGACATAGGAACATTTTGAGGTCGATACACGTGTCATGGACCTCATGGTTTCGGGTGCCATTTGTAATGAACACTGAAGTAACCATAGTAATGGTAAAAATAATAATTAAAAAACGTGTAAAATGGATTAAGAATACGTAAACTACTGTCGTTTATTTTGGACTGTTCTCATATTTTACCGAACATAATTGATTATAAATTACACTTCTATGGATTTATGTTCCTTTGATACAGGGGGGTTGGGATGGCTAGTGGTCTAGAGTGCCGCGCTTCGACCTCTAACTGGCCGGTCACCTCTGGCTTGCGGCTGTGGTTTCGAGCCCTGGTGTGAGCGTATGTGGCATGGAGATAGGGGCGCCTTCTCAACCTCGTGGGTTTCCTCCGGGTACTCTGGTTTCCTCCCACTGCTAAAGACCCCTACGTGCATGCGAATTATTGAAATAAAATTAAACCATATGTTAGTCCCGAAATGACCTAGTTTGTGTCGAGTGGACGTTAAACCCCATCTCTCTCTCCCCCCTTTGATATAATGTGCTTTTAGACCTATTAGTTCTATTTTGGGATTCCAAAGGCCATACGCTCGTCAGGCGAATACATTTGTAGTTTTCCGGGGAATTGATCAATGTATACTTAGACATAAATTCATTAAGTTTACTTACTTCTTCAAACTAGTATACTTACTCTTTTTAGGGTATCACTCTGCATAGTTCAAATTTTCTTCCTAATATTTAAAACAATAATAATACATAATATGGTATAATTACAAACAATTTAGCGCTCACGTTAGAGAACCTTTGGCAGTTGGAATTGTCTGCGATATCACGTCAGTGGAATCAGACATTTAAGCAGGAAGATAGTAGTAGTAGTAGAATTCGAAATAAGAGTATTTCATAGAGTCACTATCCGGACACAACTGTAAAGGCACACTTAAAGGCGTATGCCCGTCTTCATTAAGTCCCCATCAGACCAAAGTACGATGTTGTTCCGCTCTTAACATTGGATTAATTTGAGTCGCCTTAGATCGTGTTTTGGTGTGATGTGCGCTAAAGAACAAGAACTGCTCCCGATTCACTAAGACCAGTCGGCGACTTTCGCGATCCAAGAAGACATTCTCCAACTTTACAACATAATTTGAGTCGAGTTCGATCGCACTTTGTTGTGACGGGGGCTTTAGAAAAGTTGGCGCAGACCCTTACGACGTAAAACCCCATTTCATGGCATTACATATCGCATAAATATAATACAACAATACTGATATTCAAATATGAGTTTATCAAATTGAATTGGTATATTTGTGTCGAATAGTGTTTATATACCCGAGTTGATTCAATTATGATTTGTTATCAAACCAGATTCTACCACACGAGTCTTCCAGATAATAACGTTCAATATAAAATACATTGATTATTTTTCACAGATATTTACAAATGTTTTTAACTGATACTGTTACACTGGTTATCTACAAGGTAGATATGTTTTTTGTTGACATACATATATAGGTATATATAAGTCATAACCCTATTTTTAAATCTATGTTTACGTTCAAAATATGCTTGAATAATTGATACGAAAATATTACGTTTCGTAAGGGGATTTTATGTTAAGGTAAAACGAAAAAGAGACTTATAAATTATACAATTATTTGATCAACATATGATATGAAAACAGGATTAAGCTCTTATATAATTACATTATATTCAACTGACCAAATACTGAACTAAAAATACATGATCTTTTGTCTAAGGAACACACCTTAATCACAACCCAGTCTAATAAATTACAGTGTAGTATTGATGTCACAGACTTACACGATCTTTTATCTTTGGGAAATCATTTGAATTGGATTGGAATGCGCTTGAGAAACAAATATCGGATCTGCCCTGAAGGACATCGTGGCTCACACCCATTTTGAAATCCATGTTAACAACCACAAAAAAGTTATTATATAGCATTATAATAATAATTTATTCTTTCAACAAAAAATAAAATCTGATACCGGCTACATAATGGCCACTGCTTTTAAACAACCCAAGCTTGTATTCTTTCAATTATTACACATTTTAAATGGAAAACGAATATCTGTTCGGGTGCCTAAACTTGTTCTATTAATAATCTTATTAACGCCATCCTTTGAAGCCAACCCGAAATTTCGAAATTATTGACTTACGACCAACAAAAGTGGCATATGTACTGAATTATTGAAATGTTGTTTACAAAGAGCTGATGAGATTTGTTATATATCTGTCATTCTACACCTATAAGGTTATGATATACCTTTCATAGACCAATAGGTAAATATAAGCACATGACATCACAGGAAAATCAGAGATATAGATCAAACGAAGATATAGCATGTACCGGTCGTCTTTTTTATCACAGAAATCCATTGTACAACTTAATATAACTTTCGTATTTTACACTTGAATAAAAACTTCTTTATATGTGTTTAGGTCCCACTGAAACGGCCCTTTGTCTAGAATATAAGGGTCTTTGTTTGTTTAAGTTTGTATATGATATTGTGGAACTTCTCGGTAACACACTACTCCGAGCGCGCACATAAAGTTTTGGTTTCGGCTTTTGTTCGATCTCTTCCTCGACTTCGGTGTCCCTGGCTAAAGAACGAGCCTTTTGACTGAGCATTGTATTCTCCCTCACATATTTTCCATCGTTATTAAGTTTTGGTAAAATACCATATCGTTGATACAGGTCCATTCTCGTTCGCTCCGCATTGGACATTCCGCGTAATGTTTGACCCAACATTGTCCATTGTAAATTAGAAGCTTTGTTTCTGTTTTCGGCCACTTTTTCTTGCACGTGTCTTCGCAGTATTCCCCAACCTCTTCTGGCATTTTCAATTGTAGTTTTACTAGGCTCTGGCCTAACATACATATCCACTTCATCTTCGAGGACATCCTTCTTCGCACGTTTCCTAGCAACCATTCTTGATGCCATGGCTGATATATTGCCCACCTTACCTTTCAGCTGAGTGTATCCGATCTTTTGCCCATATTCGGGATTCCCATACAAATCCACCATGACCTTTTGGAATTCATCGCTTGCTTTGAAAGATGGTTTTGGCGTCTGACCAAAGTAGTCCACAGAATCATCAATGTTTTTAATGTTATCCTCAAATATTTTCCACGCCGAACGCATCACAGGAGCTTCATCCATGGTGGCATCGGAAGATACACTCACAGATCTAGACTGTCGTCCATATGCAGTTGTGGCATTGTCAATATCATCCTTGGAACCGAGGGCGGTCTTCCTGCTGCTGTATTTAGAACTTCTACTTGAATCTGATCTAGGGGAACCACAAACTTCACTTTCACTGTCTCGGTCTTTAATCGATTTTGTTGAGTAAATCAAATTATTGTCTTCAACCGCTGATCGTGAGAAGAGAACTGATTTAGATCTTATCCTGCCGTTGGGCGTTTCTTTCACAAAGTTGTTTACCATCAAATTGGGTTTCTTCTGATTTCTGGCTGACCAACCGCTAGTTTGGTGGGAAGAATATCGGCCCTCACTAGTGAACTTCATCATTGATTGATTACCTGCTGAAATCGCGTGATTTATTACGAACAGATAAGCTCTGTAATAATTAATCCAACACGAATTCACTCAAACTAATAAAAAAATTATAACAAAAAACTTCCTTGGCAATGTTATCTCTCCAATACAGATTTAATAGAAAACGTTCTCGTACAATAGTCGATCATAATTTGATTGGGATATTGATATGGTTAGGAGTAGTTATGACCAGAACACAAGGTCTTTTATTCACAGCGAGTTGATTAAATCCGTTTGAAATGCACTGGCATTTGTGTAAAGAAAATAGAGCATTGTACACTAAGTTAATATATTCTATAAAGGTAGATAATATACACACACCTAGTATACTATGTATACCACTACATGTTTCTGTCCTAGCCGTGACTTATATCATTGTAAGTATAAACTTTCTTATATACCCAAGATAAACGACACCACAATTCTGATAACATTGACGTAGATTATACAGGTAATAGACTGAATATGGATAGTTGATAGAGTTAGCGTTTGTAGATATACACAGGATATGTACACTTCACTTTTACTCTTATATACATACAGGACAGGTTAGAGCTGTCAATCAAGTTCGGATTACCATATGATTATACTCCCGAATTTAGCCCGGTTAAAGCCACTCTTCAACTCAATGACTCTTTAAAAACTTGTCAACCGATCAATGCAAAATATCTAATTCACAAATAGCATAATTAAGTTCACCTATACATTTTGCAAACAACTTAAATTTGGATTATCCATGCATGAGTATTCATTATTTGAATTTTTAATTACGGATTAAATTACATATCAAGAATAAATCAAATCTCGGCGTCATCGTTAGCCTGTGATATTTAATTCATATGAATATGTTTAAAGTAAAAATGAATAATCGACACGTTGTTTATTATCGCACCAACGTTAGTAATGATGATCGAGGCTTGCTTAAAATTGAATCGCTAATATCTCGATTCAGCGTGACACAATGTGACTGAACTTTTCAGCATATTCTCTGTTTTCTTTATGTATTTTTCAACTATTATAGCGAGAACTGTCAGCTCTTTATCTAATCATACCTAATGCCCCTTTAAATGAAACATGGTTTGACACCCTTTCTTAGTCATGGCGTTTTACCAGCGCATCATTGCATTCAAACTAGCAACGGTTATTTTACGTGCACGCCAATGAATACATGGTTAAGGCAAAGATTTTCGTCTCATCCGAACGACTAGAGCCTATTCAAGAGGGAATGTTAGCTATTAATATTGTTACTTAATATATTTGTATAGCGCCATCATTCATTTACGTGTTCAGACGCCCTTAACAATTTCAAATAAAAACCCAATTTATGATACAGATAAACAGTAACTGTGATAAAAACGTTTGACACGATAGGAAACCGTAAATAATACATGCCTATACCATTTTTGAAGATTTCGTTGATCTTTGTAATCACAAAAGCCCGACACAATCATCTGACAGTCCAGTTGACAATGAGTTCCAGTAATCTCTAACGGACGATTTTAATGGTCTGTCTTGAAAATATTTTAATACATGATTTCCCATTTTAAGATGGGAGACCGAGAGGCTTATATGTTCCTTACTATTCGTGATAGAACATTACAGTATCACACACACGAAGGGTCGGAATCGACTTAACAAAGTTTAGATACTAAATTATTTTGCAATATACATGTACTTCAGCAGTATTATGATATAAAGAGAATGAGCTTACGCCACATCGTGCACAACAGATGCCAATTCCTATAGCTGTTTTCAAGGAGATGTGATGGCGGAGCTGTAAGAAAGGTACAAAAGAAGCAGAGTAGGCGGTAAAAGTATCCGCTACCACATAGAATGCAGTTTTAAAATATTCCAAGTACTATAATTTACCGAAGAGACTTTGAATTACAGTCCAATATTAACCTTATTGTTAGTCTTCAAGATTATGAATGCGGTAAAATAGAAGTCCACCTGTTCCCCAGTACACATTTTAGGATGTCAGTCTTAAACTAAATCTGTAGTCCACAGTTTTAATAAAGCTTGTACAACTGTATATATGCCGTATACTGTATCCACGCTGTATAACTAGACCACTTTGTTCTTCTCTGAATAATCCATACGGTTAATGAAGTTTAATACACAACTCATAATGCAAGGCCATACCCTCTGAAAATAGAAATATCACCAGAAATGTCATGAAACGTGTACAAAAACAAATTTCCATTCACTTTCAAACATGACACCCCAGCTTCGACATATTTCAGTAATGAAAACTTTATGCATCTCACCCCCACCCCTTCAATTATATCAGTACCTACATTTTCACCACACCCACCCACACCCTGTTCAAAGACCAGTTTAGGTCGTAACAACTCAATACTCGGGTACTTTCGCTTGGTTTAATAATACCCATGTGACGTCATCCTTTGATATTGGCGTACCATTATTTCCAATACTGTGCGGACAACTTGACAATCGTTCATTGTCCATACTAAATGAAATATTGGACTCACGTGACGTATCTCATTGAAATGCACGTGTGGGATAGTGTCTGTATTTTAAGTTGTACACTAAATGAAATATTGGACTCACGTGACGTATTTCATTGAAAATCACGTGCGGGATAATGTCTGTATTTTAAGTTGTATAATGGTCTCGAGCTAAAGACATTGTGTAATATATTGAAACAACACTCAGCTAATGCCTCGTGCAGTGTCAATATATTACTTAATGTCTCGCTCTCCACCATTGGCATTAAACCATATTACATAGCGCCATTATTTCATTCCCGGAATAGGGTCCTGCTCCGTTTACGGTGGACTAAAGCTGGAATTTGCCCCTGCTAATATATTTACTTCTCCTATCACTTACTAAACATCACTATTATACAGTCTGTGAATAAAATGCTAATTATCTACGATGTTATCAGAGATGGGGTTTAACGTCCTACTGTTCTGCTCCGAACTGGGCTACTGAAGACGGGCATACGCCATATAGCTCGCTAAGAGTGAATTTTTGCTCTGACAGCGGCACTACGGATCACTTTTATATCGAATTCTAACCGTGAAGGGATTTTTAACGTGCATGCCAATGAGTACATGGGACCTCGGATTTTCGTCCCATCCGAACGACTAAACAGCTATCCTTGTCAGGCCCTCCGCTCCTCCATCACCTTCTCGGCCAGTGCAGAGATCGAATAACCGACCTCCAGGCTAGCGAGCCAGCGTCTTACTCTCTTAGCCACCGTGATACCCACGATGTTATCAAGAAATTGTTCGCAACAATAAATGACCACATTAGTTGTAGGGTGTAAAAACCATTTCATTATTGATATTTCACACATTTTGAATATTAAAGTAAATAAATGTTAAAAGCAGTCAGGTTCGTGTTGCATTAACCTGTTAATGTAAATATTGAATATCAGTTAAAGGTAAGCGTCATTAAAACATAATGTTAATAACGTAATGTGACTTATAACCGGAGTCATATTAAATACATTTAGAACCCGTATTGACATTCAGGCACGGACCTGTGGGCAATGTGTGATAAAGTAAGCTGACGCTACAAACTGTTAATACTACAACAGCCCATCGAATAATGACGTCCGTTTGCCCGTGCGATGCTAGTCACTTTGCCCAGTCGTTTCTTCTTTGATTTACTAACTGAATAAGAAGAAGACACAAACGTCGAAAATAAATATAAATTTGTTGACAACTTTGTAGTGAAACCATATTTGCCCATTATTGTAATTTTCATTTTATTATGGTACTTAAAGGAGAATACTGGTCGTTGCAGTTTCTTTCATTCGTATTCATAACAGTTTCACCATGCTCAATAAATCGTTTTATCTTAAATGAACCACTTTATGAGCGCATGTTATACTTGTTGTTGATTGTATACTATGGGTTCTGCATTCTTGCATAAAATATAAATGGTTGATAAACTTCCAGTTCGGATTCCATTGCTTTAGCGGTCCATCAAAAGATTTACGCGAAAATAATATGTGGCGCTGGCTCGTGTCGACTGTATCCGAATATGGTCTGCAGTGGATACCGAGTGTTGATATATTTTCAGTTCAACATATCTTTATAAATACAGAGCAGAACTTAACGAAATCTTCATTGGAAATGGCGACAGTGAGCCATGTATGTGGCAAATTCTACAGACAAGTCAGTCTGATAATAGGTCTACCATGTTGTTACAAGTCGCAAAGAGTTGTATCCCCTAGTGCGACATTTTCACTGTCGATCTGGTCTCAATCAGTAATTAAGAAACCTGGTAAAACTTTCAAGATCGACAACATCTATGCCTTATGTATCGTAATAAATTCCCAGCAAGTGTTCGATCCCAATGTTGGCCGCTCACATGACCCCCCCCCCCTAGAAAAAAAAACAAAATCAAAACATGAGAATATAATAATATAGAATCAGAGCATAGTTGTCCATTTGTTTCCCAGAGGTAATGCGGACGCCTTTTAACTCCGTGCAGTGGTATTGACCTTTAAGTTCACGTTTAGTGTATGTCCACGTGTGAGTTCACAACATAATGCGTCCATAACTCGTATATTGTTTACATCGGCGATAGTAACACAAAGTAGTAGGGGCAGAATTGGCACCCTTTTACGCCATCGCATACTATTTTATGTATACACACTTACACTTAATATGAAACATTTTGTATCCACATATACTTCCAACAAATTTAATTTTCTTAATACATGGTTTTATAATATAATTTCCAGAAGACAAAAAGGTGAATATTAAGAGCTAATTAACCCGCCTCGATGTTTTACCACTCAGTAATAGGAGCGGCAAAGTAACTATTTACTGCTGATCAGTCTGAAATTTGTCTGATATTGACATAAAGTTAACTGTATATGAAGTGTAGAAACAGGGGTATAATGTTAAATGCAATGTAATTCTAACATTAAAATGTACTTTTAGCGATAGAAACCACAAATGTAACTTGTAATATGGATGTCACGCGTCTGGCTATAAAATCAATTTCTAACAGCACATCCCTTGTATGCAAAATCCGGACATCCACATACCAGATCACGCAGAACACGTAAAAAATGTCAGCTGTAAATATCATCTACAAACAAAGAACATGAAATGAAATGGGGTTTAATAACGTCCTACTCTTTCGCACCTAACCTGGGCTAATGGAAGACGGGCATACGCCATACAGTGTTCTAAGGGGGAAATTTTGCCTGGGCAGCGGCGCTACGGCCTACTCTTATATCAAATTCCAACTGCCAAGGGATCTTTTACGTGCACGCCAATGTGTACACGGGACCTCGGTTTTTTGTCCCATCCGAACGACTAGACAGTTGTCCTTGTCAGGCCCAACAAAGCACATACAAATTACCACAAGGTGTTCTAAATTTAATATCGCACTGACTATGTTCCAAATTCCATATTATTCATTTCCATAACATCATATAAATTAAACAAAATAATTTAAAACATATTAGATTACAAGCATCTCTCGTCAATAATTCTATGTTGCGACGTTATGCATCAGCGTCATTAACAAAACTGGCTCCAACCAAATATAAAATAAAAAATTCGTTACAGACAACTCTAGTAGGCTTAATTTTAGATGTAGTTAACTCCCTTTTCACCAGGGTTTAGTGGGGTTTATTCGGTTAATTGCTATTCGCTTGTATTATACAGAATAAATCTAAAAAGATTTTGTAAATACGGCTATATAGTGTCTGCAATACCCACCCCATCCCTTGAAGCGTGCGCTAGATGGTGCGCAAGTAAAATGTAGCCCCCCACTACCTTTTCTACCATTCACCCTTGCCCTTTTCCGCTTTGTGTATGGCGAATGTTTCATGCAGTGTTGAAGAAAGGAAATTAAAAAAAATGGGGTTTAACGTCCTACTATTCTGCTCCTAAACTGGGCTAATGAAGATGGACATGATATGAGTGCAATTTTGCCCGGGTAAGGCCTACTCTAATATAGAATTCCAACTACCAAGAGATATTTTACGTGCAAGCCAATGTGTACACGAGTTGAAGAAAGGGGTTTAAATATTCATGAGGCGGGTTGACACGAATGCCAAATCTTAAGTGCAAAAGAAAGTCTTCACCATATGAATAGGCATATCGTGATTAACGCCGAAGTATACATATAAAAGACAAACGAAAACATGATGTTTCCTATGAGAACGCCTTTGATGTAGCACTTCGAACAACCTCGGTGTATTGCTAATATTTCATTTAACAATATTATGGAATCCCGTTAGCTTAATAAGCTGTTATTTGCTAAGTGCATTTATGGGTAGTTGGTAACAGAAACTAACACATGTATGCATTATTAAACATAATCATTAAATACGTTAAGTACAGTGAAAGTGCATTGATACAGTGCATGTTGATTACAGGGAAGAGACGTCCGTCCACCCGATACAATTTTTATCATTTCGAGACTAACATTCATTTAAATAATTTATTTGCGCGTACAGCCTTTAGCAGTGGAAATACACGGAGAACATCCACGAAGTTGAGGAGGCGACCCCCCCCCTGCCACGTACAAGCTTGGGATCGCAGCCACGCTACTTGTCTGAAAGTCAGGTCATGTGGTCTACAATGCAGACGTTAGACTACTCGACCACCCCACCCCTTTTGATTAAAGAGATTGAATCGATTTTCAGTCAATTCTGCAACTTTAAATGACACAAACCGTTCAAGTTACCGTCCCGTAAGTTCAATTATACCCTTCAAATAAAGATACAGAAACTAAAAACGGAACGTCAAGTTATAAATCACACTACTGACTTTAATGCTCAGGAGTTTGATATGTTAAAAAATTCAGAAAATTTATAAAAATTTTAACTTGATAAGGGAATCACTTGTTTTAAACTTAATTGTATCGTCTGGTTTCAAATATTGTTCATTGCATCATGTTCCGATTACTGTTCGTAAAGATTGTTTAGACGAAGTTATTCCTGTTTCTACCTATATTGTTAATCCCTGCATATTATCCTCTACTACTCCCAACGTTTTCAAACAAGCTTATGTTGCCACTTTAATTAAAGAATCTACATTAGATCCTAATGTTTTGAAAAGTGTAGATCTGTCCCTATCTAGATATCTTGATTAGTTTTATTTCTAAAATATTGGAGAAGTGTATTTCTTCGCAGATAACGGCTGGGTGAGAACGGTTTATATGAACCATTTCAAAGTGCTTTTCAACAATTATACGAAACCGAAATATCTTTCACTTGGATTTCAAACGATATTTTACTGAAAATTGATAATAAAAAAATGTACATTTTTAATATGTAAGATTAGTATGCCACTTTCGACATGACGGGTCCATTTAAAATTTGGTATTTGTGGTTCTGCGTCGAATCTCTAGAAAACTATCTTGTGCTTAAAAACAGTCAACTTTATCATCTGGGATTCGTCAAGGTTCTGTTCTTTGTCCGATTTTATCCATTCTCTATACGTCACCATTAGGTAATATTGTTAGAAAATATTGTCAGTGGGCTCAAATTTTCGTACAGAATCTTAGACGCCAGTCCCAGGACTAACAGGTATTAAATTAATTACATTATGATAGGGCCCCACCTCCTCACCTTCCGTAGTTACTGGGGTCTGTGATATTATTTCATCTTTTTCTGCTCGTAATATCGGTGCAGTTCTACCCGCTTCCATGCTGCGCAAGTAAATAATTAAATTGTGATATTTTATTATACGTAAATGTAGAAGGGACTAAAACCAGTTGTTTATTCTCTGGTCACTTCACGATTAGATGATGTTAATTCACTCTTCGTTGGCTTACCTTTAAAGCTAATAGATAAATTACAAAAAAAGTACAGAATACTGCAGCTTGACCCGTTTCTTTGATTACGGAATTTTAAAAACTAAAAGAGCGCTGAACATAAGACACTAGTTGAAAAGTGTAAATTACATACAACAGGAGTTTTGTGATCACATTGCTAATATTTGGGACCTAGAAATTGACATAAATGGGTCGCAACGCATATAAAAACGTAATATGAAAGTAGAAAAACTGATTTATGAAGTCGCAATCGAATGGCAATCTCTGGTGTCTGGTTATCCCAGTTTATGCCGTTAGAAAGAATTACACATTCTCTCTCGATAAGAATATGACGTTTCAGTTTGACATGATTTGTGGAATATGTCAAGTTTCATTTTTCGAGTCTCTTGTTACAAATTCGGGTACCGATGATAAAATATATTTGATATCAGAAGCCCATCTTTTCCCCGTACGATTACAACATCAATGTTGATTTAATTTAACAAATAAATCGTCTTTTCAATGCCAACGATTTTGCATGATGCTGAGTTAGAGACTTAGCTATTTTAAAAACACTTTTAACTGACACTGTATATTAATACAAATCTTAAAGGCCGACCAACTAACCCGATATTTGTGATATGCTTGTAAATAACTTAAACCTGACAGTCTTCATCTGGAAATGGAGACCGTTGTATTATACAGTATAGGGATAAAACCAGACTTTTTTCTATAAAAATAATATGTAGGTGGAATTGACCTTTTGTTATCAAGTATAGTACATGGGTCATTCACTGTATAGACCTCTCAAGAAACGAGAATCGATTAGCAGGTCACCCAATGAAAAAATTGACCCGAAATCTTAAAAGGGTTACGTGTCCGGATAAGCAGTGTTGACGTTAACGTCAAAACGACTCAATATTTTGAGCTGAAATTTTGAGACAAGGTAAATACACCATGCCTCTATGTTTTGGTCCATAAATTTAATAAATGCTCGGACTTCAGTTTTTGAGACTCTGTTCTTATCGGGACTGTCCCTTTAATATGTCCAAAATTTTGGGGTGGTTTTATTATGATTATATTGTCACCTTGTAAAGTGACGCCTCACACGTGATGTGAAAGGGCGCACTATAAATATGATTTAATAGAAATAATAACAATAATTTTAATTCATAAGTTCGCTTACGTTTTGCGTTATACACTTTAAAGTCGCTAGGTCATTGTCTAAAAAAGAGATTCGAGACCTTTCCTTGTCTCTAAATTAAAAACATTACTTATTCCGGGCTTTTTTGAATATAAGAAATGCAGTCTAAAGGAGAATGCTATACAGTAAAAGTTTCATTTTATCATTTACTATGTAACGCATTCAGTATTATTTAAAAAAAAAAAACCTTTTGAAATTTCCACAATTACGGAAACATCCGCAATTAATGAGCGGAGGCTATATAACGTAATAGACGACACTCGTCACCGACACATTTTTCATATCATGGTTTCATTTAGGTCTATTAATGTTCACCCTTCATAGGCAATAATAACAACTTAAAATTGTCATATGGCACTCAAATTCCATATCATCGCTTCATTTAGGCCTATTTATGTTCACGCTTCCACATAAACGATATACATGTATAATGGCCCGTTATGGCCTCCATACATAAGAACGCTAAGAAACGCGACAGAAACTAAAATATACAGCTGTACGCTTTCTCCATAATAACGTAATATACACGTATTTGTAAATGTAAACAATGTAATTTATATGTGTAGATAAAGTTGGCTAATGTAGTTATGGAAAGTTAAAGCCTAGTACACACTACGCGACGACATATGCGATGAAAATCACTGGTGTGGACACCCAGTCACCTTAAACCAATTATTTTTGGCTTTTTCAGATATGACACACAGAGAATACTCTGCTTCATTTGTTTTCCGGGACGGATGGTGAGAGTCAATTGTTCACTTTGCCTTATTGGTTCTCTCATCTTGGCTGTTGGTTTGGTAATTAGGGGTGTAATTTGGATACCCCAGTATATGTCTAGGCTCATCCTCATGTAACCTATTTTCGATGCATACAACTGCACGTTACTTCAATTACAATAAATGTCCTGCCATGCGCTCGACTGGTGTTGCTCTAAGACGACTACTCCGTCGTTTCATAATCATGCAAAAAAGCGAATGTAATGAAATATTTGACGCGCTGACATTGAAAATGCATTTAGAGATGTCACATAACGAAACATGTGGTGGGCGGTTATGGAAGAAATTTTGGTAGATTCGTGCACATTGGGTTAAAAGCATGAAACTTGGCACATAGATGGCATGAACCCTACTAGTGGTCGTCATGGCGATTTTTCTCACAATGGCCGCCAATTTATTGAAATGCATATATATCTTTAGAAGTAAACATTGTAGAATCATGATCAAGGTGCCTAAATGTATTGCTCTAAGGTCGACAAATCCAGCGGACATAAAAACATAAGATATAATCAATTACATCAAACGGCACATTCAAAATGAACTAAAAGCACATTTTTGTTTAAACATAAAATACATAAATATTGGTAAAAATTTTTTTCAAGCTCCAGATTTATTCTTTTACAATTTAAAATCATTTAAAGGACTTTGCCAGACAAACACTTCAGAGACCCCACAATGTGCTATTAATTCAACAAGACAGGGTACTGGTGCAGGATACAAATATGTTGCTGAAAAATCTTCTATAATTTTTCTGAACTTAATGCCATCCGCCCAGATTTGGGTATACAGAACTTAAAGGAGCTAAATCGCTAACATCTGGGACCTAGAAATTGACATAAGTCGGTCGCAACGCATATTATACTGGAATATGAATGTATATAAACTGATTTACATTCAATGGTTTCCGTTTTTACACTAATTTCAAATCAGTTATGTTCGGCGAGATAAGCCAGCAGTTTCAATCGAATGCAAATTTCTAGTGTCTGGTTATTCCAGTCTTCATACGTCGTTTGATTTGGTGCAATTTTTCTACCCTCTTTCCTCGCGTCTTTTGCTAGAACTGGGACTGAAACGCATTACGGTACCCGATTCGTGTACCAATGGTAAAATGTTTATCTTGTCTTAAATATGGATATCAGAAGCCTATGTTTTTCCGGTAAGATCACAGCATCAATGTTGATTTAAATTGACAAATAATTCGTGTTTTCAATGTTGAAGATTTTGAATGATATTGAGTTAGAGACTTATCTACTTGAAATATAGACTCAGGACTGGAAGTTGAATTACATGAGACACCCGTACCAATTTATTTTGCCCTGAAGATTCATGGAGAAACAAGAAAGAGCGGACTGGTTGATAGTCTCCATAACATGAGTTTGTGCATCTCTTTTGGCCGTGTCCTTAGAATTCCCTCAGGCCTAACCAACAAAGTTTGTGTCATATATGATGCGGAAAGAGTGGTTTGTCCACCCAAGCTTACAAGGAATCTCTTCACGGTGGCAGCAGTCGATAATATTGACCAGATCATCTACAAGCTTATTATATTGCTTTGACATGGTTAAGTGTCTTTTGTCGTAACATTACTAACGCCACAAAAGTGTGCATATGCTTTGATTGATTGTGTTCTTGTGCCTGTAACATACAAAAAAAGGTCAAAATGAGTTTATATCATGTGTATGCATATTTTATAATGGTTAAAAGCTTACGTTTTGCGTCATACAATTTAAAGTCATTGTCTATAAAAGAGATTCGAGACCTTTCCTTGTCTCTAAATTAAAAACATTACTTATTCCGAGCTTTTATAAATATAAGAAATGCAGTCCAAAGGAGAATGCTATACAGTAAAAGTTTCATTTTATCATTTACTACGTTCACTGTGTAACGCATTCAGAATTATTTTTTTAAAAAAAAAATCTTTTGAAATTTCCACAATTACGGAAACATCCTACAATTAATGAGCTGAGGCTAAATCACGTAACGGTCGACACTCGGGACTGACACGTTTTCCATATCATCGCTTCATTTAGGTCTATTAATGTTCACGCTTCATAGGCGAAAATAACAACTTGCAAGTGTCATATGGGCCGGGCCAACTGGCACTCAAATTCCATATGATCGCTCCATATACAATATCTGTAGATGAACTTGGCTAATGTAGTTGTGGAAAGTTAAAGCCTAGTACACACTACGCGACGAGATATGATACATAAGACAAATCCCTGGTGTGGCCACTCCTTTGTCTGCGATATCACTTATGTGGAAGCAGACGTTAAACACCAAGTAGTAGTAGTAGTGTGGCCACCCAGTCGCTTGCAGTTTTCCATCACAAGCGATCATTGTGGGAGTTAAGCCATGACACCAGCCAGTTGAAATGTCGCGTAGCAGTTTAGGTTTATCAAATCATATAATTATGCGGTAAGGCCTCACCTTTAGTCAATGGGAATAGATGTGTTGTATGTTAAGTTATGTGCAGTACAGTTTTGGGTTAGTTTATGTGTAAATTAAGGGAGCTATCGGACAGTAAAGTTTTTGTAGTCATTTGACTAAAAATAACTTGCGCAAAGGAACTCTGTAGGAAAAGACACTACTGTGCCTGGAGTAAGACGGAAGACATTAGTAGTGGAACCATTTCTAGCCATCGATGTGCCGAGTTTCATGCTTTTAACCCAAAGTGCACGATATTTTGCTTAACTGCCCCACTAATATGATAGTTTGTATTTTGTGTGGTGGGCATATATCGTTGTCATGGAGTCTGCGTAATATTTTGTCGCCAAACGCGTCTCATAAGTTGTCGCCTATTGTGCGCTAGGCTTTAATCTGTAGCATTTAATTGCTATATATCAATTTAACAGTACAAACCGTAATAGGAAAAAATCACGCAATGTCAGTGCACGTTTTACGTCATGCATTGTTTATTACACATCATTTATGTAAGTATATATTATGCATATAACCCGAAGGGCACAATATTGGGTTACAGTGATAATATCGGGTTGGGTTTGTTCCATTGATAAAATAGAATTGAGAAATTCTATAGACGAAATTTTACCATTGGCCTAAAATTGAAGTGTACGGTAACTCTAATTTTAGTCGTGGTTGAGATCTGAGCGTGGGTGGATTAGCTCTAAAATACTCGAGACCTATCCCAATTTTTACAAGTCTGAGTATCGTTTAGTCTTCACAGAATTTAAATGTACTTTATAGTGTACTATTTTTCGTCACCTAGCCGAGTTAATAATGGCAGCGTTCATATAAAAGAAATGGAGTTTGACGTCATATAAATAAATCATACCGCAGAGATACAGCGTACATGCACTACACATATATCAAAGTAAACAAAGCTGTTAGTTAAAGATTATTGTGGCGAATTTAGCGCTGCTAACCCCCTGTAAACTAAAATATTGCAAAAGTTAACGTGGCTAATAAAGACAGGCGCGCGTCATACAATATGCTATGAGGGAAATGTTGCCTGGAGAGCTTCGCTACTCTTATATATGGGATCTTTTACATGCACGTCGACGTACTAATAATATCAGTTTGTCGTTCCACCCGAACGACTATATCTATAGTTTGATCGTGTTGACTGTTTACAGGCCAGTAACTAACTAACAGGGGGGTGGGGGCAGGGGAGACGCCCTTTGCCCATTGGGGAAAAATCAGCCTCCTCAGTGGGCGCCAAAGGACCAAAGTCTCCATATTAGTATGGGCGCCACTTAAACCCGAGTGACATTGGTTGGGCGCCCACGACGAGATTGGCACCCAACCAATGTCAATGGTTTTATGGACGCTTCGCCAATCCTGTCGTTATATATGAGGCGCTCTCCAAATGTGGGAAGGCCTTAACCCTGAGATGATTGGTGGGGCGCCTTATAATGCTGGGTCGCACCTAGTCCAAATGGCGAATCAGATTGGCACCCAAAACGGCATGATTTAGGAAGTGCTTCATCCCAGAGGAGCGCCCATAATATAATGCTAGTGGGATTGATTAAGCACGAATGAATTGAGCGCCCAAAACTGCGAGATAATCTAACCCGATTCCGAACTTCATTTTACTCATAAATTATTATAGGTACGTTAAAGTCGCATTCCTTCCTTCAAATATTTATAGGGGGATTGGGATGGCCTAGTGGTCTAAAGTGCCGCGCATCGACCTCTAGCAGACCGATCACCTCTGGCTTGCGACTGTGGTTTCGATCCCTGGTGTGAGCGTATGTGGCATGGAGATAGGGGCGCCTTCTCAACCTCGTGGGTTTCCCCCGGGCACGTCGGCTTCCTCCCACTGCTAAAGTCCCCTACGCGCAAGCGAATTATTGAAAACCATATGTTAGTCCCGAAATGACCTAGTTTGTGTCGAGTGGACGTTAAACCCCATTTCTCTCTCTCTCAAACGTTTATTATGTTCACATCAAAACATCATAATTAGCCTATATCGCAAATTCAGGGTTAAAATTGAAATTTTACGTCATTTTCAGGCGCAGGCCCTATTTTCCTAAGTGTCCTTGGGGCGGTGGGGGCACCATAGCCAATCTGACGTTTCGGGAAGACGAGCAAAGTGAAAACTAAAAAAAATATTATTTCATCTGGTTGGCAAAACAAAGGGCCCGAAATCTAATAAAACACTAATTTTACTTTTCTTTTAATTGTGAATACCGCGATTTAGTACTAAACTGATTATGGATTTAAACATTTTGTCTTAAGCCACTCTACTTTGTTCCATTGATTATTATTTGTGAATGCAACTGCAACAGTCCGATCGGATTGTTGGAATTGAGGTCGGCATAGAGTGGAATTTCGGTTACAAAACGATTGGAAAATTGGAAGTTGCTTTACTCTTGGGTTACAATAACAGAAAAATCGCATATGGGGCGATTGCTTGGGATTCAGGTAAGCTACCATATTCTTGAAGCAATCGCCCACGAAATCCCTCTCAGGCCATTTCTGGCGAGCCCTTCGTTTAATCTGGGGTCTTTCGCAAAACTCTGGACAGTGATTTATGGTATTGTATCCGTTTAGATAGCCCAGTTTGTTATGCAATTACTTTTTTTTCTGCAAAATTCTGCTATGCACTGGTTAATTGGGTATAATAAAGTCATGGGCCATGACGTAATGTCATATTAACATAAATGGTCCAATATGGAGCTCTGTTTAAAGCGTAATGATATTGTTACGCGGTTATCTATTGGATGTTAATCGGACTATTGACGCCACCTAAGGTAGACTATATTGGACCATATTTAAGTTGCTGTATTTACGGGCTGGATTACCAGGAACACAGAAATTTTTGGCTAACTACGGGCCTGACTTTTTACAAAGATATATGTATATTTACAGTTATAATTATAGTAAAACTACAGTAGAGGATTTGTAATATCACATGGTTTGTTAACTTACATTTGAAACAATTTAATGTAGTAATACAACCATTTGTCAGTTTACATCACGTGAGCTGTATATAACCAGAAATGCCACTGGAAAAATAATTTTTACAGAAAATTGTAAATTTACCTTCACTTAGTGGTCTCATAGGTTATTCCCCCTTTGACCACATATGGAATATTATACAAAATATTTACTGAGAGAGAGAGAGAAATGGGGTTTAACATCCACTCGACACAAACTAGGTCATTTCGGGACTAACATATGGTTTAATTTTATTTCAATAATTCGCTTGCGCGTAGGGGTCTTTAGCAGTGGGGGAGGGGGAACCGGAGTGCCCGGAGGAAACCCAAGAGATTGAGAAGGCGCTCCTGTCTCCATGCCACATACGCTCACACCAAGGGTCGAAACGACAGCCGCTAGAGGTCGAAGCGCTGCACTCTAGACCACTAGGCCGTCCCAACCCCCAAAAATATTTACTGTTCTGTCAGTCAGTTTAGCCCATTTAGAGAAATATGTTATTCAAAATCCGAATGCACCTAACATGCTAATAAAGACATATATTAAGTTGGGTGCGACATTTTGCTTGGACTGTGTCATGCCACCCACTCTTTCCATTATAAGGAGCAGAACAGTAGCACATTAAACCCCATTTCACTTATTTTCTTTACCTTATCAAATTTTGTTTTACATGCTCGGATGAAAGTTCCACAACACTTTCCTTGTTCGCCTTGATCGAACCTAGTACTAGTTAGCCAAGCGGAGACAAACACACTCCTTTGAATAATGAACATTGGCAAATTACATAATATGTAATTCTACAACAATATGAGATATTATTACATAAACTCTTTCAAAAAACACATTTTTTTTCAAATGTTATTGCACCAATTTACGTAAATTATCATCATGGTAATTTTACCTTGGATGTATAACAGCTAGAGGTAAATTTACATAAACGGGTGTGAAATAATATGCAGTTAAAACGAGGCAAAAATACATAAAAAATTTGAACGGTGTAGAAAGGGCTTATATTTTGATTTTGTTTTCTTCGTTAAGTATTAAATTGTCGCAAATCAAGCATCGTTGCTGTAACCAGGCGTCCTCCATGGAGATATTTCCCCTATATGGCAAGTGATATAATGTGATCTGAAAAGTGCAGGAATATATTGACTGATGGCTGCTTCTTAACTCCAAACTAATACCCTATGAATCTACAGATTGTCAAATAATTGTATGCTTACATAAGGGATATTAAGTACCCTTTAGGGTGAATGAGGTATCCGTCACAAGCATCTGCTGCTTGATCAGCTGTACCACTCAAACGCCAGCAGTTCATCGTGCTATAACCGACTTACCCTGACATTGTCAATTATTTAGTGTATACACAGAATGCTTACGGACACGGCTTACCAAATATTCCAGCGCCATCACGAATATAGGGCGAAGGTTATTTTAGTCTTTGTTTCTTTATAGCATTTTTACATGGTTACCTCTGTTGTCTTTTTGGTGTAAGGTGTAGAATCGTTGAAAAGAGTTTGAAAATACATTTTCTGCCAGGTTTTGGTGAATAATAATGATTTTGAGGCGGAAGGCTGCGACAGTTGAGAGGTGGGTTAGGTTGAAATGTTGTTCGGAAAATTGCATGTTTATTCATCTTTACGTCCAACTTGTGTATCTCAAGTTTGTCATGACGAATCTCATCCATGCTTCTGAGCTTGTTGTTCCATCTGTGGTAGAAAGCGGTCTACTCAACGAAAATTTGGGAAAAGTAAGAGCCGATATAAGAGACGAGAATTAATATTAAAGTCAATGGGTCATCCTCGGTACCTCCAATGGTTTCATTCCGTTCTACTGCACTCAGCCCTAGGTTAATCTATATGGGGGGAGACACGTTTTCAAATTATCCACCCTCGATGATTGTGCTATTTTTATCGACCCTTGCGTCGTTAATTGGAAAGGCGGTTGACAAAGGGAAGTAACTCTCATCGGACAGGGTTAAGAGTTAGCCCTAAGTCCACGTTATTCTAATTGCGTATTTATTAACAACAAATTATATAATATAACATTAATGAAGATCAACAGTTTGATAGAGAGAAATGGGGTTTAACGTCTCCTCGACACAAACCCGGTCATTTCGGAACAACCTATGGTTTTAAATTGTATTTCAATAATTTGCTTGCGTTGGACTTCCCCTTTAATATTTTACCTTGCGCTAGTGTCGAAAATTTTAGTTTATGACATACCTCAGATAGATCAACGACCTTGTATGGTATTACTGCATGAAACATTACTTATTTCTCTCATAAAAATATCAACAAAAAACATTTATAATTTTTTTGACAGTTAGGGACATTTGATCTTGCCACTCGAGTCTGTCAGTTCTCGGTAAGAGTCCAACAACAGGTATAAATTCACACATCTGTTTTTAGTATGTATTTCAAGGAAATTTGTTTAAAAATAATTTGATTAAGCAGAAATGAAATAAAATGAAAATTGGTTTAACGTACTACTGTTCTGCTCTGACAAGACAAAACAAGACGGCCATACGCCATACAGTGTGCTATGTGGAAAATTTTTCTCGGGCAGCCGCACTACGGCCTACTCTTATATTGAATTCTAACTGCCAATGGATCTTTTACGTGCACGCCAATGTATACACGGGACCTCGATTTTTCTTTTCATTTGCATGACTAACCAGTTGTCCCTGTCAGGCCCTCCGTCTTGCATCACTGACAAGAGGAAACCACGTCGGAAAATCCCAATGAACTTTCTCGGCTAATGCTGGGATCAAACCATGTCCTAAAGAGATATATGGAAGATAATATAACGGGCAGACAGTTCGCAACTACAGTAGTTTAAAACTTGCTAATGTAAAGGCAATATGCTGAAGTCGGTACGATCTCTGTGTTAAAATTATATTTGGAAAGTCTTCAACACACAAACTAGGTCATTTCGGGACAAACATATAAATCATAACGTGCGTAGGTGTCTTTAGTTGTGGAAAATAACCGGAGGACCCGGGGAGAACCCACAAGGTAGGATAGGCGACCCATCTTCTTATCACGTGCAAATGGGAAATGGAAACCACGCAATTTGACACACTGACGGATTTTATAACTAGTATATACGACAATAAAAAATATTTAACTCGGTGATATGTCTATTTGATAAATTATTTATTATATAACCGTTTATCTAGGTCAAAACCTTTTTGTGCAATGATCTATAAATAGAATAATATGCACTGTCTTCATCAAGCAAATATTAGTTCACACTTACTAACTGCGTGCAATTACTAGGGTGCATTCAGTAAAACAATAGGTTGATGTGTTCTTAAAGAGAATGCGCTTCAAATATAATACGTTTCTTGAGATTAAGCCGGCCAGTGTTTCATCTCGAAAATATGCTTGTGGTGTCGGGTTGGATTGGTGATCATTTTTTTTTTTTTTTTTTTTTTTTTTGATATATATGGAAATTCTCTTTAATTTTTATTATTTTTTTTATTGGATTTGGGGTCGGAGAAGATGGGGTCGTGTGATTTGAATGTGTTGTTTTTTCTGTGTTTCTAGGTTACTGTTTCAGTATTTCACGCAGCAAATCTGTAATTATATATAACGGTTATATAACAGATCTCAATGTAGACTTCTGTCTTTCATCTGAATGTGTTTACTAATCTAATCTCATTATATTATATAACACAAACATATATATGGGTGAACATCTGTATAAGTTTCAGTTCTTGTTCTTTCTTGAGATTTCTCAAAGGGGATTTTATCTCTATCATCTATTATCAAATATTTTCGTACTTTGCCCTAATTTGCGGAGGCCCAGAAACGCTGAATTTTATTCGTAGTTTATTTTTTCATGTCATGAGCTTTTAAGTTCCTTTGAATTTTGAATTTTTGAGGGACAGAGAGAGAGAGGGAGAGAATGGGGTTAACGTCAACTCGACACAAACTAGGTCATTTCGGGACTAACATATGGTTTTTAATTTATTTCAATAATTGGCTTGCGCGTAGGGGTCTTTAGCAGTGGGAGGAAACCGGAGTACCCGGAGAGAACCCAAGAGGTTGGACTGGCGACCCTACTCCTTACCACGTACAACCGAGGATTTGAAACCACGACAGTTGACTCAATGGCAGGCCTTATGATACAGCGCGCGCACGTTAACCATTTGGACTCCCAACCCCCTCATTTTCTCTTGAATCTTAAATTGTTAAATATATTTTGAATCTCAATTTTTTCATCTTATTTTGAAATGTGATATGATTTCAATATGTCATTTTGAATTTTAGAATTTGATATATAATTTTAGAATTTGATATATAATTTTAGAATTTAATATATAATTTTGGAATTTAATATATATTTTTAGAATTTAATATATAACTTTAGAATTTAATATATAATTTTAGAATTTAATATATAACTTTAGAATTTAATATATAGTTTAATATATAATTCTAGAATTTAATATATAGTTTTATATATAATTTGAAATTTAATATATAATTTTAAAATTTAATATATAATTTTAAAATTTAATATATAATATGTTTTTGAGCCATCTGACTTTTACCGTTGATTACAGATTAAACATCCATAAGTGTATAAATGCGTTGTGATTGATGTGTTCCCATTTGAATATTGTTCACAATAAGAAGCAAAATAAATAAGATAGGTTTACAGGATCATTTTGTTATACGAAAAACTAAGTGATGCGCTTTCTATGGCGCTCAGTATTTAATAACTGAGATAACTGATATTACACTTTAAGCCAATATAAAAATCGGTAATATAGGCAGATTTTATTTCTTACATACTGCATCTTTTAAAAAAAAAAATAATATCTAATGGGAGTCGTTGGAAAGTATACTTGAAGGACAAACCTTTGTTGACAATTCTAACATGAATTATGATATATCGTTGACATCTGAACGAATTCTTGCATTATTCTATTGCTCTTGTGTAATGTGCATTTAAAGTTGCAAAGTTAGTACGACATTCAGTTATATAACTACATTAAATTCAAATACCGAATCAATCAAGAAAGATTGGGTGTGTATCTCCGAATTAACTATTCATTTATTCGCGAAAAATAGACGGTGCGTGTTACAGTGGAAAAAGTGATACGTGTTTATTTAGTTATAATGTTGTTTTATGCGTTTTTATGGCATGTTCAGAAATATCAAATAAAACACTTTCAATCCTAGCTCCATAAAGATGAATATTCAAATTATCAAGGTGACAAATTGATGTATTGTGCGTGAAATAGCATACTTAATGTCTGCTTACACGGCAAGTGACAACTCTTTGATTCGCTTTTCTGTCAGATTCTTAATGCCGTTAAAAAAGTAAATATGCTCTAAATAAACATATTTCAAACCATGCCCTGACTCGCAGGCGACACTTACCATTCTAAAGTTTTACATATATTCTATTTTAAACCATTATATTCCAATTATTGGACGGATGAGCACATGTCTACATTTATGCCACACTTAATGGGTGTACCCAAAAGGTCGGTGTTATGTTTTTTGTACACGGAACAATGTTTCCATGCAGTTGGATATTGTGTTTTTTATTTATTATTTTGCACCGACTGGGCTAATGAAGACGTATACGCAATGCAGTGCCGATGTGGGAATTTTTGCCCGGGTAGGGGTACTACCGTTTACTCTCATTTCACATTTCAACTGTCAAAGGGGTCTTCATGGTTTCCGTCCCACCCGAACGACTATACGTTGATCTCAGTCAGACTCTCCTCCATGCATCATTGATAAGAGTGAACCATGCCAAGAAAGCCAGATGGACTTTCTCGGCCAAAACCATACGCTTGTGAAGCGGCTATCGGTTTACTTTTCAGGAAAACCTGTCACTTTCAGAAAGAAGTTCTCAAATTGGCGTCGATCGAAGAGTTTGTATAGTTTCAGAGCAAAGGAAAATCGGATGTACATATAGCAAAAGACGTACAGTTTCTTGTTATAACTTTTCACAGTCGTTGCCATTTTTCTTCGGGGAACTTGAAAGGATATTGGACGTTATTAGTGAAACGGGGTGGTGGGGGTTGGGGGTGGATGGCCGAATAGTTAAGCGTGCGCTGTATCATTCGGCCTGTCATTGAGTCAACGGGCGTGGTTTCTAATCCCCGGTTGTACGTGGCAAGGAGTAGGGTCGCCTGTCCAATCTCGTGGGTTTTCTCCGGGTACTCCGGTTTCCTCCCACTGCTAAAGACCCCTACGAGCAAGCGAATTATTGAAATAAAATTAACCCATATGTTAGTCCCGAAATGACCTGTTTGTGTCGAGTGGGCGTTAATCCCTTTTTCTCTCCCTCTTTCTTTATTAGTGAAACATACTATAATAAACAACGTTTCCAAAGAAAAAATAAGTGTTACATAAGACACAACCATACCATAATAATTTTCACAGCTATCTATTTTAATCTTTTATTGCTATTTAGGTACGGGTGTACACTATTTATGCAATTTTAACCACGACATGAAATATATATCACCTTGGCACAAACCCTTGAACTAAATCCCATTTAAGATTTGAATTATACAACGTAATAATGACATGATGAGCGGCTATTCACACATCGGTGACCCGTGAAACCAAACTGCAGAATATACACCCCCTACAGGTTTAGGCACGTTCGAGGTGTATGAATTTTATTAAAGGTCAAATTAAGGTCGTGTTTTATATGGAATTTGAAATTAGGTGAATGTAATGCCTTACGCGAAATAAAAATGATTCACATTGTTCTGCCTGCATAGCAATTTAACGTTGGGTTTATTTCTATCTTAGGATTTAATCATTATGACTTTTGTTAACAAAATCAAAAAGACAAGTATCACAAAAAAAATAAATAATGAGTTCAAGAACGCAAATCTAAATTTGAAATGAAACATACATTATTCAAGAGCTAAATCTGACAATTGCACGTCTTTCTTTATGTCTAAAATGTTGTCTAAGTTATTAATTAGACATTAATTAATATGTTTAAACCATAATCAACTCCCGATGGCTTCGTTAGCCTGCGATATTTACTGGATTACAATCGATAAAATCTCGGTCAAAGTGGATCAAGTTGTGTTCAGCATTCCTTTTACATCATTTACATCACTATTATAGTGAGAACTGCCAACTCTTTATCTGATCTCCCATAACGTATCTTTAAGAAAACAACGATTTTATTGAGCTTTTTATTTCTTAAAACATAAACCTTGTGATGTTCACTCTCCTGGTTGATTGTAAATTCAGGACCATCGCTATACCGAATGACGGGTGCCAATGCAGAAGACAAGTCTGCTCACACGTATAAAAACACCAAATACCCATCCGCACTTAACTTTTGTTAAAAAAATCAGAAGTAGTGAAATTAATTTCCTGTTTAGATAATATAAAATCACGATTACAAGACGGAAGCAGACACAGGTTAAGATTGAAAAATGGCTTCTGTTGACACATATAATATGTTTCCATCACAACTGCTAAAATTGCGAATATTTCATAAGCAGTGTGAGTGTGTGGGTGGGGGTGGGGGTGTCACGTGGGTGCCTTGGCCGAGAAAGTTCATCCAGATTTTCCGGCGTGGTTCCCCTTGTCAGTGATGCAGGACGGGGGCCTGACAAGGACAGCTGTCTAGTCGTTCTGATCGGACGAAAAACCACGGTCCCGTGAACACATTGGCGTACACGTTGACAGTTGGAATTCGATATAAGAGTAGGCCGTAGCGCCGCTGCCCGGCAAAATTTCCCTCATAGCACACTGTATGGTATATGCCCGTCTTCATTAGCCCGGGTTTGGGGCAGAAAGTAGGACGTTAAACCCCATTGCATTTCATTTTATTTCATAAACAATTTGTAGAGTTTATACCAAAATGTACAAAGCCGGTAAAGCCTTACTCTTGATTGGTGAACAGGGGTCCTGGGGCCTATTTCACGAAATATTAACTAAGATAAGATCCCAATTTAAGTAATTTGATTGGATAATATTAGATTGATTTTAGTGCTTAGCCAATCAAAATTGAAGTATCTACTAAAATTGAATTTTATCTTAAGTTAAAATTTCGTGAAACAGGGCCCTGGTCTATAATAAATACAAATGGCATCAAATTGAAATATTTTAGTCGATTAACAGCTATCGATCCAGCAAGATATACCATTGAAACATGCGAGGTGTGTTGGGGAGGGGTAATGTCAACTCGTCATGATTATAGTCGGAATACAACCGGGATTTTCTTTTTCATTAGTGATTGATGAAATCTTTAAAGAGTATTTACAATACCAATTGATTGAATGTATTCGCGTTAGTCGCTTCATCTTGACCAACGGTATTTGAACAACAAGTCTATCTTTTTATATATTTATATTTGAAGGGAACGAATAAATAATGTTGGGGAGATAAAGGTGAAGACCTTTGTAAAGAAAAGAGGCCAGACCACAGCTTTAACAAACATAATTATCACCTAACCTGTATCTTCTTAAAGTGGCATTCCGTTTTGATAATTTAATCATCGTAAGCACATATAATGTCCATGCAGATTTATTTCAAGCAACAACCAAAAAGCAGAAATTAAAATGGATGGCAGTTAGCTGTTCGCAAAACACATAGGCTCCCTTTTGATTTTTGATAATTTAATCATCGTTAGTTCATATAATGGCCATGTAGTTGTATTGCAAGCAACAACCAAATAGCTGAAATTAAAATGGATGACAGTTAGCTGTTCGCAGAAAACATGGACTCGGTAAATTTCCCTATTTCAGAGTTTAAAGTATCTCTCGACCGAATCACAAATAATAATTCGCCCGTCTTTGAGGCCAACCAATGCTATATATATATATTAAAACGGTACATGTATATTTACTTTTGAAATATATGTCCTGCTATATGTCTTCGATATAAATGTTTGTTCATTAAACATACATGGGGTGGGGTCGGGGTAGATGGCTGATTGGTTAGCAGGTGCGTGCTGTATCATAAAGCCTGTCATTGAGTCAACTGGCCTGGTATCAAATCTCCGGTTGTACGTAATAAGGAGTAGGGTCGCCTGTCCAACTTCGTGGGCTTTCTCCGGGTCATCCGGTATATTCCCACTACTAAAGACACCTACGCGCAATCGAATTATTGAAATAAAATTAAACCATATGTTACTCCCGAAATGACCTAGTTTGTTTAGAGTGGACGTTAAACCTCATTTTTCTCTCCCTCTTTAAACATACATTTTGCAAGTGCTAAATCTGCCATTTGTAGGTATTTCTTTAGGTCTGAAATGTTATCTAAATTATTAATTAAACATTAATTATTAATTAACTGATCCAGGTCATGATCAATTCTCGATGGCATAGTATTTCTCCAATTTTAAATAGACTAAACGGGTTCAAAAATATCGTGATTAATTTAAACATGGAGGAGCGAGACCTAGCTTCGAACAACCAGTACGGCAGTTGCAATTTTCGCACACGTCTTGTCAAACCTTCTTAGGCTAATATCTTCGCTCACAATAATTTTCAAATTATTCATTATACATTATCCACTTTCGAACTATTATAACAAGAATGGTCAACTCTTTATTAAACTCTTAACTAATCTATCTTAAAAATAGTGCATTTTTGTTTTCTTACTTTTGAGATATATATAAACGAATTACCGGCTGTCTTCAAGCCAACTGTTATGGATCTTAATAGAAATAAATAATAGCAGAAAATAGAGCCCCCCGGCAACTGACCGGTTTCTCAATGTATCCCCAAAATAATATTTTGTACGTGGGTGTTAGTGGGAGAAATATGATTGAGTGTTTGTACTACAGAAAGTTCTTGCTGGGTTGCATGTAGGTTACTATTATGCTAGATATATCACATACATATAGTAAATGTAGCGGCGACCAACAAATCCAATTTAAATGTTTTTATAGCTTACTCTTCCATCGCCTCTACTACACGAAGATCTAACCAGAGGTCAAGTCAGCGGTCGTGCGAGTGGCTTTTGACCCCATGGCGTTAGATATTTGATTAACCAATCATCGTTGATGTTTCTAGTAAGATACTCATACAAGATGCTTACTCTTCCAGGGCTTCTACTACACGAATATCTAACCAGTTGTAGTGCGAGGTCAAGTCAGCGGTCGTACGAGTGGCTTTTGACCCCATGGCGTTAGACATTTGATTAACCAATCAGCGTTGATGTTTCTAGTAAGATACTCATAGCTCCACGCGAAGAATATGCTGCAATAGACCGTTCTATTGGCTAATCCCTCACATCAACCAGAACGGGGGTTATATAACAATTCTTCCAGATTCTAGTGTAGTAAGGATAAGTTAAACGAAATTTTGAATTATAAAAAAAAAAACAAAACGAAAACTTTTCCCTATACCTGTTACTACGATGTCTTAGGTTGATTATATTTAAACTGGAACTACACATCGAGCATCTATTGGAGAATTCAAGTTAAAACATCACCCAGTAATAACGTAAGGATAATTGTGTGCCATGTAATTGTGTTCTGTGTATCTACATCATATAGCATCGAGGGGTAGAGTAGTAATGATTATTAGCAAAAGCTAAAGAATACATCATTTTCATTGGTTAATGGAAGTGTTTAGCGCTAAAGGTCTGTTGGGCAGTATGGGATATGTCTTCAGAGGAGACTTGATTGTGGTTCGTTGTGGCTCATATTTTGATTGTACCCAAATCTTTTATTTCTGACTAAGAAAATCCGAGCGCCATCAACTAAAATACCTACTTTCTTTATTAAAAAAATTGAGTGTCACTTTAAAGCAATGTATTGGTCAATCAAACATGTCTATAAGAAGTAGAGCAGATAAAGGAGCTGGTATTGACCAAATGGCGGTTTATTTAGATAACATTATCTCCTCCAATGGCCGAAAAACGAAAGGGGTCAGTTAGAAGGGTCAAGATTAGATATACTTACACTATATTACGGGCAAGAGATAAATTTATATGTTAATATCTAATAATATATTATAATGATCGTACATGTTCATGCATTTACAAGTCTGAACAATAAAAGCTTATTTTAGAGTACACGATAATGAAGATGTGGACTTTGTACTTCGTGTAGAGTGTAATCTTGTATAATCGTTCTCAGCGAAACAGGGGGATGATATATTTTGGACTCCGAAACCACTTAGTAGAAACTATAACACTGTCCAAGATTGTTATTCAGTGTCAAATTTTGTAAGAAGTCGTTTCGAATATTGCGAGCTTTTAGAGATTTCAATTTCAATATAACGCCTTTCAATAGTTGCTTCATCACCTTAAAAAGGCTCCAACCTCGTGGGTTTTCTCCGGGTACTCCCTCCAGTTTCCTCCCACTGCTAAAGACCCCTACGCGCAAGTGAATTATTAAAATAAAATTAAACCATGTGTTAGTCCCGAAATGACCCAGTTTATGTCGAGTGGTCGTTAAACCTTCTTTCTCTCTCTCTCTCTCTCGCTCTCTCTAACAAGGCATCATCAGATTTAAGTTAGCCCTTTATAAAAAAAAGTTTGATGTCCTAAAATACATCAATAACCTATGTGCAAATCGTTGTGTTTCTGACAAAAGATATTTCTCATAAACAGTGACTGAAAGTTGAATAATTTGTAACTTAAGAACGTTTTGTGAGGTTTTCAACTTTCAACCGAGCTAAATGTTAACTGAGCACCAACCCTAATTCTTATCCAAACCGGTGACTGTTATATCAATACATGCAACATAAGAGTGCACAGGTTCTACAGTTATGCACTATAGGTTATTAGACGTTCTTAAAATAATATTAAATAATGACTCCTAGATGACGCGCCATGATGCTAGAGGGCGTGTTCTTTAAACATTCAGTGTTTAATGTTTTTGAACTAGAAATTGTTAACAGTTAATCTCATCTGTATCTGTTAAATATTAAACAAAAAGAGAAAAAAATATATAAGTTTACTTACGTCAAAGCTTATTGATAATATGTCTATAAAACAAATATAAAAAATAATAGTTCAACAATACAGAACAATGCGTGTTTCATTAGAATGTTCCCATTGTGAATAAAATATTATTTCTAAAAGATAAAAAAATAATAACAATGGACGTTTAGCTAAATATCATAAAATTAGGTTGTTATATATAATTCTCTTTCTTACAACTCAATTTAGCAACGAGTGAAATAAACTGAAAACTAAATAATTGATTAGAAGAGAATGGACCTTCCTAATTAGAGAAAAAACCCAGAGGCATTTAAGGATGTTTACGGTATATTGCAATGATGGTGACGTCAAGGCGGTCAACTGTTGACCGAATAAACCTCTGGCCTCTGAGGCAACACTAAATAATCAATAGAAACGTGGTGTGTCCTGGGAGACATATCGTAAACATGCTATTACGCTTGTTAGTTTACACTTGTATGATCGAGATCGTATACATGTATATCTTGTAGAAAGACGCTTCTTAGATTATTAACCAGTCGTCAATTGCGTCAACCGAATTAAGTACTATTAAAGGTTTAATTGCATTTCTTGGTTTTCACGTGTAGTAATGCAATAACACCATTTAACTACTGAGAATCGAAGACATGTCATCAACATCTTTCTGTATAAAATCGTGGCAGAGTTTTGCCATGCCAAGATGATATGTACCATCCTCATTATTATTTTGTTCTGTTTGATCCATTTTTATGGCAACATGTCTGATAAACGATATGTACGTAAAGTTTGTCATAAATCGGGAGCCACAGAGTCTTACAAACGCAAGGGTCCCGGGTTCCTGAGGGTTCCAGTGCGAATTCCCCCTTGTTAATGCGATGCAGGACTGGGGTCTGACAAGGGACGGATTCTAGTAGATCGGATGGAATGAAAAACCGAGGTCCCATGCACACGTTGTCGTCCACGTAAAATGACCCTTGGAAGTCGCTTTTCGATAAAATGTTTTACATGTATTTCATTTCTGTCATAAATCCTGAATTTTATAGAAGTATGTTCTTCTCGACGGTGAATGAGTCCAACTGTATTCCGAAACACGTCATATTTTAATAAGCGAACCGAAACGACATTCGTAAGGCTGTGCCAAGATGTGGACGGAAATGTAAAATTTGGTTCTTTGGTGCAATAATATTAATATCTCAAAATATATATTTAAATTTCTTTCACAATCGGGAAACAAGTGAAAGAAATGACGTGACATTTTAAACGTTTAACATCTTCTTAATTCAACTTCTATATACTTCTTTGTGTATCTGTATTGAAATTATGTGTATATACTATTTGGGGAGAGTGGATTTTGCATATATTATTCAGATATCATAAATAAAAATATGGTTTAAAATAACATCTAGGGTACACGTTGAACATGAATAAATCAAGACTGAAAACAGATCACCTGTAAGAACAAGGGGTTAGTAAGTACTGTGTGGATAATAGTTACATATTGTTTCTGTTAGAAATCTGTTTTTATCTGAGAAGATCTTTTACAATGATCCTTTTGCTTATCATTTATAAAATAGAAACATATATATCTTCATGAATTCAGAAAATAAATTAATATTCAGGTGATTTTTTAGTTAATCAATTGATGAAAATGAAAAAAATAGGCTGGCAGCAGACCTACACCCTCAGCAAGCAAGCCTTCTACAAACCCATAAAGGTTGCCCCGTAGCATATATATTGAGAAGGAGTAAAACCGAAGTCGATGGTCATGTTCAAATCAATTCTTAACACTAGTGCATAGCCACGCAATCAAATCGTTGGTTGAGGTTAGAACAAAGCTTTAGTGTTCGTGTTAGTAAAAAAAAAAATCAATTTGAGAGGAAAGGGTGGGGCTAGGTGTTCAGATTAAGTAAGCATATCCTAACCATCGACAATCTTCAAGTTGATGCCGAATGCACAAATTCCCAACACCAAACAATTGGAAATGAACAACCTAGATGGTGTTAAATTCTATTAGCTGTTTTTGAGTATAAGTGATGCCGTGTTTTCTGTATGTTTTAGATCAATAGTGAATGAATCATCTTAAAATAATGTCAGTGTCTGGAAATCTACTCATCGCCTTGAAGCCAGCTGCACACTTTCAAAGGTGGGATGTATGGGCGCTCAAATACGAACTATATTTTTTTTTTTTTTTTTTTTTTATTTGGATACATAATTTCTTTTTCTTATTTTGGATTTTGTAGAATGATTTTGTAAATTTTGTGATTTTTTAAAAAAATATTTACAAGATTTTTTTTTTCAATTTCCAATATTGTAAGATTAATTGAAAATTATTTTTAAAAATTGAAAATTATTTTTTTAAAATTGAAGATTATTTTTAAAAATTGAAAATTATTTTTAAAAATTGAAAATTATTTTTAAAAATTGAAAAATTATTTTTAAAAATTGAAAATTATTTTTAAAAAAAATAAAAATAGGAAATATAAAATTACAAAAAGAATTATTGAAAAACAAAATTACAAAATAAGAAATTATATTTCAAAAATTAGAAATCATTTCTTTTCAAAATTTAGAAATTATTTTTCAAATTTAAGAAATTATTTTTCAAAAAATATAAATTATTTTTCAAAATATAAATTATTTTTCAAAATATAAATCATTTTCAAAATATAAATCATTTTTCAAAATTCAATTAATTTTCAAAATTTAAAATTATTTATTTTTGAAAATTTAAAATCATTTTTCACAAATAGTTCGTATGTTAACTTCCTCAGAAATGAATAATCTACATGGTAGTCACTGCTACTATGCTTGAGTTTATCAGAAAAGTAATTTGATGTATTATTAGGCTTCTGGCATTTGCTTTCTATATTTAAATAATTTTTACAACCATAATAATATTACCGCCCTCTTATTAGGCAAGATTTAAACTATTGTTGTATAACAGTTTAAAAATAGGGAATCCAAAATGAGTATAATGAAAATTTCTAATTACTTTATTCTGAGCGAATTTATGAAAGTTTTGAGAAAGAATAGCGTAAATAGTCTCGATTATCAAGTACCATTTCTACGATAATAAATGAAGTCTTTTTTCCATTTCCACGTTTAACGAAGATGTGATAAATATTATCTAATTCACACATAGCTCATCCACTTGAAGTCTAGGTAGTTGATTACGGGCGTACCATGTTAATAAATGTCTAAATTGATTATCGTAGAAATGGACCTTGATAAACCAGAATTACAAAAGTCAGATATAAATGCAGCTCTTACATAAAGCATATTTACCTCATTATTAAGGATTGCGAGTTTCAAATGCGTTTCTGACTTTCACCATCTGCAAAATATATAATTAGGATATGTGAATACATGTAATTATGTACCGATGTGTATGTAGTATTAATATAGCTTTGTGTATCAAAAACTGGATATCACCTGCTTTCGAATGGCATTTATGATAAGGCTTCTATTATTGAGAAAATGTCAGATTTCTAAAATGTGCAATTTAATTGAAAGAATATTAGTTGGCAATGGTGATCTCCCGCTCACGCCAACCCTGTGTTTACAACGCCAATTAGACGAATACAATGCAGATAACAGAAAAAAAAAATAAAATGAAATTCAGTCGGTATATCTTTATATCAATAATTTGCATACAGCTGTAGTACTATTATACCATGTGTTATTAATATAGTTGTGATCACATATATACCTGGTTTTAATATTCATTTGTTTTGTTGGGTTTTTTTTTTTTTAGATTTTCAAGATTTCAAATAGTGGTGTTTAACAAATAGAAAAATTTATGACATTCAATGTTTGTTCTTTTGAAATGATCTTCTACAGATAAATATCAATTAATCTCTGCAAATATGCGGGAATGTTGAATAAACAAATACATACAAGATTATCGATTTGATAATCGTAGACGTGAAACTGAATACGGATGATCATTATCTACCAGGAATCCTTTTATTTTGATCACTGTGAGCTAATATACTGAAAAATAAAAGACTTAGAATTTTTAATGTCTTTATTAAAATAGCATTATGCAAGAACAAAATCTGCTTATTACAGTTCTTTCTTTAGGCCTGAGATGTTATCTAAATAATCAATTAGACATTAATTAACATATCCAGACCGTAATAAACACTTAAAGTCAAGGCTAGCCTTCGATGTTGGCGGATTGAATTCCTATTATGCCGCTTAATGGCCGTTGATAATTAAATCAATCAAGTGAATAATCGAGACTATGCTGTTTATATTAATGATTTGAGTAATGATGACCGAGGATATGTGAATATTTCAAACACTTTTTTCTCGGCTAATAGTGGACCAATTTGACTGAAATTTTCAGCAAATTACCTTTACACTATCTAGCTTTTAACTATTATAGTGAGAACTGCCATCTCGTTATCTTATTTCCCATAATGTAACTTTAAATATGATTTTACATCACAATGTACACAATCCAATGGCTAATGTCACTGGTCCATTGCTGAAGGGTTTACTTGTAGAGAAAGGAGCATGCAAGCCACGGTTTTCTGCTGAGTGGGACAGAGGTGAGGATTCCTGCACCTTTTAATCCAAAACCACTCCCGAGATCAGCATTAAGACACAATTTATAACATAATTTTTAACTATTATGAAAGTGAAGAGTCGCCTTCGTCGTTCAGCACACATTACTCAATATCAGCAAAGACGAAACCTATTTGTGAACTTATATTGAGCAGATAGCAAACATAGCAATACATTTTATATATTCTCTATTGTAAAAGTACGACGTTTCTTCAGGCGTTTATCACACATTAGTTAACCTGAAGAAAAAACGCATCTTCTTTTTCGTGAACTGATATTGAGCAAGACGCTACAAAGATCTCGAGATAATTTAATGCATTATGATCAATACAAAAGTAACAATACAGCAGTGTTCCGTGAAAGGTCAAACATTTTCAATAACAGACTATCTTTTTTTTTAAAAAAAACATGTTGGAGTAATCTTGCGAGACGTCAATTCAGATTCTAAAGATAAAACTTCGTGTTTTAGTTATTCTTGTTTAATACGATGAATATGTAAATTTATAATTGATGTACATCATAACTCAACCACGTTAACTAGTGCACGAATCCCAACATCCTTCGAGATGCAATGCGCATAAAGTAAAGTATATGCAGGGACAATTGTAGTTGTGGAGATTAATGGGTTACATTTTTTTATCTCGAAAACAAGACAGGTAAAAATAGCCTGGAGTAATAAACCTGACTGGTACAAATGTAAACAGATCTGGCGGGAAACCTGAAGAAATAGATCAACTCTATAAACAAGCTGAACATACATGTATACATCATATCAACAGCACATGGTGTAAGTACATCCCCCTAGTGACCGCCAGTTCACCTCTTACAAACACAACTTGCTTCAGGCAACCACTGCATTGCTGACCATAGTGCACGTAAGGTGAGGCGATGCACGACCTTTACGATGCATGACTGACCACTGGCTCACATTACCCGTTTATTATCTACCGCTGTGGCCAGTGAAATTTAAACGCAGATGGGAGATATTAAAGTGTCAGAAAATATATGTTTTTTTCCGGGTTTTAAAAAGAACGAAACATATAACTTACAGCAAGGCTGGTATTTACCATGTATATTGTTATACCGCCTTCACCTTGGCTAGTAGATTAGTAGACGGTATATTTCAGTACTGAGATAATGCGATCTATATCCATGTGACACGATATGGATATATCCGTTAAAGAGAAAGGGATTACTTGATGTATGGAGGGATTAGCATCTTAAATACAAATAAACCACGATGTCAACTCTCTAACTGGACAGTCAATATTGATGTGTATTCATAGTTACAGATCCTATTGAATTCCTATAATATGATTTATATCCAATAAGATTTCCGATTACACTATCATTATCATTTTACTTTCAAGGTCTAGTAGTACACGTACATCAAAAAAGAAATAAATTTTAAAATACGTAGAAAATCCGTTGTTTTAGCCTGCATTGTTAATATTGTTAATGAGCAAACCATGACGTTTGCTACTTATATGCGTATTCAAACCACACATTATTAAATAATACAAAAAGGCGTGGTTTTGTTATTGAGCATACACTGTAATTTTTGTTGAATTGTGTATTCAAGCAGCATATTAGTGTATATTTATTGTTTTAGATCATAAGATCTGTCATTAAGTCAAGTGGCATGGTTTCGTTTCTTCGTTAGTACGTGCCAAGGAATATATCGCCTGCCCAAAAGACCTTTACGCAAGCGAATTATTGAAATATAATTGCACGATATGTCCTTTCAAAGGTCGAGTAGTACATCGGATAAAAATGAATGATGAAATTGTATTCAATAAAGCTATTCTACCCTTTATTGTAAATTAATTGTATTAAGGAGCGTACTACGCTACATTTTGAAATAAAATTACACCCCCTCCCTCCCCCTCTCTCTCCCTCTCTTCCTCTCTCTCCCTCTCTCTCTCTCTCTTCTTAATGATCTTTTCAATGTGATTGCTTCTACGTATGTCTGTCATTAGCTAAGATAGGTGTTGTTAGTCCTGCCATTGCGCGTAGTTACGTATGTAGTTCTTTACATTACACTCGATTCAAACCTGAAATTGATTTAAACACCGTTAGAATTATTAGTCTAAAATGCGTAGCCGTCAAGCCATCACGATAAAAATGCCCTGGGTTCGATTATATTCTGTCATGGACTCTGAAAAACATTGTGGGGATGCTCGATTCACAGTTCCGGAATTAAATTCCAAAACTGGTGTCAATCGAGTGAAAAGGAGAAAAATATCTCAACCAATCATGACAGCTGAAACATATTTTTTACCTAGGAATACGTCACGATTCTACTCACTCCACCTCAGCTGTCGGGAATGGCGGAACTGTGACAGGACTGAATTCCGCGTCACTCGATTGTAATTACGTCGATTCGGAACGTTCTGGACTGTGAATCGAGCCTCCCCGGGGACGTCCACTTGAGTACACATTGGTGTACATGTAACAGATAACAGATACCTAGACAGGAGAGAAAGAGAGAGAGATTAGTTTTAACGTCCACTCGACATAAACTAGGTCACACGACGAATCGGAAACGCGGCAGTTCTAATAAGTCTACAATATCGCATTGCATATACACATGTAATAAACAATTACCGTGTGTTTTACTCATATTGACGGAACTTAGGTAGTTAACCCATTTTCTTTCCATTCCTGAATTAAATGAGGAATCTGGTATACAAATAATAGATAACAACAACACTTTATCTATTCAATCAATGCAATTCAAGCGTTAAAAAAATGATAAATTAACACGACATCATATTTCTAAATAATCTATATATAGACATTATATTCGTCAAATGATATGACAGTGTGTAATTGATATTTTCGTATGATACATTTGAGTGGATTTTTATAACCATTTATTTCTCGATAACCTTTTTTTCGTTTATATTGAAATAATTATTTTTGTTTACCATCATCCTATTATATAGCTAGCGTATAAAAAATGATATCTGCCTTTATTATGTTTATGATGCACAGAGAGAGAGAGAGAGAGAGAGAGAGAGAGAGTTTAATGTCCATTCGCCACAAAGTAGGTCATTTCGGAACCAGCACTCATGAACTAACCATTCAGTCATGGTTAGATATGTTACAAAAGGTCTACTTATTTTTATTAGGCGCCTGTTATACAAAGTTAGATAATGGATTTTAATTCTAAAAAAAAAGAACCCACGCACTCATATGATAAATAATACAGCGTACAAGTTTATGTAAGAGGATATATAGTTTTTTACTTTGTAAGGTTAAAGGGGCTATCCCAATCAGAACAGAGTCTCAAAAATAAAACTCCGTGTACATATGAAATTTAAGCGCCAAAATATAGAGGAACGCTGTATTTATCTTGTCTTCAAAATATTAAGTCGTTTGAACGGGAACGTCAAAACCGCTTATCCGGACACGTAAACATTAGATTTCGGGTCAATTATTTCGTTGGGTGATCTGATAATCGATTGTCATTCCTTTGGAGGTCTATACAGTGGAGGACTCGGTAACGAAAGGTAAATTTCACCTACACCTTATTTGTATACAATAAAAGTCTGGTTTTATCCAGATTCAGTATAATAAAGCTTGGAACGCCGGTCAACATTTCCAATGGAAGACTGGCAGGTTTAGTTTGTTTGAAAACGTATCACATATATTGAGTTAGTTGTTCGGTCGTAAGGTAGAGGATTTTAGGGGTTTTTAACACAGAATTAAGGAGTTTTATTCACCAAAATATAATCAGGTTTTGCGTATTTAAAGGAACACTTGTACATAACAAGGTCTAGTATAGTTGTAATTTAAGCCATGTTGACTGAATTGTAACTGAGTAACACAATTTGATATTTCGTCTAATTACAAATTCTGATATAGTTCCCGAGTTTAATCCAGTATATGGGGATCACTGTGGCTAAGTGGCTGCTCTTGCCAGTAATGCACGATGGGGGGGGGGGGGGTCCGACAAGGACAGCTCTCGGATGGGAAGAAAAGCGGGTTTCCGTGTACATATTGGCATGTACGTAAAAGATCCCTTGATGTTGGAATATAATATAAGAGTAGGTCGTAGTGTACATATTGGCGTGCACGTAAAAGATCCCTTGGCGCTGGAATTCGATATAAGAGTAGGTCGTAGCGCCGCTGTCCTGGATAGATTTCCCTCGTAGTACACTGTATGCCCGTCGGGGGGTTGGGATGGCCTAGTGGTCTAGAGTGCCGCGCTTCGACCTCTAGCTGGCCGGTCACCTCTGGCTTGCGGCTGTGGTTTCGAGCCCTGGTGTGAGCGTATGTGGCATGGAGATAGGGGCGCCTTCTCAACCTCGTGGGTTTCCTCCGGGCACTCCGGTTTCCTCCCACTGCTAAAGACCCCTTCGCGCAAGCGAATTATTGAAATAAAAATTAAAAAACCATATGTTAGTCCCGAAATGACCTAGTTGTGTTGAGTGGACGTTAAACCCCATTTCTCTCTCTCTCTCTCTGTATGCCCGTCTTCATTAGCACAGAGGGGGGTTGGGATGGCCTAGTGGTCTAGAGTGCTGCGCTTCGACCTCTAGCTGGCCGGTCACTCTGGCGCCGGTCACCTCTGGCTTGCGGCTGTGGTTTCGAGCCCTGGTGTGAACGTATGTGGCATGGCGATAGGGCGCCTTCTCCACCTCGTGGGTTTCCTCCGGGCACTCCGGTTTCCTCCCACTGCTAAAGACCCCTACGCGCAAGCGAATTATCGAAATAAAATGAAACCATATGTTAGTCCCAAAATGACCTGGTTTGTGTCTAGTGAACGTTAAACCCCATTTCTCTCTCTCTCTCTCATTAGCACAGTCCGAAGCGGAACAGTAGGACGTTAAACCCAGTTTCATTTCATTTCGTTGATCCACTATGGTTTCGTTCATTTTAACTGGCGGCCGGTGCGGTTTCCCTTTGTCAGTGGTGCAGGGCGGAATGTCCAACAAGCCTAGTTTCTTGTCGTTCGAATAGTACAAACATCCGAGATCCCGTGTATATGTGGTTTGGGGTTCACCTTCTAATAGGTGCCAATCAAAATATATAAAAAAACATTGAAAACCAATTCCTCCTAGCACCACCCAAAAGAAAAAAAAAACAACAACTTACAAATCTTTTTTTTTTATAAACATATTTTATTCACTATGAATGAATGGGAAATTGGGGAACAGGCAAAATGCCTATGTCAGACCCCTATCCCTATTTACAATGATAAATTATATTCTAATAATAAAAAGCAGTATATACAATATATACAACCCCTACTTATTTCAATACACCTAAAGTATTATAGTATGTAATAGTAATAATATTAAAGATACATTATGGGAGATTTTTACAAGGAGTTAGCCATTCTTGCTATAACAGTTCAGAAATAGATGCTGAAACAAGAATATATTGAAAATTTCAGTCAAATTACTTTATCCTGAACAAAGTTGTTACCACTATAATTTTTTACTAGAAATGGGAGTTAAATTCATCGACACCCTTTTCCCATTATGGCCGATTGTTTATTGACAGGCGTTAAATCCATCTATATAGTCTCGATTATCAAGTAATGTTTACAATGACTAGTACTGATAGCGTATTCGGTTTGAGACAGGACTGCAATTCAATTCGTATACATTTATTTTTTACTATAAATTAGAATTAAGATTTTAATATATAGATAAAAAGAGAAAGTCTGCGATAGGATATTAAAGTTTGAAAGTAATGGGCCAAACAGTCCGGAAGTATGATGACGTCAACGTCACGGAGAAGCCCCGCCCACGACGCCATAGTGATTAAATCAGTCAACGTAATCCTGTTTTAATCCGAGCCCAATCCAAGCCATCCGTGGGTCTACATAGTTCATTTTAGGCTTGTTGTTTAAATAAAGATCTAATTTATAATTTCTATGACTTCTGAGGCCCAAAGGAAGACCGACAAAAGTCTGTTTTTGCTCTCCCATAATGTATGTTTAATAACAATAACAATAATGATATAAAATAGTTTAGTTAAATAATAATTAAAAGCGTTTAGTTAGACTGAAATATGATTGAACTGTTGTAAAGATAAGGTTATTAATTTCGCTGGTGGAGTCATGCAGGCCGTAGAGTAGAGTTTTGCTATTCTTATACTCATCAGGTAATGTAGAAATGGTTAGTTGTCGAAAAGTATTGAAATTTGGACAGTGTAAAAGATAGTGTTTGCTATCCTCGAAAGGGTGACCACAATTGCAAGCTGGATTTTCAGAGATGTGTCTAAAAAAACATGTGACCATTTAAGTCACTGCACGAGAGTCGTAGTTTGCTGTGGATAATTTCAAATTTCCTAGAACCAATATAGAAGTGTTATCGGGGTTTGAGTCATGTTCGGAGAGCTTTTGTTTAAAGGAGGAGAGAGTTGTTGAACGTTTTATTGACTGGTCTAACCGGTTCCATTCCTTTATTGCTGATGGTACAAATGAGTTGGAAAATAACTTCGTTCTACACCGATATTCAGTGAAATCATTCATATTTCAGAAATTGTACGAAGATTTTCTAGAGGGTGGAAAAAGTGTAGACAGATAATTGGGTGTAGTATTGTTGAAAATTTTATATACAAGAATAAGTTTATGTCTAAGTCGACGTTCTTTTAAAGGAATGAAACCGGTCTCCTTGTAAAGAGAATCGTGACTCGTACCTTTAACCGCTCCGCAGATTGTGCGTAGTGCGTCCAGTTGCAAGTGCTCGAGTTGATTTGTTAGTAGTTCCGAACACCCATCCCAAACGATGTCCGCGTAGTCGAAGTGAGGCAAAATGTAAGCGTTATAGATAGACAGTAAGGATCTACGTTTCAAGCGATATTTCAGGGACCTCAAGCAGTTTACTAGTTTTGATACTTTTTTGCATAAATTTCCTATGTGGACATCCCACTTGCCGTTATTTTGGAACGTAAGGCCTAAATGTTTGTGGAAAGAGACTTCATTTATTTTTACAGAATTGAAAACTAGTGGTGGTTTAGTAATTTTTGTTCTAGTGCTGATAGTCAAAGTTTCAGTTTTAAGGGGATTAAAGGTAACCAGCCAGGTTTTAGCCCAGTCATTAATAGTTTCGAGATCAGAATTAAGAGTATTGGCGCTTGCAATCGGGTCATCGATTTTGAGAAAAAGCGAGGTGTCATTGGCAAATAATCTGACATTTGATTTAATATTCTCAACAATATCGTTGATGTAAATGAGGAAGAGCAAAGGACCGAGTACGGAGCCTCGGGGGACACCAGCAGGGATTACTTTGGTTTCAGAGGCAACCCCATTTAGTACAACTTTCTGCTGTCTATTTGAAAGATAATTGCCAAACCAATCTAGCAAGTATCCCCTGATTCCAACGCCATCCAACTTCCAACATAGTCCAGCGTGCCAGACACGGTCAAAGGCCTTGCTAATGTCACAGAAGACAATTCTGGTGTGTGAACTGTTATCAATGGCTTGAAAAAACATGTGTGTTAATTCTACTAGTTTGTATATGGTACTGTCACCTTGAAGAAATCCGCTTTGGAACGTTGTTAATATTTGACAATCCCGCAAGAAGTTAGACATGCTTATAAATTACTTTTTCAAATACTTTAATTATAATGCTTAACAATGAGACAGGTCTGTAGTTTCCACATTCGTTAGGAGATCCTTTCTTAAATATGGCCGTGACGTTGGCAAATTTCCAAATTTGGGGAACCTTTTTGGTTTCTAGAGAGAGTTTGAATAGAATACAAAGTGGAGGGGAAATTTCATTTGAAATGGTTTTAAGTAATTTTGCACTGATGTCATCAGGACCGGATGCTTTTGATATATTCAAACTGTTGATGATATCTTTAACTTCTTGTTGGGTTGGTACGATCTGCGTTAGTGAGTTCGGATTTTGTCTAATAGAAGGAAAAGCGGTGTTAGTATCGTTTAATTTGGATTGTTCGATGAAGAAGTTATTGAGTGCATTGGCTTTATCTGCTGATGTAAAAAAGGTGTCTTTGTTCACAACTAAGGGTGGCATATCTGTCTTGGTTGTCCCCTGGCCTTTCACAAATGAGTTAATAATTTTCCAAAATGTGTTATTTCCAAAATTTTCTGAGTCATTAATTTTATTGTCAAGTTTTTCATAGTATTTAATTTTTGCAGTTCGAATTAGATTGATATATTGATTGCGGATAGATCTGAAATGTTGCCAATTTATGTCATGATTTGATTTCGTTGCTTTTTTATGTATTCGATTTTTCTTTTTGCGTAATTTCCTAATTTCCACTGTCATCCATGGTTTATCGTTTGGACGAATAGTTACAATTCGGTTAGGTATGTTGACCTTGGCAATTGATATTAACTCACTTGTGAAGTCTATAGAAGCACTGTCAATGTCTTCTCCATCGAGCAGATCGTACCAATTTGTTCTTGTGATATCCCGTTTTAGTTTTTCGATGTCAATGTTATTGTAGTCCCATATCGTTCTTTTAAAACATTGTGCCTTTGAAATTTTGAAAGATAAGTCGCATGATACAGGACAATGGTCACTGCAGAAATTATCAGATACGTCGCAATGTTTAGTAAATTGAGGAAAATTGGTCAAGATTAAGTCAATTAAAGAATTGGTGCCGTTTTCTTGGTATCTGGTAGGTGTTGTCACTAATTGTTCGAAGTCGAGTAAATTTATTGCGTCATGTATTCTCGAGTGAGTAGTCCGTAACATGTCAATATTAAAATCTCCCACTATTAAGCATTTAGAGACATCGTCATTGTTAGCCAAGAGAAATGAGTCAAAGAATTGATTGTCAGTTTTCTTATCGGAGTTTGGAGGTCTGTACTAAGAGCCAAGTAAGAATTTTTCATTGAAGGTATTCAATTCTAGCCAAAGTGATTCGATAGAGTTGTTCTCAAGATCAGTACGACGTTTGAATTACGTACATAAACAACGACCCCTTCCCCCGCTGCTGTTAGTCCTATCTTTGCGTACTGGTGTATAGTAATTTGGAATTAAATCTTCACTTCGGGCTGTTTGTTTTCATTAACAATTACTGACCAGAGTGGAACTCTTAAACAAACTTCTTATTATCTGATGGAAATGTTCCAGCTTTAAGTAGGCAAACATATGTAATATGTATGTTGTGATGTATGTCACCATCAATCTGCACAGTGACTTTTTATGTGATTATGTAGATTTTATGAATAGTAATAGCTTTGTTTTATAATTATGCAACTTTACTTTGCTATGATGCGGCTAGTGTGATGCAGCTTGGGTAACCTGCAGTACAACTGTATTATATAAGACACGATTTCATTCCAGTCCACCAGAGTGCGAAGACAACGCTGATGTTCCTCAGGTAAGCATGCTAAATTTGCATTAATATTCTATGCGAACATTTTAAAATTTATGATCCAAATATTTTAACTAAATCCCCAAAATAAGTATATATATATCTTTATTTCTCTATAGTTCGTTTATTAGAGAATAAGGTGGATATAAACAAGTTTACAACCAAATTACATAATTGATCTATTGACATTTTTTTAATCTCTTCACTTCTGTATGGTCCTATTGTCAAATTATACCAGGCAGCCTATGTAAATTATTATAACCAGATTACATAATTGGTCTATTGTCTAACTATACCAGGAAGATTATGTAGATTAATGTCATGTTATGTATTATATACTTTTAACCTTTTGTTGTATGTTACTTAATATTATTTATAATCGATTGTCATGAAAATCTATTGTTCTAAGAATGTATATATACATGTATCGTATTTGCAATATTTTGTATACATTATAATATCTGAAGACGTCTATAGAGGACAGACAGCTAGCTTATATAATTTAATGTATGTCAGAATGAAGTAAAGTGGAGAATTTTTACCTGGACGTATTTTTCTATTTTTTATGCATTATCTACCGTAAACAAAGAAGTACTTGTACTTCTATATTTTATATACATGTAATTTATATATGAACAATTGTTGTAACTATCTCTCCATAATGACGTAACGCCTTTATCTATTATTGCCTTTAAAACCTAACGGCGAAACATGTAGACAATTAAATAAAATCTCTTTTGTGGTACTTTCTACTTAAATTTTTAGAATAGATATTAAATGCCTGATGATCCCCGTAGTGGCAGAAAGAGCTAGCTAAAATGAAATTAGTTTATTCTTTCTAAAAACTTCATATTTTTATATACTTTTACATGGGATCATAAGGCATTTAATGTTTATTTTAAAGAATTAAGTAGAAAATACCACTAAAGAAATTTTTTTTAAATGCCTACATGTTTCGCCGTTAGGTTTTCAAGGCAATAATAGATAATGGCGTAACGTCATTATGTAGCGTTATTATGGAGAGATAGTTACAAAAATTGTTCATATAACGTAGCATAAAAATAATATCACTGGTTAAGTTTGCGTTTGAATTTGTTTATAAAATTGTCAATTTTAGATAAATAGTAGTATGACATGTTCTGTCACATATGTAGTATCATATTCCTGAAGCAATGGCCCGAGAAATCCCTCTCTGACCATTGCTGGAATAGCGTCTGTTTCTTGAACTTATGCTGGAGTGTGTCTATTCTCTCCGTTCATTGAAAGCTATCACTTAAGTACAGCAACATGACAGTCCTTCGTTTCATCTGGAATTTCCCTAAAACTTTGGACAGTGATTTAAGGTATTAAAACGGTGAAAGTATGTTCGTTTCCAAACAGTATTGTTTACATTTCATTCGACTTGATAGCCTCGTTTGTCACGCAATTAGTTTTACTGCAGTATTCTGCTATGCACGGGTTAATTAGGCATAATAAAATCGTGAGTCATGACGTATACGTTATGTAAACATATTTGGTCCAGTATTGGCAGCTCGTGATTGGTTGGTAGACGGACTACTGATCAATCAAAATTTAACACAACAATATCCACTCATAATAGCAGTGTGTAGTTGGATTACCTCTAATCAGACGCAACACTGCGCGGAGTATGATGTAGTATATGTAATTACATGCCTTGGGTGTAATGAATTATACATTGGATCCACAAATGAATTACGGAAGTGTGTGACAGTACGTAAATAGCATATAAAAGAGGAAATATACGGCAAAATCCCATTAAGTGGGCATATCGCAGAGTGTGCTAAAAATAAATCGCCATATTTTCGTATTTTTCTCTTTTATAAACTGTCTGATAATAATATCACAAAATTAAAAGTTAAAGAAGAGTATTTTATAAACAAAGTCAAACCCAAACTCAACTAGTGCTATTATTATATTTTAATTTATATGAAAAATTATTGTAAATATCTCTCCATGATGACGCTACATAATGACGTAATATAACGCCTTGAAAACGCAGCGGCGAAACATGTAGGCATTTCAATAAAATTTCTTTAGTGGTATTTTCTACTTAATTTTTTAGAATGTATGACATCCTTTTACGGTAAGCACCCTTTTAACCCCACGTTTTCTCCGGGTTCTACGGATTCCTCCCGCTGTTACTGAGTTAGGTGACGATTCCCCGCTAGAACGTCACCAGCTGTAGAGTCGCCTGTCCAAACTCTTGTGTTTTCTCCGTTTTCAGTGGTTTCCTCTCGCTGTTAAGACACCCACTCACTAGTCAATATGTTAGTGAATTCCAGAAATGATCTAGTTTGTGTGGAGTGGACGTTAAATCCTGTTGCCCTTTCTCTCTACCTTGTGGACACATGCTGCGTTGCCTGGCATCTTGTGTTTTTTTCTTCTTCTTTTGGGCTGATAATTAAATCTACAGGAAACAAACATGATGATTTTTTTCGCGATTGGAAGATAGCAGACTTGTTTACATCTCTGAAACAACTAATATGCCAGATGTTGTTCGTTGACCTCACAAAAAAACCGGCTATCAACATATGTAATATGATATGGCCTTACACCAGATGTAGCCGGGGGTCAGCAATGGTCAGCTGGTTTCGACCAGCATACGGGGTTATATAGATCGTCTATTGACTGTTTGCATGAGAAACTCCCATAATATATTCAACAAATATATCTAACAAAAGGAAATGAAAATTGCCACATGTTTCAGTTAATATGAATTATCGCTTGCATTATTATATCAATACGATATTAACAGTCGTTTTATCAGCGCGTCGTAACATTGATTTTTTATTCTATAAGTGTTTTCTTTATAGGATAAACTGAAGGGGCGGGGTGGGCATATCATACATTAGATATCAGATTCAATTTAATAGCATCATTATAACCCAGTAAAATTAGTGTTGCGGGTATACATTGGTGTGAGGGTGTCATTGACGATCGAAATATCCGTTAATTATATGCGATCTCAATGTGACTGGTGTGTTGTGTAAGATTGGGGTTACCAAGGGCCTGTGCACACCAAAGACCCCTTTTCGACGGTTTACCATTACAGAAGAATAGTCAGAGATATGGATTTCCCGTAGACTAAGCTTATTCACCAATCGCATTAATACAAGCATTGTTTCGTCGATTCCATGTGTGCTACACATGACACTGACAGAGGCAGGTTATCGCGGATAAACCATTTCCAAAAACATACTTTTATAAAAGAGATTGTTTCATAGTTAGCGTGAGGCTTTGATGGGTGCATCAAACAAATAATGCATCGATACATGCTTAAAGACACATCCCCATTTAAATCATCACGAACGTTACATTTGTAACGTACAACAAACAACAACCACCCCAAAAGGTGGTGGCGAAGTCCTTGGTACATGACATGCATTCTCCAACGAAATCGGCGACGAGAAATCAGTATGGTGTTTTACCCTTTGCCCATCAAATTGTGTGAAAACTCTCGGTGTGAGCAATAAGCAACATACCTACTCACACCATATTTGTTTTTTAATAATATCTACACATCTAACAATTTATATTACACTGTAACATTCCGATAATTATCTATATAATGACAATATGCTTTTTTGATCATAGAACATTTTAGAAATATGCGATTCTAATCTTAGGTCAAGGTTACCTATGTGATAACGATGACAATTATTATTACTGTTATAAATGACACCGTACAGCAGCATTTGATAGTATTGTTCAAGATCAATAGTTTAATAGGTTTTGCCGAGACACAATAGTGGTGTGTCGATAGCAGAATCAAATATCAACAATTAAAAAGTTCTTCACGACTCAATGTGCGATTGTCATAACATAGATTTGTCTTTGTGTGTCTGGAGTTGCAATATGTCAAGTCCATTTTCTTTGGAGCCGAGGTTTTATTCCACCTTATTGTCCTCGACAACTGAAATCGACCCAGTCATCACAAATCAGAGAGAGAGAGAGAGAGAGGTGGGGGGTGTAAACGTCCACTGGACACAAACTCGATCATTTCGGGAGTAACATATTGTTCAATTTTTATCACAAATCAGGTGCCAGACAGAGTATGCTTAACGTTTTAAAACATGTGATACCACTCGTCATTTGGTTTTATTAAATGTTTAACAAAGGTTTGTTATAGTTGGGTACTTTGGTACTACCGCTATTTAGGCCTTAGTATAAAATATGGGAGCCGCGGTGGCTAAGTAAGTAAGGCGCTGGTGGCTAGCTAACCAGTTAGTCCGAGGTTTTATTAAATGTTTAACAATGTTTTGTTCTAATTGGATACGTTGGTACTACCGCTATTTAGGCCTTAGTCTAAAATATGGGAGCCGCGGTGGCTAAGTAAGTAAGGCGCTGGTGGCTAGCTAACCAGTTAGTCCGAGGTTCGATTTCGGTGCTGACTGAACAAAATCCCCAGATTTCTAGCGTGGTTTTCCCCCTGTCGGTTTTGCAGGAAGCCGGGGGCAGGCATGATAAGGAACAGCGTTTCGTCGTTCAGTTGAAAGGAAAAACGCGTAGATCCAGTTAAAAGAACTTTTGTCAGTTGAAATCCAATGGCTGTCCGTGCAAACATTTCCCTCTTGCTCGTCTTCATTAACATGGTCGATTCAGAATAGTACGACGTTAAACCCCATTGCATTCATACTTTGGTTATAATTAACAATAATATATTGCCCTGTGCGATGTCAATGTATGATAAGATAATAATGTGTGATAAAATGTTGTATTTTTAATGTACCGATTCACTTCTACATTCTTGTATAATGCACGTAGGTTGATGGGACCATTGTATAATGCACGTAGGTTGACCGGTTGTTGCAATAGTCACGTCAGAGGTCATAAGAGTATCTTTGACCCTATGACGTCATACATTCGATTAACCAATCAGCATTGATGCTACTAGTGGATTACCCACAGTTCCGTCTAAAGCTCGCCGTAACAGACCGTTCATTGGCTAATACCTCACACCATTCAGAACACGTCAATGATAGCATCTTTTCCACATCCTAGTGTAGTAAAGACAAGTAAAACGAAATTTTGAACTATATAAACGAAACGAAATAGGACCTGCATTTAATCAAATTGACGTCGGGACGGGCTATAGGCCTACTATATACCGGAAAACACCGGAAAACAACATGTTATACTAAATACCGGAAAACACCGGAAAAACACTGAATACAGGAAAACACACTAAATACCGGAAAACACCCTAAATAGGCAACTCAGAGTCTGGTCCTCCGCAAAATACAAAAAAACTAAACCTAATCCTAACCCACAACGGAAAAACCTAACCCTAACCCACGCACACAGGGGATCAGGTTCCGGGCTACCTATTTAGGGTGTTTGCCGGTATTAACTGGGTTTTCTTAACAAGGTGTTTTCTGGTTGTTTTCCGGTATATAGTATTGCCGGTCGGGACAGGACAGCGGGACAGGGGCGATGGGATAAATATGCGCGTATTAATAACTTTACGAGGGTTCCGTGATCGTGGTTACAATAACTGATTTTGCACCAGTCAAAGTTTTTCATTTGTCCTTACAAAACCATAGGTCTTCCATCCAGTTTTAAATAGTTCTTGGTAGAAAAAAAACCCCAGGTTGTTTATTTGCATTCTTTGTGTGTCCTCAAATGACAAGTGAGATTGCATTACTATTGGTGAACAGTGGGTGGCTACACAAGTAGCTTACGGTCTGAAATAAAAGGCCATCAAACATATTTGTGGGGGTTAAATTTGAAAAAAAGACACTGTTTTGTACTGTCACTTTTTTGTTTTATTATAGTCAGATATTTTTTAAACCACTGAAGAAACTTTGACGAGAAATTATAATATGTTGGCATGTGTTATGCTAACAGAATTAACACAGCTGCAGAAAATCAATAATTATCCAATACTAAATATCCTAAAACAAACGTATGATAATGTATGAAGTATATATATACCCAATATTGTCCATGAATACTTGTGGCTGTTTTTAGATTGTCTAACTTAAAATTAGTATTAATTACAGCAATAATATATATATATATGGGTTTTATGTCGAGACGCATAACGTTGCACTTTTAAAAAGTAGACGTACATATTTAATACTTCGTCTTGTCTGCATACATTTAGAAATAAAAATTATTTATTATCCATCACGTCAATATGCATTCCGCAATACAAAATGCGTAATTAAAGATACATGGTCGCTCATGCTATACTAGTTCGAAAAAAGATTATGCAAAATGAATATGTTGAAATAAAGTTCATTCAGATCCCGTTAGGTGTGTGCATTGATTGTAACAACCGTACTGGTTGTTCGAAGCTTTGCCTCGCGTCTTTATTTTTAAGCTAAATCATTAAATGACAGAAAGCCTCTGATCTAATTAATTTCTTTCTTAATATCGGATACACCGATGGCATCGAGAGTTGGTTATAGTTTTATCAGGTTATTAATAGTTTATGTACCATTTAAGGCATAAAAAACGTCCGAAATCGGCAGATTTAGTGCTTCATGATTACAATAACTACTGTTTAATGAATGTTGTATTAATAATTTAAGGACTACAGAAAAACCTTCAATGGGAAAAGTTAGTTTTTGAATAATGTATCTTTAGCTAAAAATTAATTTGGATACACCTTTATACATATGTTCGCTTCGTTTTTGTCTACCTACATTCAACAATTAAAATGATTCATATCCCGTTACATGTATTATAATATCTTTGACACCTATTCCGAACATTCACATTCGAAGCAATCATTTACATTGGGAACAAGACATAATGGGACGTTGCGCTGTCAAAGAACGTAAAAGGTCATGTTTCCTTAACCGAAATATTTGAATTCAACAGCAAGATAACAACATCAAATATCCGACAACTCTCTTCAAGATTTGCATGTGATTTTCACACAATTATGCGGATGTGCTGTTGACTAAGCTGATTTGACTAGCTGGTAGTTTACACCCATGAACGAACAGATGCATGACCATTGTTGTCTTTCGCCATCATATTTTTTATATCTAAATTAATGTGAGTAGAGTATAATTAATATGAACGAAGAAAGGAAGATGAAAATGTCATGATGCTCGTTATGGCAGAGGAAATAAGATTAGAAAAGAACACAAGGGCAAAAATAGAAGTTTGACACCTGCATTTTGGGGTCAGCTCAGGCCAACCTCTGCCAAAAAAATACAAAAAATGACCGGCATGTGTTACGAGGACAATGGTCATTGAAATGTGACCAGGCCTATTATTCTATTGTGCGTGCACGTTGGCTGTGATAGCGTTTGGTGAACTATGGTTCAATGTGTGGTCATCTATGGTAATGACCGGGCAGCTGCACAAAGAACAATGTCATTCAATACTTCACAGAGAGCACATCATCTGCATTATCCATCCATAACCTTCCCGATGTACTACATTATTTCCATTGTTTACCATTTCAATTGAATTATTCCCAGACCTATCTGTACAATTAAAGACAATTAGCAAGTATTGGGCGTTCGCACTCGATAAAAAACAAAAAGTACAGAAACGGGTTTAATCTTTGAGAGATTAAAGAAACTATAATTAATCTCCTGCTACTAAATTTAGCATCTCTTTAATCTTTGAAGAATATCTCACGTTAGAGTTCACCCAAAATGAGAAGCTCATCACTTCTAATACTAACTTATCAATTTGTTTTAACATAATTTTAGTACTGTACCAACTTGGCCAATCATGGCTTGCTGATATTTATCTTACTTTATTAAAAGTAGGACATCACAGTTTCACAGGTTTGACTAAAGTCTATTTCAAGCTCAGTGGGTGTAAAATGATTTCTGATTATTAGTGCTTTCCATAAAAAGAGATAAACGAAATGCAACGTCCAGTCGACTCTAAATAGTCCATTTCGGGACCAGCATATGGTGCAATTTTACTTCAATAATTTTGTTTCCTCTATTTTAGATTTGAGTTGATGTGAAATGACATCTGATCAATAGTGCCAACTAAAAAGATATAGAGGAAGAGTGAAACTTGGTCATTTCTGCACCAACAATAATATGGTACAATTTTATGTCAATAATTCACTTCATATTTGGCAGTGGATGGGACCGTAAAAAATTCCCCGAGGTTGGGCATAATCCATACTCAGTGTCAAGTGCTTGCATGGTGTCGAAAATAAGCCAATTGACTCAGTGGCAGACATATAATCTAAAGTAAGGCTAATTGACTACCCCACCCCCTCATAAAACACGTGGATGGTGGAGTAGTTAGCTATGGACTGGAATGATCGACTCCGTCATGATCAGCACTAATTCAACTAACAAAATATAACTGTATACACAACTTTGTTCACATCAATGCATGATGTAAATGGGACAATATTTTATTGATTGATTGTTATTGATGGTAATAAGATAGAACAGCTTGTTATCTAACTTTATACATTACAACTAACAGCTAATGGATGTTATGCAATTCATGCTCTATTTCCAGAAAAGGTTATACGTAACAATCATTTGAGCTAATTATTAAATATTCGTATGGAGCGGTTATTTGTGACAAAAAACATTTGAGATAATATATCTATATTTTTAGGAAACGGTTATTCGTAGCAAGCATTTGAGGTAATTATTCTATCATTTTAGAAAGTGGTTAATCATAACAAACATTCGAGGTAAGTATTCTATATTCGTAGGTAGCGGTTACTTATAACAAATATTTGAGGTAATTAATCCATATTTTAGGAACCGGTTATTCGTAACAAACATTTGCCGTAGTTATTTTATATTTTAGGGAGCGGTTATTCGTAACCATAGTATTTGGGGTTAGGAGTTATTGTTCTCACAAAGAGTGCTGGGTAACGGCATTGTGCCAGAGTTATATATAAGATTGTATCTATTCGGGTTGTCTGAATGGGATTGGGGAACACGATAAAACCCCTCTCCCTAAATAATTATACATACATTATTAATGCAAGATGGGTGTATTGTTGAATGGTCGAGAGCGAGACATCAAGCCCGGTTCAGATCGACCTTGCGACGCGACTCAACTGTCGACGACTATCATATTTTGCACTCAGATCGAATTCAGCAATGATCGCCAACCAGTTGCTATCGCTCGTACGATTGAACGCGAGCGCGCTCACATCAACACCGATACACTGACTTGTGGCGTCCTCACGAATAGATCATGTGACTCGTTCAAAATGGCGCCACAAAGAGTGCAGGTACGCGCACACACATTTTCCCCATAAAAATACAAAATATGCCTAATTATTCCATAATCTCTCCATCTAATTAGCGAAATTATAGTGAGAAAGCAATTATAGAGGCATGCAGTCTCTGTTCACACATAACAATCAGACTTTCTTCTTCTTCGGTCGTCCATGAGGTCGCCATGTTGATTTATCATTCGCCGCTCTGATTGGCTAAAATTTATAGCGCAGTCGGCAACCGATCGTAGAAACGCACACATCGACGATGACGAGTCGGCGACTGGTTCCGTCGCGTCGTAGAAGTAGAACATGTTCAACTACTGCGACTCAGTCGCCGATCGTGAAAAACTGTCGCACGACGGTCGTAGCTAGACTCAGATCGACTAGAATCGGCGAAGGAAATTGTGCGACGATCGGCGGCAGTCGCCGGAAAACCAGTCGGCGACCAGTTGAGTCGCGTCGTAAGGTCGATCTGAGCCCCCTTTAAGTAAAATGTAACAACAGGAGCGCCGTACGGCCCGAGTGTTTTTACAATATATTACGCAATGTCTTAAGCTCGAGACCATTAAACAACCTAAAATACAGACACTTGCGCGTGCTTTTACAGTGAAATGCGTCACACGAATCCAATATTTCGCTATTATGAATAAAGTACGATTGGCAAGTTGCCCGTACGATTATTTGAAATAATTGTACGCCAACATCAAAGGTTGACGTCACATCTGTATTTTAAACATAGCTATAATGGGAAACACATACATATTAATATAATATATATAAATAAAATCGGTGAAAAATGTACAAACATAGTAGGATTTTTTAATAACGATAGGCAACATTATAACGGCTAGCTAAAATTATACATAAAATAGACGATAAAATATTATTTGGTCGAGATTAAAATCTGTTCGACATATCTATAAACTTATATGGACCTGATTAAAAATATTAGTGTGAACATCAAGACTGTAAGTTGTGGAGCCAAATAAAAGTCAGTTGATATTTTCAAAATCATGCTGTAATTTGTCTATGGTTTCTGTTCGTGCATGGGGGTCACGGTGGCTAAGTGGATAAGGCGCTGGTTCGCTAGCCTGGAGGTCGGGTGTTCGATCCCTGCATTGGCCGAGAAAGTTCATCTCGAATTTCCGGCGTTGTTTCCCCTTGTGAGTGATGCGGAAGGAGGGCCCGACAAGGACAGCTGCCTAGTCGTTCGGCTGGTACGAAAAACTGAGGTCCCGTGTACACATTGGAGTGCACGTAAAAGATCCCTTAGCAGTTGGAGCGCCGCTGACCCGGCAAAATTTCCCTCATAGCACACTGTTCAATACTCCAATTCGAATTTGATTTGAGATATGATGCGTGCCGAAATTTTCATAGGAATCAGCCCCAAACAGAATGGAAGGTTTGGTGCATACTAACTACTTTATGATCCTTTTATGATTAACACATATTGTAAGATTCAATATAAGAGTATCCGGGTAAAGTTTCCCCACATAGTACACTGCATTGGCCATGTCCGCCTTCATTAGCTCAGTCGGAGCAGAACGAAATGAAATAAAATGGAGTTTAACGTCCAAATGAACTTTAATGCAATATTAAAAATAGGTTGCCACACAACGAAACATACGCTCACAGCAGGTAAATCTTCCTGGGGGTCGACAAGGGTTGTCGCATATTTATCTTTGTAGGTAAGGAGAGGGGGAGGTTGCAAGACAATTTCATACATTGTAATTTTCGTCCTTTGAGAGCTAAAACGGTTCTACAAACTGAAACAAGGGTCATAACTCTAGATTTAATTAACGGAAATTGCTGTAATTATACAGGAATCTTTAATTCACATCGTACGATACTGTTGTTCAACAAAGTGAAACAAGGGCGAGAACTCTATGCGTAAGTAGCGGAAATTGCTGAAATGCAACAGGATTTTTCGTTTCACTAATTTAAATGTTGCATATAGGTTTCATACAGACGGATGCTAACTTTTGTCGTTAGGGCGTTCACAAGGAAAACCAAATTGAAATAGGGTCATAAATGGGAATTATTGAAATTAAATATGATTTTACATCTCACTAATGTAAACAACAAAAATTAGACGCGTTATGAACGATAAAAAAGCCTCGTGGAACCTCCAATAATACACTTTATACTGAATCTGGATTCCTACCTTGGGATGGGAAATTTATTTATTTATTATCATTTTATCTATTTTTTTTAATTTATTTTTTTATGTATCTATTTTCTATTTATTTATTTTTTTTTAACATAGCTAACATAATGTAATTAGATTTTGTCTATATCATATGTAATTTGACATTGTATATTTATTATACACCCAAACCAGAAGGAAGCAAGTTTTATAATATAAGCCTACTTAGCTTTTTTGTATCATATCCTTTATGCTTTTTATAATATTCTTGTATAATATTCTTGAAATAAATACTATTTAAACCAAACAACATATTTCACTTTCAAAACAATCAGGTGATAAATGTAGTCTGTAGAACGTTCACAAGAAATTGTGGACGACGGACGGACCGACGGTCCGCTAGACGGTGCGACGGCTTTAAATACGACCACCTTTCCACATGGGTTTATAAAAACCCGAAATACCTAAAATATAGGTTATTGCCCGTGGTTACGTAAACTCACCAGGCAAGTTTTTTTTTATTGACTCTTACATAACTGTACATTAATGCATGCAGGTCTTCCATCATGATATATCCTGTTTTTAAAAACAAACGTGTATTATCTGCACACTTTGTGTGTCCTTAAATGACATGTGAGTTTAAACTACCAGTTTACAGTGGGTCATTCATTATACAGTCAGCTATTTCGTTTTGGTTCACTTACTTTAACTGTTAATGGGTCAATGCGTCACATATCTTATTTCCTTGATGACTCAACGTAATACTTTATCGTAACTAATACAACACGCATGCTTCGGTTAATATAATGACGTCATCAGTATTTGTGTAAGACTTGGCCTGAATTGACCACGGAACTTGCGCTCGATAATTGAGTAGAACACGTGATACTCACAAGAATAGACTTGAGAAATGACCGTTGATATATTTTGGAGATGGGTTTTTGTTACCATAGTTACGAGCGATGTGTAAATTACTTTTTTGCAAATGCCGAGGTCAGTGGATTGATCTATGGTCAGCCAGCATGCTCAGCTCAACCTGCTCGTATTATTAGCACCCCGCCGTTTATAAATGATCTTGGAGCCAATTCTATTTTGAGTTTTCCAATTTAATAAGTTATAAGAATAAACGATAACGTTATGATATCGCAAATAAATAAAATCTATAATTAAGACAAAGAAATAGATCTTTATTGCGGGAAGTAGGCCTAACATCTCGAAGACTATATATATTTATAACTGCTAAATAACGCTAAATACGGCGACACTGTTAATGCTATATACTCATTATTTTTAAATTTAATACTTGCCAAAAAATATCAATACAATATCCCGATGTGCTCTTAATTAGAGCAATATATATGCACTTCATTCAGATAAACTATTTTACATGTGTATTGTTGTTATCGTGTTCAAATCTGACCTTTATTACTCGAATTAAATATTATTAATCTTATGTTTTCTGTTTTATGCTGAATAAAACTTAAAAATATCAGTCAGCTTGAATAAAACGTATTTGGATTCTTGATAAGATCAAAATATGCAATTCTGCGATATAACTGGTAACACAGATAGCATATTTCAGATTTTTATTGACATAATAGCTCAAAGTCGATATGTTTATTCTAACCGACAAGAATCTACGGTTAATAAAAGAAATAATGCCACTAAAATTTTAATGTTGACGGATTAATATGAGTTGTATAGCTTGTTTCCAATCCATATAATAATAATTGTGTGTTATTATATGTTATATAAATACTGTTTAAAGCAACGAAAATGTACATATTTGAATGAAAGGATTGATAAAGTACATGTGTTGTGATGGATATTATCATTAACAATAGCGATTTTATTCAGTCCAACTTTCCGTTAATAATGATGACCTACAATATTAACATAATGATCGCATCATGATTCCCGTCATACCCGCCATGTTATATACACATGTATATCTATAAACGACCTTGATTGCTTTCGCCAACTAGAAAATACATCAGTTCTCTCACAAGTAAGCAGGTACAGTAAACGATCAATGTATTCCCAAGCTTCGATTGGCCTCGAGTCCGCGCTGTGTAGAAATTCGCCATTGAGCTATCTGCTATTCAGGTCATTCAAGTTCACCGTACCACGTGACCAGGCGTATTTCCAGAATATGTGTGTGGACATGTTACATAACCCCATATTTTCGTGATGACCCGATTCTCGTGCCCCTAAAACCCACATGATGATGTAAGATGATGATGTCTTTCGGGTCGAAGAGACTGATGAAGGAACCGACCAACTACATCAAGACATACACGGAACAAAACGGTAGGTTAAGTGACCGTGCGGCAGATAGGCCCACACCACCTTGTCTTTGTGTTTTGTGTTCGACTGAACAATTTATATGTTTTATATTATTACGTATATTAAACCATAATATAACATCAGAGGATATCATCAACATTTATTTTACGAATAGTTATAACATACATATGTACTCAGAATGTGTTTTTAATGTTGTTTACTTCGCGTGATTGCATGAATACCATATAATGTGATGTCCTATTTTTAGCTCGCAAGTTGAATCGAGGTCACAGGCTTGCTCTTTTGGTTGCACGCCCAAGCATACGAACTCAGTTTATATACGTTGGTCAGCAAAGCAGGTTCATTTAGGGTTAGCTGCTAAATTGGTTGTGGAAGTTGTAATTCTTGTAAATTATTAAAGTGACATTGGTTGTTGATGTATGAATGGACTTCGATTTTTCAACTTGTTTACCAATGGTCGATTTGACCAAATTTATTACGCAATTGTGAATGAGTTAGCTTATGCAACCACATAATTCATCATGTTGGATTGGGATACGCAGCACATTGCGCAACAATTACGGTAAGGAAATACGTAAATAGTAATAATGCATTTAATTCTGTTTGTAGTAGATTATATATGGAAGGTCCGGAGGCTTTACCTTTTTTTGTAGTGAGGATTTCTGTTTTCTGGTTGTTTGCTGATCGGGTTAATAGCAAGTTCACGGCCGCTAAAACTATTTTTTGTATCTTTGGAAATGTTACGTAACATTGTGAATATCTGTGTAATACTCGAGATCATAGTTCATTTGATATCGAAGAGCCTGGAATAGGTTGATATACAATTTTAGACGTGCGTATTATTAAATCATACATAGATTATTGGTCTTTGTTGAGGTCAGCTCAGCGGCTCCGGACAACTGCCCACTGCCTTTTTGACCTGTTTTTTATACTTGTTTTTTACAAGCTCGAGCGAGCTGTGGGAGATCTGGTTATGGTGAAAGCTAAGTAAGTATTTGATGTAGTAGACCGAAATAGCTGACCGCCGGTCAAGGGGAAGTGGGGAGAATATGTTTTTGATATTTGATACGCAACCTGGACGTCAGTGATATAAAACAGTGGTTACTTTAAATATACGATATTGCTTTTTTTTACTTATTACCAGATATAATTGACCGACGATAAGTAAATATATCAGTGTTAATATGATATAACGCATGGCATCATATTTACGATCAATAATGATTAATTATAAAACTTACTTATATAAGTTTGTTAATATGATCTCTCGTGTAGAAAAAGTTAATATGTATTTATTTTACACGTTAGATGACTTCTATTATTAGTCATTCTCTTTGAATAAAATATTAAAATTTGTAAACTTGTCGCTTGGTTATAAGTAATACTAGTATAGATCTATATAATAACTATACTACAATTACATATTGTGAAAAAATGTAATTTAAAACTAAATGAAATGTTATGTTCTGTTTATATTGTTGGTAACTTGTAACGAAGGGATAGATAATGTCGTATTTTAATATCAACGCTACCGAATATAGTTGATATCATTTTTCAAACTTTAAAGTTTCATATTAGCGCTGATGATAATTTGATATAATAAATTATAGAATGGCTCACAATAAGTATACTTTATAATTAGTGTAAGAAGTCAGTTTAAGTGGATTTTAAAACTATACATTGTATACCTACGGCATGGGTGTTTTATTACACCACAAATATACTGGTAGCATTGTTAAGATTATTTTGTTTTTATACTAGCTTCGAAGATATAGACTTTTCATAAACAACACCATTGTACTCCGATAAGTGACAGGGGTATTCGAAATACCAAACGGGTTTCTCCCTATTATATAACTATTTGAACCCAGAAAAATCAAAGAACGAAATTCTGATGCAATCGTGCCACCCTGTCTTGCTTGTTAAAAAGTAGCCTATGTCGATTATTGTATCCTTGATATAAAATGTGCATAAAATAGTAGAGATTGTTTTGTTAAGGTTTAATAGTGTTTGCATATGCGCGAAGGAAGGGAAGATGTTGCCGTCGCGGATGTGTGGAATAGTTTATCCTGATATGATATGTTTAAGGAAAACACCGGTAAGAAGTTCCCGCGCTACGAATTATGTCTAATTTTGTGTTTGGGTATCGCCGTCGCACCCGTCTGTCCGTCCGTCCGTCTCGTGAACACTGTACAGCCAACATTATATCACATAATTGTTTTGAAAATATGTTGTTTGCAAACGTGGATGAAGAATTCTATTGCATTTCAGCAATTTCCGTGGACTTCTTCTGGGGTTATGGCTCTTGCTTCATTTTGTTGCACACGTGAACGCTCTAATGACGACATTTGTATATTCATCTTTGAAATCTTATTGAATTTCAGCAATTTCCGTTAGTGCAGTTTGAAATTCCTTTTAAATACGCATCATTTACATTGTTGACACGAAGAAGCTTTTTCAATTTCAGAAATTTCCCTCGATTATTTATAGAGTCATGGCCCTTGTTTTACTTTGTTGAACCTTGTGAACAGTTAAACAACGTAAGTCATTATTTAAATTAGCAATGCGAAAAACCCTGTCGAATGGCAACAAGTCTTACAGAGTTAGGGTTATTGTTTCAGTATGTAGAACCTTGTGAAGCCTTAAATGACGACAATCATTATCAGAACTGTATAAAATTGTCTTGTAAATACCCACTCCTGCTGTGGGTGTATGTGTCTTTGTCTGGCAACCTATCTTTGCACCATTGTTTCATATAAAATTGATAGTTATCGATAAAAGATTATTAACAGGTAACTATTTTCTCTATTTGATATGCTTGACATTAAAGGGTGGTAACTAATTATACTATCCATACCATTTGCTATGCTTAACTATGCTTGGCAATGTAGTTTTTATATATTTAAAATTTCCATGGATATCTGAAAATTTCGGCTTTTGTTTTATAGCCAGATACAAGTAAGATGACACACTTTAAAGTAATTTTTCTTTGCGCTAATTGTTCGAGCATATTTTTGGAAACCTTTCAATTGCCAATTTTCGATTGATAAAAATACAACATAATCGATGTTATTTCTAACTTAATTTGTTTATAGACACAAAAATATCTTTTATTACCGTACTTTTTTTCAGAAATGTCATAAATGCTTCTACTAAAGAGTTTTAATCTTCTGTATTCAATACAAAGTTTCAGTTCGATTCACCTGACATAAAACCCGATTGAATTGACTTCACATGTTTCCCCGTTCAATGAGCAACGCTTGCTTTACGGAGTTCACACAGTTTAAGGTTATTATAGGAACAAAGCGAGCGTTTACAAATTCTCTTATTACTAATTCCTGAATCATTTAGCTTCCGGAAGTAATGGTATGTTCAATCAAACCCAAGATGAGGTTTAATGTTAATGTATACATAACGGCAATTCGTGATGCCGAATTTTCATTGATAAAAAATGCATTATTCAAGAGCTACATTTGCCAACTGCAGGTACTTCCTTAGGTCTTAAATGTTATATATATTATTAATTAGACATTTATGAACATGCCAAGACCATCCCCAACTTGTGATGCCATTGGATGACCCTGATTTTAAGTAGAATAGAACGGTACGGCCGTTTCATCATTTAATTTAAAAATGGGAAAGTGAGACTAAGCCTCGAACATACCAGTGTCGTGGTTACGATAACATTCACATCTTGACAAATCTCCTAAAAGTGATAACTTGACTTAGAAAAAAGTAATTTGAACGAATATAATCATTTTGAATTATCCATGTTTAAACTATTATAGCTGTTTATCTATATCTTACATGATATATTCATAAAGCGCAGATCCATCAGCAATCAGTACAGCGTGAAATTTTAAAAAGTTAGACAAAGGGATAATATATGTTAATGTCATGCTTTATTAAGACAAAGCTTGGCATGGTACACATGATTTTTGAATATTTCAAATATGTACAAAAACCATCCCATTTGGTCATATTACGTATTACACATCCCTGACTACGTAAACATGTTGTTGATATCAAGTTTGATGTTTAAGGGGATTCGCGTGGTTTGATTAACTTATAAAATAATATATTAGGCTTATATTATATTCACTCTCATTGTACTCCGAGAACAGTTTAGATGTGCGGAGTTTGTTATGTTGTAAACACAACTCAACCATTTGTTTGTGTGGTTGGTGCCCGGGCCAGAATTATGATCATGGCTGCGGTAAACTGATCAAAACAGAGATCGCATTTCGGTTCGTTTTTATAGTTCAAAATTTCTTTTAACTTGCATTTACTCAATTAAGATCTTGAAGAGTTGTTACATAAGCCGCGCCTCTGGCCGATGTGATGGATTAGCCACGGACGTTTGGATATTGAACTAGAGATATCAACGATAATTATATATAATCAAATGTCTGACTCCTGACGCGATCTTCCACTACAACTGGGCAGACCTTCGTGTAGTGGCGGTCATCGAAAGAGAGAGAGAAATGGGGTTTAAAGTCCACTCAAAACATTTCGGGACTAACATATGGTTTAATTTTATTTCAATAATTCGCTTGCGCGTAGGGGTCTTTAGCAATGGGAGGAAACCGGAGTGCCCGGAGGAAACCCACGAGGTTGAGAAGGCCCCCCTATCTCCATGCCACATACGCTCACACCAGGGCTCGAAACCACAGCCGCAAGCCAGAGGTGACTGGCCAGCTAGAGGTCGAAGCGCGGCGCTCTAGACCACTAGGCCATCCCAACCCCCCGGTCATCGAAAGAATAAAAAAAACTAAACGAAATACAGATCTGTATTTTAATCAGGGGGGTTGTGATGGCCTAGTGGTCTAGAGTGCCGCGCTTCGACCTCTGGCTGGCCGGTCACCTCTGGCTTGCGGCTGTGGTTTCGAGCCCTGGTGTGAGCGTATGTGGCATGGAGATATGGGCGCCTTCTCAACCTCGTGGGTTTCCTCCGGGCACTCCGGTTTCCTCCAACCGCTAAAGACCCCTACGCGCACGCGAATTATTGAGATAAAATTAACCATATGTTAGTCCCGAAATGACCTAGTTTGTGTTGAGTGGACGTTAAACCCCATTTCTCTCTCTCTCTCTCTCTCTGTATTTTAATCAGATATTGGCAGCGGTCTTAGTGTTTCTTTTATATGCAACTATTGAAATAAACCATATATTATCAGCCCAACCGGTGTTCCTCCGTACGGTTTGAGGAATCTTCTTGGCCCATGAGGAGAAACGAGCTGGATCTTGTGGATAACACCGACCGTTACGAAACACCACAAAATGACCCCCGTGTATATTGCAATGTTTTAAAGTGGATCCTTGTTGTAAAGAAACATTTCATTCGTTTAAGAAACGTCTGACCGTGCCTTTAACTTATCAAGCGAATGCCAATGTCGGTATTACCACACACCTTGGTGCCCGCCTTGCATTACGTAGCAAATATAATTTGACCGATTTCTTAGCCAGGATGTGACGCCACTGTGTAGTGTAATGAACGTGGCAATAACTATCGCAATTGGTCGTAATTCTTTAACACACCTTCTTTACTTGTGTTTGTTCATTGATCCATATGTGCCGTTCCTTACCTTACTTAAAAAGCGACATCTGCCGTCATACTCAATAACACGTATTGTGTAACGGAATAATTATTGTACTTGGTTTAATGTACCTTTAACAGATATTTCAGGTTAAATATAGTCAGGGTTTATTTTGTTAAGTCAGTGTTAGTTAACCGAATTAAGTACATCTTAATGCCAACAATATGTACACAATCAGTAAGAAATCGATACCACTATGAATGATATTACCTTAATAAAAACACAGATTAAGCCCTAAATGAAGCGAGGTACTCTGATATTCCTTAATATTCGAAATTAGAAATACGAATTAGAAACCAATAATTTTTTCATTTCAATCAATATGGACCGTGAAATATACAGGATCCGAATATCCAATATTCAAGACACGATGGACATCCTAAGCTTCCAAAGAATATGCCCTTTAAATCTTTGTATTTTTATTCTTTTTAAATTTTCATTTTGACAGTGAACCTATTGTAATCATTTCACGAGATTTTATTGTTGACCGTGATTTGTAACGATATGTTCGTAGGTCCGCTTTCCCATTCGGCTATCTCCAATAATAATGAAGATCAAAAGAATGATTGAATCGACATTTAACAAGTTTGTTCTGAATCTAGTTTTGTTGACTGAACATTTGGTCGATTTTATACGCCAAGTGGTCGAGGCAAGGCCATTGGACTTACCAGGGGGAGTTGTGCATTAGCACGGAATTACTAAAGTGCCTCACGGCCCGCATGTGTCTTCATTCGACGGGTGGGGGTGGGGGGTGATAACCGAATGGTACGTGCGTGCTGTATCATACGGCGTGTCATTGGGTCAACTGGCGTGGTTTCGAATCACCAGTTGTACGTGACAAGGAGTAGGGTCGCCTGTCCAATCTCGTGGGTTTTCACCGTGTCTCCCGGTTTCCTCCCACTGCTAAAGAACCCATACGCGCAAGCGAATCATTGAAATAAAATTAAACCACATGTTAGTCCCGAAATTACCTAGTTTGTGACGAATGAACGTTAAACCCCATTTCTCTCTTTCATTCGACGCTAAACAGGGGCCCTTATTTACGTAATACTGACAGCCCTAATGACCCGGTCAGAGAAATTGAGAATATATATTTTTAGACCCATATTTTTATCAGGTTTTTTTTCTGAATTTTTTCATCAATGAATTCTAACACGTGTGTATAAAAAGGCCACTGTATTGTTATTATTATCGATGATTATTGACAATATATATTATACTATTATGAAATATCTGTTGGTTAGATTCTGTCATGCCACATGTTGCCAAGTGACAAGATTTCAGTCATAAGAATAGAGTAAACAAGCGATTCTGAAATAAAAACATATCAATCATATTGACACAGCGGTTGGTTAACACATGCCGACACCTTTAAAGTGCCCATGTCTTCTTTAGAACATGGAAGAAAAACTCATTCAATACCCTCTACAAAGTCGAACTGCATAGATAATAATTCACAATCAGACCTCTTATTCAAGAATGTCAAACTTAAATGTATTTTCTTTGAATGTTTACATAATTGAGACACTGATTTATTTGCATTCTTGTTTATTGTATTACCAGGGACTTGGGAGAAATGGGGGTTCGTAAATAACATCAACGCTTTATTCAAATTCAACACAAACGTATTTAAAAATTATTATAACTACTATTTGAATAACCTGAAGTAAACATGAGGAATGAGCTGCTTTGGGACGGTAATCATTAATTTGAGAGGAACGAGAAAGTGTTAAAACCCCATTAATTTGTATATACTCCATACTCTTTTCCAGAGTCACAATCACAATCTCGCAGCCATTCAACCATTATGCATTTCATTTAACCGGAACAAATCCGAATGGCTGATATTTAATTTGTTTAGAGATGACTGAATATGAATAAATGAAATTATATTTCCTTTTGTTATATAAACAGGTGTGCCGTTTGTATGTAATGATAGATTATTACAAAACAATAATCATTTATTTGTATCCCCTGATCGTCGCTTACGGGTAAAACGACAGGTTTAATTCTGCATGAAGCTATTTATGGCACAGCTCTGGAAGGCAATAATATTTGCATTGCCTTACTTCATGGTAATACACACATGATGCAATATAATAGCCAAGCCTGTTTATTTTAAGAGGAGATTTATTAGCACCAGATGAATGTCATCACTGGTATAGATCCTTAAACTGGACTTTCCTTGAACTTTGAGTATAAAAACTTAAACGATAAGTGTACTGCGCAATAAACCTGCTCTATTTTTAAAGACATGGATAGGCGGAAGCAGCTTAAGATGAAAACAACTGTATTGATTTTAATATATATCTCAGCTACTACGCATAATGTAAATTGTAAAAAAAAAAAAAGAATAAAGAAGCACCTTTATGGAATTTAATATTAAGCTCTTGGATTTGCTTTTTTTTTGGTGATAATGAATTAAAATTGTCAGGTCATCGCGATCCTTATCACTAAGATCAGGAAAATATGTGTAATATTTCGGTCGATAAATGTTTGAAAAAATAATAATACATTTCCAGTAAGCTGTTTTCTCTATGTTATTGATTCAATGGGATGTTTTCTTCTTATATATGTCGAGTCATAATAGCATTCCCTCTCATATCCCAAAGACAGTTGTTATTGTAAAACCTTTTAGCTTATTTCATATTCGATCAAGTATATTCTTGGCATTGACCAGTCGTATGTTTTGTTCTTTAAGAATTTAAGAGTTCGAAGGCCATATCGACTTTTAACGAAGCTGTGATTTGTGTTTACGAGTTGTGGACTTACCGGCTTTTCTTATGATTATTGAGGCCTGTAAACGCCTGACCACGAGAGTCCATTAGTAATACCGGGTCATTATTACTGAAATCTATAAACGTATATATAGTCTATTGTATGTTTTGTATTGTAAATTGACCAGGGCTATATGTAATGTATGTACATATAATCAATGACAACCAGACCATTGGGTGCTCGTTGATCTGCAAGGCTGGTTTTCAATATGCTTCGCTTCGTTGTCACGTCTTTTGTATAGGTAAATTACATATAGACATAGGTCATCATTCGTTTATGGACATCCGGGCTTTTAGTGATTTTATTTTATTGAAAGCTTCTTCAAAATTAACTCCCTTTGCTCAAATATGTTCAGATTTTTTCAAGAAATAATTTGTAAATTTTTCATTTCAAAATGGAAGATATCTGAACAACCAAATTTTAGACGTTTTAGATACATTTCGGTATCTCAATACTCTGCAGAGGTTAATATTAAACGTTTAAGGTATATTTTGTTTTGGAATAACATGATTGATATAGACGATCGGACGGCACAATTTTGTACAGGACTTTTGGAATTTGCAAATACATAGTTAACAGTGTAGAAATGTCCCGGAAACAAGCCCCTAGGGTCCCATTTTGGCTCCTCTGGGCCCAGGGGCCTGTTTCACGAAATTTTAACGAATATATAATCCAAATTTTAGTAATTTGATTGGATAATATTAGAGTGATTTTAGTGCTTAGCCAATCAAATTTTAAGTATTCACTAAAATTTTGATTTTATCTTTAGTTAAGATTTCGAGAAAAAAGGCCCTGGGCTGTACAGCGCAGTAGAAGCTTACGGCTAGCCCCCGGATCCATTCACCTTTTTTGAATTGTTCGTTTGTTGGTGTTTTCTGAATATGATGTCTTGTCTATATCTATGTTTTTGTGTAAATTATGTGTGATGCAGTCCGCCTGCACTTACTTATAAAGACGGCTATTTTGTATTTCGCAAAAATGTTCCTTCGATACCCAGATAATTGTACAGCAATCTCAGATAAAATAAATCATGGACTTCCACTTTAATTAAATGCACTCTATAATTTTTACATAACAGTACATGATGCAATGTTAACCTACTTATGTAACCAAGGCTCTTCAAACAACTAATGTCGATATGTGATCTAAATAACATCATGTTGTGCAATACAGTATTTTGAAAGACTACAGAGTCACGTGGCCGTATTGTGTACTGTTGTTCAAGCGAGTAAAGTACATGCAGTTATACACAGGTAATCGAGAAAAATGAATATGAAGGACGAAGGGCATATGGAGTCATCCAAAATGCAAAATAGAAAACATTTTTTTACGCCCACATTTAAATGTGGTCGTATATTGCTGTCGCTCCATCCGTCCGTCCGTCGTCCAAGCTACAGGCTACCTCCATCATCTGATTGTTTTAAAATTGATACACGTTGTTTACATTAGTCAGGTGAAGAATCCTATGAAATGTCAGCAATTTCTGTTCATTATATTTAGAGTTACGGCCCGGTCCCTGTTTCGCTTTGTTGAACCCTGTGATCACTCTTACAAAAAAAAATATCATTTGATCTATTTAAAATTTATATGCACCATTTAAATTAGTGAAACGAAGAAAGCATTGAATTTCGACAATTTTATTGTTTGTCTAGAGTTATGACCCTTGTTTCACTTTGTTTAACCTTGTGAACGCTCGTACTCTAAACGTTATCAACCGATCTGTATGAACCAGTTAAATCAATGAAACCAAGCATGTTGAATTTCAACAAGTTCTATCTATTACATCTAATTTTTTGGCATTGTTTTGCATTGCTTTCGAAAGTTATCATCAGATGTGTATGAAATTTATATGCATTATTTGAATTAGTAAAACGAAAAAATCTGACGAATTCCAATAATTTCTGTAAATTACTTCCAGAGTTAAGGTTCTTGTTTAGGGTTGTAGAACGCTATGAACTCACAAATTACGGAAATTCTACTTTGATCTATATGAAATTGTCTTGTAAATGCCCCCACTACCTACAAAAGAATAAATATGCGACAACTCTTAGCTGTTGTTGGTGTATGATTTGTTTCAGGCAAAATGAGCTAGGTGATTTTGACGTTTTGCGAAATTAATAATTATTTATCTAAACAATACAGTTTTTAAATCTCGACAGGAACATATTGTGCAATACCTTTCAATATTTTTATACCACCCTGTCATATACTGGGGAATCACGGTGGCTAAGTGGGTATGGCGCTGGCTCACTTGTCAGTGATGTAGAAGGAGGGCCTGACAAGGACAGTTGCCTAGTCGTTCGGATGGTACACATTGGCGTGCACGTAAAAGATTCCTTGGCAGTTGAAATTCGATATAAGGGTAGGCCGTAGCGCCGCTGCCCGGGCAAAATTTCCCTCATAGCACACTGTATGGCGTATGCCCGTCTTCCATTAGCCCAGGTAAGGTGCCGAAGAGGTTTATTCCCATAACGCCGACTCACCGAGTTTTAGGGGAAAAATTTTGGTCGGTGTTAAGGGGTCGACTGGCCAAGAACAATAGACCCAAGCTGGGGGATAAAACTAATTAAGCCGATAATTTTGGGAGCATTTATTTTTTTAGAAAAAAAAACCAACCTTTAACACATAACATTACAAATAATATTAACTTTTGGCACGCATAGAATGTCCAACATAGTCCAAAAATTCGAACAAATTCAATCCTCCTTCTTCATATCTATGTTTTGCATCTTCGATCTTTCTGTTGATATCTGTGTCTTTTTTCCTTTTAGGTGGTTGTCGCTGGCCACTCGAATACTGCAACAACTGAATTTCGATCGTCTTTTGATCTTCTTTCAAAAATGCCATCACTTCAAAAATATTCGCGTGGTTTGGTTGTGGTTCGATTGTACTTGGGTAAATTTACCGTCTAACCATTGGGTAACCATATAGTCGGCCAGTTGTTGAAATTTCTCATTATCTGGTACCTCGGCCATTATTTGGATCCATGCGTCATCAATCTGCAAATAGAAAGATGTCACGTCGATGTTTAGGTAATTTGGGAAATTTCGTATTTCTGGATCTATATAGGGTGCTCTTCTTGGAGTAAAAAGTTGGCATGTTGCCGATGGTGGTTCTGTTGTGGTCTGTCCATTCACCATTCCGTCTGTCCATTCACCATTTCGATCACTTGTCAACTTCATGTTGAACTGTCGTATATTATTTATTAATTAATGAGTGAGTTGAATTTAAGTGAACTATATTAATAATCTGAACAAAGTAAAGTAAACTATATTAATAATGACTGGTCCCTACCTCATTAACGCCTTTAATCCGTTCTTAACCCATCAAAGAGTGCCGCGGTCGACTTTCCAAATTCTGGTGAGTCGGCGTTATGGGAAGACACCGCCGAAGAGTAGGACGTTAAACCCCATTTCATTTCATTTTATGTCATTATATACTGTAATAATACGATTTTATATAAGCGATAAAGCTTGTTATCGTATCCTATATATATTACATAAATTTTGTGAGGAGAGGAGAGAGAGGAATGGGGTTTAACGTCCACTCGACACAAACTAGGTCATTTCGGGACTAACATATGGTTTAATTCTATTTCAATTATTCGCTTGCGTGTAGGTGTCTTTCGCAGTGGGAGGAAACCGGAGGAAACCCACGAGGCTGGACAGGCGACCCTACTCCTTGCCACGTACAACCGGGGATTCGAAACCACGCCAGTTGACTCAATGGCAGGCCGTATGATAGAGCGTTCGCACGCTAACCATTCGACCATCCACCCCCCAAATTTTGTAAATTTAAATAAATAAAATATTGTTTAAATACATTTAGCTATGTGTGTTACATGTATTAGAAATAAACGAAGCGTTACAAATGCACTATTAATGTCCCAAACGTCCTTGACCTATAAAGTCATTCTTCAATAAGGTTTATTTATATTTTGCTATATTGTAAATAATATTAACGATCGATATCGCGTGGAGTGCATGTTAAATCTCTTTCTCCCAGAAAAGACGAGGGTTAGTTTAAAAGATTGTATGTAGTGTACGTTAAACCTCTCCCTCTCTGAATATACGGAGTTACTTTAAACAAACGGTAATGTTTTCTGACGACTTTATGTTAGGAAATGAACGACCCGATTATAGACAATTTGGAGACTAATTTATGTGTTGTTGTGACAAGCTTTCTTCGTCAAATTTGTTCATAATCTGGTTCATTCTTTATTTTCATATTTTACAAATAAAACTTTCATAGTTTTCATACGCCCAAATTGAAATGTGATCGTATATTGTCGTTGCTCCCGTCCGTCAGTCCGTTGCTAGTGGGTGCTCTAGAGGCAAAAGTTAACATCCGATTGACATTAATTTTATATGCGAGGCCAAGAATCCTATTGGTTTTCAACGACTTCCGATAATTGCTGCCTGAGTTATGGCCCTTGAGTCTGGGGGCTAAAGTTAATATCGGATTGAATTTAAATTTATAAGCGGTGTTCAAGGCCATGAGACGAAGATGGCTATCGATTTTGTGTCAGTTATGACCTTTTAATTTCCCGATGATTATGACAATTGATATTAAATGTTTTATATGCTAAATATTAGCGTAGGGCAGAACTAGGGGCCAAATGGGTTGTTACTCGTAATCAGATGTTAGTGTGTTGCAAATGTTTTCATTTCCGACAAAAGAAAAAAAAAATGCAACAACCCTGTTGACTCCGCGGGTGACTTAGCTGCTATGGGCGTATGTTCCGTTACCTGGCAACCTATCCTTTTAAAAAATATGACAGATGCGTACAGGTGCATAATATGCCTTTGTCATAAAATATAATGTTCAATTTGATGGGCTATGTTGACACAAAAAATTTGCTTTTGATATTTTCCGTTTTATGTTTATTTTTTTACGACAGGTATTGCAATATGTTATTTATTGCGTGCATAACATAACTATTATACTCCGTGAACTAGCTTGTAGTTGATCACCGTTATGTATTTATGATCAGCAAGTGAATTGATCGATCGAGATGTCAATATCAACTCATACTATAGGTGTTGTATTAGGGGGAAATGACAGGTTCCTAAACAGACCTAACCTATTCCTGAATCATGTTTCAGGATATTACTATTTATAAGATAAGTTGAGATTGAAATTAACCAAATTGACACAAATATCACAATTGCTTATATTTATGTCTTGTGTTTTTCAGATTTGGTTCCTATCTGGGCTCCCGCCAGCTGTATGAGTTGGGAGTTATGATGTTATCAGAAGGAGAACCACAATTAAAGCTACCTCGATTGAATACCTCAAATAACTCAAGTAATTTAGATGCCAGTACAGTTTCCAGGATGAACGACCAATCTGTCAGACAGTATTTAAGTATGCATTTGGCAGAGGCTAACAAAGCCAAAGAGACAATTAATACACCGAATTTACCAAGTGCTAGTCCGAGCACTGACAACAGACATTGTATTCCGTCACGGAAACAGCGCGAATTTATCAATGATACTTATAAAGATGAACATTATTGGGAGAAACGTCGCAAAAATAACGACGCTGCCCGACGCTCTCGCGAAAAACGTCGTTATCATGATATGGTGTTAGAGGGTAGAATACATGATCTCTCAAAGGATAACTGCCTTCTAAGAAATGAGCTGTCTGCTATTAAAAGAAAATTTAATCTACCTCTAGAACAACCGTTCAAAGACCCAGACGATGACACACAGCAAGTAGGATCAACATCTATACCACGCTCATCTTCACCTAATATACAATATTCAAACTCATCCGCCATGGTGCCATCAAAACCTTCACACATGACCAATAAAGGAGTTCCATATTCATCTCCTCCACCACTTCTTGCAGTTACAGGTGCCATGGCTGTTCCAGTTCAGGGCATATACCCACCCAATGGCGCTCAGTATCCATACTACCTCAACATGGCTGGCTCTGAAACTGCTTCAAGAACTAATCATGATTCTAACGGGTCCAACAGCTCAAACTACACGCCACCAAGAACTAGCAGCTTCTCCTCTGGCTATCAAGATGTGAAAGTGAAAGAGGAACGAGATGACAGTAAGTCCCCGCCGCCTTTATCCATAGCTTTAGAAAGCGATATTCGACCACCTTCGGATTATTACAGCCAACATCACTTAAACCAAGGCTATTCTAGCGATAGTTGGCAAGGGTCTCCAAGTAATAGTAACAGCTATGGTTCGGATGAATATGCGGACCAACCTCTGCAACTAACTGTTCGCAGAGACACTGCTGAAAGCATAGATCGTTCGTCAGATAAAAAGGAATCACAAAGTCCACAGGCATCATCATTTCCCTTAAAACTTCGACATAAATTGCCAACTCAGGAATATTATTCACCTCTTGATCCATCTGCTCCTTTTCCTACCAGACCTTATGTTAATGGTCTTGCTCAGTTATCAGAGATCGCCTTAGCACAAGCCAATCCTTTACCTCTCTCCAGAAAAAATTCAGACCTACCTCCACAATCCATGGATGGCTTTACTCGATCCAGCAGAAAAGACAAATCTGGTAATCCGAAGCATATAGATCCAAAGTACATCGAACGGCGACGTCGTAACAACGAGGCGGCCAGAAAATGTCGCGAAAACCGCAAATATGTAACCAACATGCGAGAAGCCAAATCGGACTATCTACAACAAGAGAATGGTAAGCTGAAAGATGAGTTAGATAGCCTTCAGGAGGAGATGAAACAGCTGAGAGAACTAATGGAGAAGAAAAGATTGGAGCAAGGTCTAACTGAACGAGAGATGGATGAGAAGATGGCCGCATCTTCTACAATGGAGCTTGGGGAAGAAGTCAGGGTTGAAGTCAAACAGCCAGATGACTACTCGGAAAGTTCGTGATTTCAATGCTATTTTTTTTAAAATTTACTGTCATTTCAAATACAGCGAAAAGTTGAAACCCGTAATTATTTTTATTAGGACCTACATACAACAACAAATAGACTTTTCATACGTTTTCAAATGGTTTTTGCCGTTAATTTTCATAATCTGTTAATTGCAAAGTGCATGTAGCGCTTAATGATGTTTTACAGTGTGAATTCTTGAGGACTCATTACGAACATCGATATATCGAATTTTAGGTATGTGACTGATCAAGATAAAAAGTGCTTTGTGTATTTGTGTAGAAGACTTAAACAAAGTACCCCCCCCCCCTTTAATCCATATTTATGAAGGAAACTGTGAGATGTTCAATGCTGTATATTGTCCCGGATGATTCAGGTACGATACGAAAGTCTCAGGCAGTTTCAATTCAACGGGTAAAATTCGAACATAATTCCCAACTAATCAGGTATTCACATTGTAATTGATATATATATTTACATGTATATTATATATTCATGTATATTAGAATGTGAATGTACATATATAATTTTGTAATGACTAATGCATATACATACTTATATCGTCATTACATATTATATAATTATTATTCCTAAAGAGAAAACGCTCAGGTTTTTAGAAATATTTAAGAAAAGAGAACTTATTTACATATTTTATTGTTCACATTGGTGTCCAAGTTGACACTTCTATTACGTCATCAATCTTTGTGTTTAGTAGTTTAGAGACATATATATGTATTTACATACTAAGACTTATATAAGTTAATTGCTCCAATGGACCATCTAGGTCCTTTATTGACGCCATTTTAATTAGTTATTATACTAATGATTAGCTGTACCAGAGAATAATCAATGCTATTTTTTTAATTTACTGTCATTTGAAATACGTCTACCAGAGAATAATGACTCATAACTAAACGATTAGCATTTAGAATGATGTATACTGGTTTCTATTTGGGACCGTTTAAAATTATCACTTTAAGAAAGTAAAAAAAAACACCAATAAAGTAGTTTCAAAGAAATGAGTCAGGATAAGTCACGGAACTTTAACTACGTTTATTAATGTCAATTTTGATGATACAAAATATTATCTCGACAGACCCTTATATATTTTGATTTAAAGGTCATATTTATTAACAAAATGTTGAATTTGAAGAAAAAAAAGCAACAAAAATTACATATTAACTGGGATAGGTATTCTGATAAAAGGGATGGCGTAAAAATGTTAATGGATTAACAAATAATATTATTACATATTAATTATTGTAAATATTACGCACTTTATATATAGATATATATATATATACTTTATCTACCTCAGCGTCAAACTTTATTACAGATAAAATGACAGGCCTGTCTATTATATACATTAAAGTGTTCTTATAACTGTACACAAATAAATACGGGATGATGACATTATTAATTGTCTTATAAGATATGATAATAAGGGTTTATGTGTTTAATATGGGTATCGTGATCATATTCTATGTACATAGAAGAGTTCAGTTGCAGTTTACTAAATGCATAACACCTACAATTGTAGAAATGCATAAACAAAAATATACATAAAACTGTATTCGGATATTGTAATGTATGGAACGATAACTGGGTTATAAGACTGGTAGTTTTGCAGCTGTCAATGGTATTTTATGTTTTAAAATTGTTTATTCAAAATGGGCATTAGGAAATACAAGGAGATTTTATACATATTTGAATTATTCAAAGACATAATAAAGCAGCCAACTATAACCGTTCTAATGACTTGACACTTGGTTTTGTCCGTAAATAATTTCTAATTTGTCGTTTTAAGAATAATAATGTTTTGTTAACGAACTTTTGATGAAGTCTCTCAGGACAGTATGACTTACATATATTATATGATTTTATGCTTAAATTTACATAAATACACTTCAAACGTCACAGCACGTGTATTGTTTTAGCACTTTCGTGTTATGTAGAGAATAATTTTGTTAATAATTGATCAAGTGTCCTCGACATAGAAATATGACTTTTATTAAACACTTTAACAATTTAATAATGATTTATTGATAGATTTAAGAATATTTGTTTTATTTTGAATAATGTTCTGGTTTTCTTTCTGAAGACTTGTTTCCTTAATTGGGAGATTACTGGCTTTTTTGGTGCATAAAATGAATTCACAAGTATACAAAAATAATGCTATAATAATTAGCGCCGTCTTTGTTTTTTATAGTGTTTCTTTTGTAAAATTCATATTGCACTTTTTAATAACCTGTACCCTTTACCCCCTAACCCACTAACTAGTTTTGATTTTTATCTCGATATGAATATTTAGCAAACTTTATTAATTTTGTTCATAGGTTTGATAAATACTAAGAATTGTTGTGCCATCTGACGATTGATTTTAAGATTTATTTATTAAGAATGATGCACTTTGCTTGTTTCGTTATTTAGATTGTCCATGTTAATGGTGACGTGCCATCTTCAACGTTTAAGTGCTTTTGTTAAATCAACATTCTTGTGATATGTTATAGTTGAGTATATAGTGCTTGTTGTGTTAAGATTTTAAAACAAAATCAACACCAATTTTACGTTTTGATTTTATCAGTGCTAATTTGTTTGATTTTGTGGATTTCGATTGTAAATGCACTTGATATTGACTACCTAAAGATGGTACTAAAGATGTTTGAATTTGTATTGAAAACGTGTTGTTAAGTTGTGTTGTTAAAGAAATGTTTTATTATCTGTAACAACTAACTCTTAAAATTCAGATTTTATATTAAGATTTGTTTTTGTCACTCCCTTTCTTTTATAACCCACGATAAAATGTATGATTATGATAATTTATTCTGGATGGTACAAGTTAAACAAAATGTGGAGTTGCACGTTTTATTCAATTCACATCCTTATGTCGCCATTTTCTGCTGTAGTTTTTATACAACTACCAACGCATATTTGTGTCTTTAATTAAAAGCATTTTTATATTTGCACCTTTTCATCTGCTGACATTTTATGTATGATTAACATTCGTGGATATGTAAGACTCCTATCATGTCATTATATTATATATCATGTTAGAATTAATATATAGTTATGTATTACGTATAATTAGCTAGACAACCACTGCATAAAACGTAGAAAACTTGTTTAATGATTCACGAATGGCGTTCTTATGTTTGTATAGATCAATACATTTTAATGTGACCTTAACTTTTTCATCCCAAGGAGTAAATCGATGGACATAGTCCCAGATAACTATATTGAAATTTTAAATTTAGCTTTTGTGGTACCAAGTGGTATCTTACGTCCGCTTCCACCGGCGTGATATCGCAGATAATATCAATCCTTGAGGGTATTCAATTTATTTTAATTTTATCTAGCTTGAAGATAGAGGCAGATGCTATTTTTAGTTCTTCTCTGATAATTGTATTGGACGATCCAGACTATTGAACGCCATTCTAGAAGCGGATTGTTTATGGTTCCACTCTGATGTAGTGCACGCATAAATATTTATCTTAAACTACAACAATCACAAGGAAGATTCATATCATTCATTCAAACTTTTACTTTTGATTACTTTTTTTTCTTTTGTATATTTAGATACATGTAGACCCTTTAGTCGAGGAATATTTTCTGGAGTTTAAATAACAATTGTGAACTATTGGTTCAATATAGTCAACTACCTCGACATATAACATGAAGGAAGGAAATGTAACAAAGTATAAATGTAACTTTTCTTTGTCATGCAAATAAAATATTTTTGTCGTCTAAAATTGATCTTTTTTATTTGTGTAATTTCTCGGATTTCACCACACTTGATGGGTTAAAAACGGATCAAAAGCGTTAATGAGGTAGGGACCAGTCATTATTAATATAGTTCACTCAAGCCGCGTTCACACTGCATGCGTATTCATTGCGAATTCCGGAAACAGGACTCCGGAATTCGAATTGGATTTTCCCCGATAAAAAGCGGTGCGTTACATTACAGTTTATTCGGCTTGAATTCAGAATGAAGAGCGACACATTGAATGCGCAGTGTAGGTCATTCATTTCCAAGATGGATGCGCCGGACATTCGTATTGGTGGTCTTATGTTTGCTTATGTTTAATTTCCCGAGGAAAGCAAGGCTACATCAGCGACACGGGGCCTAAAACCTTCGATACCTTGTCATGTAGGGCCGGGCACGATCAAGTGCGAGTGAGGATGAATACTCTTTTGGTAGCGTTTGCTATACATTAACACTTATGTACATGTATTTCGAGAAGATACATTTCATAATAGAATTAATGAATGTAATGAAATTTGGTCGAATATTGTCGTCGTCCCCGTCAGTATTTAAGGTCATCGATGAAGAAGCCAATTGATTTTGAACGATGTACGAGAGTTATGGCCCATGATATGTATGCACAGTGTTTAAGGTGATGGACCAGGAAGCCAATTGATTTTGAACAATTTACGATAATCCAATGTTAAAATGGGACAGACCTCGTAATAAGAATTTAGTGTATTCTAAATGTTTGCATTACTGACAAAAGAAAAGTATGCCACAACCGTTTTTGACTGCTCGGAGTACTTAACTGTAGAGGGCGTATATTTACTAGCTGGTTATGTTATGGCGAATTTTGGGGAGAAATCGATTGGCGAGGGAACTCTCGCATATCAAGGGCTACGTTCGAGATAGATTGAAATTTGTTGAGACCAGCCATTGAATAAACCAGGTACAAGACTTCGTAGGCAAGTGCCTCACCACGAGCGACTGGCTGTAACACTGGCAACAGTTACAAGACTCCGGGACAGAAATTTGGACTTGGACGGTCAACAGTTTGATCTGAATCAAGCGTGTCACACTCACATCTTGACTGCGAATAACCCGATGTGGGATAATTGTTCCGGATTGACATCGTTAATTCAGATTCAGTTCGGTTTTTATTAAATTGGGTGTGACGTCAAATTCCGGAATAAGACTTTATTCTGCATTCAATTCAGATTAAACCCCGGGTGTGAACGCAGCTTACAATTAATTTTTATCAGAAGTCAACTCACTCACTAATTAATAAAATGGATGTAATTCACTTAAATTACATGAACTTGAATTTTATCAGAATTCAACTCACTCATTAATTAATAAAATTATGGGATAAATTTCAACATGAAGCTGACAGGTGATCCAAATTAAGTTCATTGTGATTATTTCTCATATAAATACGTAAAGCGCATCCTAACATTTTTGAAGTAATGGCATTTTCGCAAGAAGAGCAAAAAACGATTGGAATTCAGTTATTACAGTATTCAAATGCCCAGTGACCTTGATAGCTTCGTTATACTAAGTCGATCGATCGAGATAGACGATCAATCGATCGAGATTCACGGTCAATCCACCAAGATGCACGGTCGATCAGTAGACGCCTTTAAATCCTGATTGAATACATACTTATTTGAAAAATATTTGCACGCGTAATTGTGGTTTTTGTAGCGCTATGAGCATGACTATATGTGGAATTAGCGTGATATAAATGAACTTATTATTATTATAAGTAGCATGAATCAGATTAAATCGTGACTCGTACATGGTGGCTATTAAGCGGGGTTTATGTCGACTTTGCAACCCAAAGCAACTAGTTGCAGTCAGTTACAAGAGTGCTTATGTCGATTATATCAGCAACTGAGGACAACTGGGAGCAACTGAATTCGGAGCGCTTATGTCGACTCGGAACTGATAGCGATCACACTTAACACGTGACTGTTAATTTATTCATCACGTGATCAACAAAATGGCGAATAACTTAAAAGAAGCAACACAAAGACATCGTCTGTCTTACTACAATTCTATTAGTATATTATTGTCGACATCATCAACATTTGAAAAGTGGGTGTCTTTGTTCGCTTCCATTTGCTTATTTATAAAGTCGCAAAACACATGTCTCTTATCAAGTGATGTTATTTCCATGGAAACGAGTTGACTCCAGTTGCAAGAACGCTCATGTTGACTGCAACTAGTTGCCGCTAGTTGCAACGAGTTGCAGAAAGTTGAACATGTGCAACTGACTGCAACTAGTTGTAAGAGGCGCTCAGGTCGACTTTTTTCATTTGCATTCAGTTGCTCCCAGTTGCCGAAACGCCAGTTGCTTTCAGTTGCAAGGTCGACATAAGCCCCCCTTTAGCGTTGGCCGAATGTTAACCCGTGCGCGTTGTATCATAAGGCTAGTCATTGAGTCAACTGGCGGGGTTTCGATTCCCCGGTTGTACGTGATAATGAGTAGGGTTGCCTTCTCGGTCCTACGGTTTACACCCACTGCTAAAGATCCCTAAGAGAAAGCGAATTATTGAAATAAGTTGAACCATATATTAGCCCACACCTTGAGCAATCAACAAATTAAACTTAAACACACGTAACATTCACCAAAATTTCTTTATCAAAAACGCAATTTACACTTCCGAAGTCAACGTATAAGATAAACTTTTAATTTATTACTTTCTCGCTGAGCCAATGAACCATTCCCCTAGTTAAGGTAAGCAATATCGGAAGAAAGATAATGTAACTTACGGTATTGAGACGATGACACACTAACATCATATTCACCATTTATCTAACGCAGAAAAACTGAAAATTAAAAATAAGACTCAGAATATTATGCCGGCATTCGTCATTTTGCCAGAACTCAACGGTGCAGACATTTTGACCATCTGTGTATATAAATGCAGATTAGCCACAAACTGCAAAGCACTCAATTATAATTTGCGGTAAAACTCAAAATCGGAAAATATGCAGATTCGACAGTTTATATTATGACAAAACTGAACTAAATTCATCCGCAACGATATCAGACTCAAACATGTTCTACCCATCAAAATTTTGAAATGCAAATTAATTGGGAAATATCTATACTTCAGCAATTCCAATTGTATAAAGCAATTTGTCACAGGCCAAGGAATAAGCCATTCTAACTATTTTTAGAAATATTTGGAATAATTGATTAAAGTAAATCTGATTTTTATACGGCACATTAAAAATACATTGGTGCTTTGTCTTTCATGTTAGTTACTTTTTATAAAAGCAGATCTTCAATTTCCAGAGTTTGGTTATTCGCCCGTGATCGTGCATTTTTTTTTTAGAATCCTGGTGGTAAACGGTTCATTCAACCTAACAAAACAGCCCACGTGTCATTAATATGCAAACCTATCGATTCCACAGTGTAGCTATATGTATATATATATATATATAGAAAACACTAGCATTGTTACTAATTAATTCGAACCTTGAAATAGACGAAACAGGTCTAAAAGCATATAAAATGACTTACATTCACTTTCTGTACAATATATAGTTATTTCTAATCAATTATGTTCGGTGACGTACGTGAACAGTCCAAAACGAGCAGTAGTCAGATGCGCCCACGTTATCGATTCGACACGTTTTGTTTTTTATACGTCCACATTGAAATGTGGTCGTATATTGTCGTCGCCCCCGTCCGTCCGTCCGTCCCTCCGTCGGTCCGACGTCCACAATTGCTTGTGGACGCTCTAGATTGATACACAGTTATTAAGGTCATGAGACGAAGAAGCCTATTGTTTTTCAGCGATTTCCGATAATAACTACCAGAGTTATGGCCCTTGATCACTTCAAAGAATCTTGTGGACGCTTTAGAGGCCAAAGTTAATATCCCATTGACTTTAAATTTATACACAGTGTTTAAGGTCATAAGACGAAGAAGCCTATTGATATTCAGCGATTTCCGATAATTAGTGCCAGAATTATGGCCCTTGATCACTTCAAAAAATCTTGTGGACGCTCTAGAGGCCAAAGTTAATATCCGATTGACTTTAAATTTATACACAGTGTTGAAGGTCATGAGACGAAAAAGGCTATTGATTTTCAGCGATTTCCGATAATTAGTGCCAGAGTTATGGCCCTTGATCACTTCAAAAAATCTTATGGACGCTCTAGAGGCCAAAGTTAATATCCGATTGACTTTAAATTTATACACAGTGTTTAAGGTCATGAGGCGAAGAACCCTATAGATTTTCAGGAATTTCAAAAAATTACTGCCAGAGTTATGGCCCTTGATCACTTCAAAAAATCCCTTGGATGCTCTAGAGGCCAAAGTTAATATCCGATTGACTTTAAATGTATACACAGTGTTTAAGGTCATGAGACGAAGAAGCCTATTGATTTTCAGCGATTTCCGATAATTAGTGCCAGAGTTATGGCCCTTGATCACTTCAAAAAATCCTGTGGATGCTCTAGAGGTCAAAGTTAATATCCAATTGACTTTAAATTTACACACAATGTTTAAGGTCATGAGACAAAGAAGCCTATAGATTTTCAGGAATTTCAAAAAATTACTGCCAGAGTTGTGTGGCTATAGAGGCCAAACTTATCATCCGATTGACTTCAGATTGATACACATAGTTTAAGGTGTTAAAACGAACAAGTATTTTGATTTTCAATGAATTTTGATAACTGAACAGCTAAATCCATGATATTAAATGTTTCATGTATATACTAATTGTTAGCGTGGGGTAAAACTTTATAAAAAGCAATCAAATTCTAATGATTTTTTGATAATTACATAATGAGTTGTTACTCTTAATCAGTTTTTAGTGTATTACAAATGTTTCATTACCGAAAAAAGTAAAAATATGCGACAACCCTTGTTGACTGCCCGGACGATTTAGCTGCTGTGGGCGTATGTTTCGTTGCCTGGCAACCTATCTTAAATTATTTTGCCGTTTGTGAAGCAGTCATTTTAAATTACTTGCGCATTGTCTTGAGATATATTATGTTATTCTTTATTTATTACAAAATGGCGCTGGAAACTGTGGAGTAAACGACGTTATGTACTGACTTGTGCTTTAAATAATGGATACATGTATTAGGACCCCATATCATGGCAAGATAATAACTTCAATATGGATTGACTTTTTTCTTTACTACGAACGGCTAAATTGAACAAAAAAACAAGATTCAATACAACACTGGCGGGGACAATTGATTTACAATTAACGGCTCAATTTAAAACAAAAAACAAAAAAAAAAACAAAGAATTTATATCAGAGACGATTTTTTTACAAGGAACTACTCCATTTATATATCCTTGGCAGAGACAATTGTTTTACATGGTGGACTTTATCTAAAAACAAAAAAATTTCTAACACCATTAAGATGGACGACTATGAATAATAAACTAGTTATACTTATAGACTTAAATGTTCATTCTATTAAACATTCGACTATTTCTTAAGTTATGAAAGGTATTTATATATCGGGGTGAAGAAAGAGTCAAATCTTCACAAGAAAGGTACATATCCCATACGGTCTCCATTTTTTTCTGGTATTTAATATGTAGATATGGTCAGTAATTGTTTATAATATGGCATGGTGTTACTCTACTCTCCATAAAATCATGATTTATGATCAAAATATTCGTAAAGTAGGTTATCAAAAGCTTGAACCCTGGCTGAACCCGGGGCATATTTTTGTTTCCTGACTTATAAAAAGTATCGCACTGCTGTGACCTGACTTGCTAACTATTGTAAAAGGGTATATAAATGAAGTGATGGGGAATGCAATGGGTAGACGCTTTTTTCTCAGTAACACATTGCGATGAAGAGCGGTATGACCACATGTTGATACGATAAGAAATATTTATAACTCAATATATCCATCTGCTGTCTGATTTATCGTCATTCACGGAATAAAACTTGATAAACTGTTAGAGTGAATAATAATAAATTTATTAAAATGAATTGTCACCTAGGGCAAATATTTTATTAAAATATCAAACATATTTAAATATGGGAATTCCAGCTGTCAAGTGTTCATTTACGTGCACGCTTATGGGTACACGCAACCTCTAGTTTTCATATCCGCCGAAGAGCTAGACCAGGTTTCTTGCCATGCTTTCTGGACCCGGATTGAAAATTTTCTCAACCAATTCATTAATTTCACACTCTCATTAACATAATTTATTAATATCATTGTGCCGTTATTATCATACTCTCCTTAATATCATGATTTCTTTAATGTCATTTGGTTTCATGCTTTAAAATTAGTCTTTAACTCAATATCACCCACAGTCTTCGACATTAAAAACTCGACTTATTTGTCAATTTAAATCAACATTGATATAGTGACCTTACAGATGGACTTTTGATATCTAATATTTAAGACAAAATGAACAGTTTACCATAAGAACACAAGGGAGAGGGGTTTTACATAGGCTAAGCCTGTTCCCCAATCCCATTTAGACAACCTGAATACAATATTGTTTAAAAAAAAAAAAACACAAATCGTGTACCATGATGCGTTTCGGTGCTATTTGTAACAAGGGACTCTAAGGACGAGACTAAACCTATTCCACAAGTCACGTCCTATTCTTATCTAAGGAGCAAGTGCATTAAATACTGCCGGTGTAGACTGGAATAACCAGACACTAGAGATTGCCATTAGATTGGGACATATCGTATATTTAGTTGAACATAACTGATTTGAAATTAGACTAAAAACGGAAAGGACTGAATGCAAATCAGTTTAAAAGCGTCCATATTACATTATGTCCCCAATATCAGCGATTTAACTCCTTTAATATCATGTTCTCATTAATTAAATGCTCTCGTGAATAACATGGCAGATAATTTGTATATGTGAATATCCCATGGATGAATCCATGCTATAGTGGAGTCGAACGGAATTAGAACACTGGAGATACCGAGGATAATTAATATCATTCTTTAATTTCATGTTCTCGTTAATATTATTCATTAATACCATGCTCTCATAAAAAATATGATGTTCTCACTAATGTTCTCATTAATACCATGCTCTCATTAATATAAAGTTCTCATTAATACCATGCTCTCATTAATATGATGTTCTCATTAATACCATGCTCTCATTAATATGATGTTCGCATTAATACCATGCTCTCATTAATATGGTGTTCTCATTAATACCATGCTCTCATTAATATGATGTTCTCATTAATACGATACTCTCACTAATATGGTGTTCTCATTAATATCATACTCTCATTAATATGGTGATCTCATTAATATCGTGTTCTCATTAATAATACCTTCTCATTAAGAAAAATTGGAATTAATGCAACTACTAACTAATATAATCCATTAGTTTCATGCTCGTAATTAATTTCATGCGCTTTATTAATGCAATTCATAAACATCATGCTCCCATCAATATCACGTGTTCATTAATATCATTCATTAGTACTATACTCTCAATATTATTGTTCAATAATCTCGTGCTCTCATTCATTAATACCGTGCTCTCATTAGTATTCGTTAATGACCCTTCTTCTTCTTTGCATGCTCGAGGTGACCGACCGACCAAAAAGAGCTCGAAGTGCGACACTCTATGTATACCGATGTTGAACAGTATGTACCGCCGTGTAAGCGTCCACTGAAACGTTTCGGGTCTGCCAGGGTGAATTACTAAGCTCCATCCTCCGTACAATTGTAAACATACAAGGGAGGCCTGGTCTCTCGCATCATGTTCATCAATGTTTAACATTCTTAGCCAAAGTTACACTTCCAGCTACAGCATTCTGTACTGTTTGTATAAGCTTTAAAGGTAAACCAACTAATAGTCCAAGAGCCAGTGACGAAAAAACTGCCTCATAAGTAATAGAAGGTTTGACTATATCAATTGGATTTCAACAATCGGAAGTGGCGAACGCGAAAGGAAAACACGAGTTATCAATCTATAGAACTGACTGGAGGAAAGAATACATGGGCAAATGTCTGCACACTAATAATTCCTTCGAAGACCAAAAGTTGTGTGAGACGCTGAGAGGATATCTGACAATTCATAAAAAGAATTGACTGGCACTAGATAAGAGAACACGAAAGAAAAACAGAAAATGCACCACTTCCACTTATCCTTTTCCATACATGTTAACTTGTTAGCTTAGGAAACTCTTGTATACTTAAAATCAGTTCATAAATATATGTCTAATCTACAATCCAGATAAACTGGGCTTGATCCATATAAGCGGGCATATTGAAGGTTTTTTTTGATCATGAAACTGTGATGGGTCAAATTGAACCACTGCCAATGGGGTACTTTGAACCATGGTTCAATGTACCCCAGTGAATTATAGACTATATATCATTTGATAATTTGTTTAGCCTAGGAAATTCTTGTATATCTAATCTACAATCCTGGGGCCTATTTCACGAAATTTTAACTAAGATAAGATCCCAATTTTAGTAATTTGATTGGATAATATTAGATTGATTTTAGTGCTTAGCCAATCAAAATTGAAGTATCTACTAAAATTGGATTTTATCTTAAGTTAAAATTTCGTGAAACAGGGCCCAGATAAACAAGGGCTTGTTGCATTTTGAATATTTTAAAAATAATTTTTAAAATAAAAACAAAAGATTTAGAATATAAGTTGATACATCTCTGTGGGCCTAACGTAAAAAAGGAATTAAAACTTCATAGCGATTTGTAGGCGCGTAGGGAATCCAGACTCCTGTCCGTTTCGATCGTTGCACCGGTCTCAAATCTGTGGATATTCGTTTTTAAATATACACTGATTGTCCGCAGATTTATTAGATCACTACGAAATAAGTAACTAGGTTTGAGATCTAAATCCAGATCCATGTACTAACATGGCATTTTTACCACTGTTCAATGTGCCCCATTATGTGGTTAAACCTGTCCTGACTATTTTGTAAAGAGGGGTACATTGAACTATTATGGTCAGATGGATTAAAATGTGTGGGTTTAAAAAAAAAAGAAAAAAAAAATAGTTAAAGATTATTTTAATTTAATCTGATACATGATAGCAACTATGATATGTTTTCAAACAATACAATAATTTGGTGAGATCTTCTAATAAATCATTTGATATGAACGGAGGACAAACATGTATGTGAACAAAATGGTTCAATGTGCCCCGGTCTCCCTGATAGACGGAATAAACGATGGAATGTACGGACTATTTCTATTTTTCTCGTGTTCTCTTATCTGATGACGCTCAATTACTTTATTGAATTGTCAGATATACTCTTTCAGTCCCATGTAACAACCTTTGGTCTTCTAAGGAATTATTAGATTATTAGTGAGCAGAAATTCGGCCGTATATCTGTTATCACTCGTCACTTCAGGCAGTTATGTCGAGGGATAACTCGTGTTTTCGTTTCGCGTTCGTCACTTTCGATTTATTGCAGTTTGCATTAATCAATTGCATAAAATTTGCCTTGAGAACAGTTAGAAATTTTAAACTTGACCTAAGACTGGCATGGTGATCAACTAATTTTCTATGTAGCACAATTCCTAATGAAGCCTTCAACAAATATAATACTACTGTAATATAATATCATTTAGACAATTAAAACACCGCATGTGTGACTGCTATCTAAAGATTAAGATAAAGAGCTAATAATTTACATATCATGGTTATAAATGGCTAATGAAAAGGGAATATAATAACATTTCAGTCAAATTACATAATTCTGAGCGAAGCTACAAATGTTGGGAGTTTTGTTAAGAAAATCGTTGTCTCGATTTTCATTACTACCATTTTTACGATAATAAAAATATTCTCGATTATTCTTTTCCGTCTATTAAAAATCACGACCACCCGATGCTTAAGTGAGTAGATTTTGTATGTCTGTTGGTCATCAGAATAGATGTCTATTTAATAATTCAAATAACATTTAGGGCCTAAAGCCTGTCATTGAGTGAACTGGCGTGGTTTCGAATCCCCGGTTGTACGTAACAAGGAGTAGGGTCGCCTGTCCAACCTCGGGGGTTTTCTCCGGGTCCCCCGGTTTCTTCCCACCATAAAGCACGGAGATACGGGCGCTTTCTCAACCTGGTGGGTTTCCTGCGGGCACTCCGGTTTCCTCCCACTGCTAAAGACCCCTACGCGCAAGCGAATTATTGAAATAAAATCAAACCATATGTTAGTCCGAAATGCCCGAGTTTGTGTCGAGTGGACGTTAACCCCCATTTTCTCTCTCCTAAAGGAAGGCATGCAATAGGCAAATGCAGCTCTTACATAATGCATCTTTAAAAGCAATTGACTTACATACTAGTCATTACCGTGTAGATTGGGGATGGTCTTTAAGTAGTCCGGTCAAATTTATCTAATTTGGTAAACAGTTTTTAACCGTCCTTAATTTGTTATCCGGTTTGCAGAGCGCATTACACAGAATTTACGTGTATATTTAGAACATAAACCATATTTCTTTTTTTTAAACAAAACTTTAATTGGTTTATAATTCACTGTATTATGTTTCTCAAAAAACTACATAATTGTTTGATACACTCCTTGATATATCAGGTATTTTTTATCTTGAAATTGTGCATAACAAGATTCCATTATTCAAGGGTCTATATTTTCCTCACTTTCGTTTGTTTGTTTTTCTTTTCTTTTCTACTACAACATCTGAAACAAATCTAAATGTCTAATTTAAAAGGAATACCGGTATGTGAAACTATTGTAAATTCAAAAATGTTAACGATATTTTACAAACTATTTTACACTTTATTCCAAAGGTTACTATTCCAATCTGATTTCGTTTTTTACTTTTTCGATGGCCTGCACTACATGACGGTCTGACAAGTTATAATGGAAGTTCACGCAAAATTTTTGAATCGTATGACGTCAGACATTGATTAATCAATCAGCGTTTACGTTTCTAGTGGTTTACCCAAAGTCCCGTGCATCAAAATCATCCCAAGAACTCCCTGTAAACAGACCGTTTCAACGGCTAATTCCTCACAACATCTAAAACACGTTCATGATAACAACTGTTCCAGATACTAAAGACGTAAAGACACGTTTAAACTAAATTTTGAACTATAAAAACGAAACAAAATAGAAACTGTGTTTTAATCAGATTGTTACTATTCCATCTGTTGCAGAAAATAAGTCTTCTGTGAAGAACATTTTGATAGCAATGCAATACTATGATATCGACAATGAATTGAACAGTGGAGAATATTAAAATCTGTTGATGTATATATGCTGTCAGATATACATTTTTTGACAGAATGACGTCATTTTCAGTTACCAATTGGTTACATCTAAAAATATTCACAGACTGCTGCAAATTTTTATGAAAATCAAACATCCGTTCATTTTCTTGAAAATTTAAAAAGTGATTCCCACAACATTGCCTATTTTCCGGACATGTCAGAAATTGAAAATGACCTATGTATTCTCGTTTGCTCTTTTATATGACTTATATGCCATTGAAAATAGTTTTGTTTCGGCATTATCGTCTAAATTGCAGGAAAACGAAATTCGAACATTTGTTTCAATCTTAATTACTCGGCATTTTTACAACAACTGCTAAATTGTAACCCCTAAAAGTGTTCCGAAAAGATAAAAAAAAATACACGTTGGTCTCAAACAGAGCTATAGAGTCTCAGAAAAAACCCCAACAAAATTCGGAATCGTTTTACCCGACACATTTAAATATTTAAGGACTAACCTTTTATACCATTAATTTACATATTTCTGACATGTGCCGACTTTTCAAAATAGGTTTAATCTTTAAGTTACTCCAGATTATCCAATGGGAATTTTTGTGCGAAATAATCAAGATGGAAACAGAAAAAAAACCCCATATCAGTCTGAACAAAAACTATATTGTTTCATAAAAGCCTCAAAGCGAGTGAAGTATTATTGTCGCGAAACAGACGGGCGAATCCTCCTTCCCAAGACAGTTCTAACCGAATGCACCAAATTGTAGAAGTTCTACCCTAATGCGATATGCATGTGTCCCAGTCGTAATGCTCGTGAGAAAGTGACAATGTCGAAATATATGCTATTTACAGGAGAATACTAGATTTTGTCGGACTTTTAAGGGAAGATATCCAAAGGCGTGGCAAGCATTTTTCACCGGGAACAGACAGTAAGTAAGAATTACACAGTTTATTGACGCTGAATAATTCAAACCTATTTGTGTTTGACTATCTTGTTCAAAAGATTTATGTGAATGCCCGTAAACTTTAGGTTAATCATTTTTTTAGTTTGTGTGTCACATTTTTTTGAAAAGGTCGAGTAGTTTACTCAAAGTGACACCTTTCACTCAACAATTTATCATTAAATTTTAATGCGTCAGTTTTGGTTGAGATATATATGGCATCATGCAGTTTTTAATGGTGACGGTTATATAATAATATGAATTATTCATAAATAGATCTTTTTTTCTTTTTGCTGCACAATTATGTTGTCGCCCCTATGCGTTTGTCCGTCAATATTTGATTCGTTAATACAATAGAAGCTTTCAATGTTTCTTAACTTTCTCAATTATGTTGTCGCCCGAGAAAGAGAGAGAGGGAGAGAAAGAGGGGAGGGGGAGAGAGTGTGTCTTAAGTGTGTGAGGAAATCGGAGAAAACAGGGAAACCTTGAGGGGTTGGACAGACGACCCTACTCCTGGTCACGTTCTAGCTTGCAATCGAAACCACGCATATTGACTCAATGACAGACCTTGTGACCCTACTCTGTTTAAAGGATTATTTTCAAATATGGTGACAAGCATTGATGTCATCCACACTTTTCTGAAAACCGTATTAACGCTATATAGGCAATAATTTTTACAAGGTTCTTTCAAATTTGGTGGAAAGCATTGTTAACGTATTCCTTTTTCAAATTTGCTATGAAGCATTGTCTTTAGGATGTACACTGTAAATTTTCAGGATTTTTTTCAAATGTGGTGACAGGCCTTGAGGTCATCAACACTCTTCCGAAAACCGTGTTAACGCTATAGGCAATAATTTTTACAATGGTTCTTTCAAATTTGGTGGGAAGCCTTGTTAATGGATTCCTTTTTCAAATTTGCTATGAAGCATTGTCTTCAGGATGTACACTGTACATTTTCAGGATTATTTTCAAATATGGTGACAAGCCTTGAGGTCATCCACATTCTTCCGAAAACCGTGTTAACACTATATAGGCAATAGTTTTTACAAAGTTCTTTCAAATTTGTTGGGAATCATTGTTAACGGGTCCCCCTTTTCAAATTTGCTATGAAGCATTGTCTTTAGGATGGGCCCTCTTAATTTTCTGTATTTAGGACTTTTTGTTCAAGAGATATATTGTTCAAGAGTTTGTGAGCGCGATAGCGACTAGATTTCTAGAAGGCTATTTTTTGTCCAGACCAAGGTGTTGTATGGGCGTTGAATTGTGATTTTCTGACAGAATCTGGTGAGTAACAGTGATTTTGATAATGCATGTTAACAAACATTCATTTTCAGAATTCTCAATGATAAATAAAAGTTAGGGCTTAAAGTGTTTTTTTTAGGGGAGGGGGGTCGCAAAAATCCAGATTATAGTGATACGGTAGTGGTTCTTTGCAGACTTACGGATTAGACCCACTGTTCAAAAAACGCCACCAGGACACATACACGAAATGAAATTAATTAATCAGGTATGCCCGAGTTATCGTGGTACAGGCAAGGTGACATCGTTATATAGGTTTATTATTATGGTTTTACATAATTCATAATTGCATACATAATTAATCTAACGTGACAGTAATTGTTGAAAAACAATACAAAAAGGTCGTGTCATTTTGGTTGGCCACATTTAAAGGGTAAAATAACAGGATGTTTTTCGTAACCAACTTCTATTTTCGGAAAACGTGTGAAACAGCGGAATTCTTTATGGGTTATTCAAGTTCTTGCCTTAGTTTTTCTTGAGAGAGAGAGAAAGAGAGAGAGATAGAGAGAGATTTAACGTCCACTAGACACAAACAACTCATTTCGGGACTAACATATGGTTTTTAATATTATTTCAATAATTTGCTTGTATAGGGGTCTTTAGCAGTGGGAGCTAACGGGAGGGACCTGTGAAAACCCACGAGGTTGGACAGGCGATCCTACTCGTTGTCACGGGCAACCGGAGATTCGAAACCACGCCAGTTGACTCAATGGCAGACTTTATGATACAGCGCGTACGTGCTAACCATTCGGCCATCCAACCCCCTATTCTTTCTTGAAATATAGAGAAATCGACAAAAACCAGAATGAATAAGACAAATATTCAATATTGAACCAAAATATGTATTGGATAATACGTACGTGACACAATTATATTGAATATAAGTTATGGGTATTCTCTCGTCTTTTTCAAACAACGTCATCAGAAATAAACTTTCAAGTAACTTGCATTCCATATTGTGTTATGCGTAATTCTCATACGATATATATTTAGTGCTATTTTATGAACTTTGTTACTTATTTTGATGACATTCAATGTGAGGCTTGATTGTGGATGGCGTCTTAGATTTGCCCCTTCCCCATTCTAGATTCGATCATATCCCTACATTAATCACTTAAATTCGAGTTTCATTCTATAGTTCCAGAGGAAATGTGAGCTGCTCCAACAAAACTAGACTTGTGGTCATTTGACTTTGTGTAAAAATAGCTCTGGCCGGATATTTGAATAGTCCACAGCAACCAAAAGGAATAGAGTTTATCCTTTTGTGCCGGTAGCACAAAATGAAGTTGTGCAACGAGTGCCTGGTTACGTGGGAGCGGCTCACAAATATACTTCTAAATCGGCAAACACCGGAAAACTAGCGGAAAACCCCATGTTATACTGAATACCGGAAAACACCGAAAAAACACCAAATTCAGGAGTCTGATCCTCTGTGTGCGGGTGTTAGGGTTTTCCAGTGTTTTCCAGGGGATCAGGTCCTCTGTGTGCAGGGCAGGGGTTAGGGTTAGGTTTTTCGTGTGTTTTCCGAAGGACCAGATCCCGGGTTGCCTATTTAGGGTGTTTCTGTTGTTTAGCGTGTTACCCGGTATTATTGTTTCCGGTATTCAGTACAGCATGGTGTTTCCCGTATCGTATTTTCCGGTGCTTTTTTGTGGTGTTTTCGAGATAGTATATCTATTATAAATCGATGGTATAGATGTAAAGTCAAATCACCTGAAAGCATCTATAAGCATAATAATCATCAATAATTTAAATCAGATTTTAACTCTAAGCTACTGTGTAAATTATCAATGCCTATAAAGGAACCTTTTGAGAACGCTAGGACAAATCCCGGATGATCCGTGTTACAATATATATGTAACCATAGCGAACACAACAACAATCTGTTGATCCCAACATAACACATGGAAAGTATTGACTCCAAAATTATGTTTGATTATGTACTGGGGATCGATTCAGTGTGAGACCTTAGTGTCGGATGTTGTACCCAAGGTGGGTGTTTGGAGGGGGGCATGTTCCTCAAGCAACGACCGTATAATTCCCGACTGTGATTATAAACAGTATTAATATTAGAATACGGGCCCTACTAGAGAGAGAGAGAGAGAGAGAGGGAGAGAGGGAGAGAGAGTAATGTACACTCAACACAACGTTATTTCGGAGAAACCCAACGTCGTTAGACATACGAGTCTATTCCTTGACAGGTACAAATGATGAATCGAAACGACAGTTGACTTATGACAGACCTTATGTGAACCACTAAGTTATCAACCGTTATATAAGATAAGAGTACGGTTTTATTATTTGGATATCGTGTGGCATCTCAGAAAATAACACAATGCAATTTATTTTTCGGCATATATAGTCATTATGTTACGTGTCAAATTACGTATGACATCTCCACAGACAATTTCTGCCCAAAGCATCTTCTTAAGATGACAGATTAGTCTGTAGAAGTAACTATTTTGGGATATTATCTGTGTTCGGTAATTACCCAATTTGCCTCACACAATATTCTCTTTTCAACGACCTGTCTGACCCTTGGTCACCAAACCTCTTAGTCCGACCAGGCATCGTATTGTATGTTAAAGATAGAGTAGTATATATATATATATATCTTGATTTATAAGTTATATCAAAGACACAGTCATTACTTAAAGCATGTCCTTATTCCCCATGAAATCGGCCAGTTTTCCATCTTTATATTTGTTTTTGTGTATATTATGTGCGGTGCAGTTCTCCTGCATTTACTATTAGATATATAATAATGATGTAACATTTAATAAATTCAGAGGTTACTAACAAGGGGTTTCTGACTTTGTGTCACCATTTTATGATTATCTGTGGACTTTATTTGATTTATGTAACATGATCACCGAATGCTTACACCTTCTAAAACAAATCTTTACTTAAGTCCTAACAAGCTTACACTGGAAAAATAACACAAGTTAGGTTCCACTATTTTAAAACAACAAAAACTTGTGTTTAAACAACAAATACTTGTGCAAAAACTTGTGTTTAAATAACAAAAACTTGTGTTTAAACAACAAAAACTTGTGTTTAAACAACAAAAACTTATGTTTAAACAACAAAAACTTGTGTTTAAAAAACATTAACTTGTGTTAAGTGTTTAAACAAAACAAACTTTTGTTAAATTTGTTCAAATAATACACACGTGTGAAAATCCACATACGACTTGTGTGAAGATTTGCACAACACCTGTGTTCAAATTTTTGAAATTTGTGTTCAAATTTCTGAAACTTGTGTTCAAATTATCGAAACTTGTGTTCAAATTTCTGAAACCTGTGCTCAAATTATCGAAACTTGTGTTCAAATTTATGAAACTTGTGTTATTTCATATCCAATATAGCAACCTGTCCCATACAGCCTCTTCTTTTGTTTTTTTTAGATTGTAATATTATATAAATGACATAAATAAATTTGTTTTGTTAAATTATTATTTATTCATTTTTAAAACATGAAAAATTAAATTAACAGTGTTAAAGCAATACGTGGATATTCCGAGAGTAAATAAACAACTTTAATTCCAATACTAATACAATTATTATATTCAATGAAAAAAATACCCCCCCCCCCTTAATCCTACAATACAAAATAGCTAGTTGAATTTAAAAAAAACCAAACATGCACTAAGAGATTTTGAATAATGATAAACAAAGTTCATTCATATACTAAATCAATTGCATTATATAACGACCGCGTCACCCCTCACACTCCATCCTGCCACTCTCTTCCTAGTCGCAAAATAAAAAAAAAGCTATTTACATTTTTACAAAAATACCTTAAAACAACTGGGAATATAATAGATATGTACACAATATCCCAACCCCAAATCATATAATATAAATATACTGAGAGCCATAGAAAACGCATCACACTATAAACCTCAGAATGCCTCGTTTGGCATTTCTGTCCAAACGAGGTAAAGAAAAATGCCTCGTTGTCTGCAGTTCTAAAACGATTTTTTAAATTGCCCTGTTTTTATAACGAGGTATTTTGTTCAGAACGAGGCTTGGTAAAAAAAAAAACTCGTTCTCTAAACGTTTTTTTTTCAAGATAGTTATTAGCGGTATTTGCTATCAGCGAATTTGTAAAAATTAAAATTTATGTTATTTAATACGAAAATAAACCAGTCCAAACTATGATATTATAATCAGAGAAATAGACAAGACAAGAATACACGCCATAGGTGGAGGTGTAAAACAATTGAAGACATACAGCTACCTTGATTAATTTATTGCCCAATCAGGTATAGGTGTTAAGTAACAACTGAGGTGTTGTGAAAGCTAAATTGGGGTTGTAAATCAACCAAGGTAGCAGTGTGTTTTACACCTCCACCTAACTGATATCGCAGACAACAAATTAGTGTTTATCTGATCTAAATACAACAAATAATCCATTCTTATTAATCTAAAAAAGCATTAAATTTCATCTCATATTTCCAATACGCCAGTTTATTTTTTATATTTATTGTAAAAAAATAACTTGACCATGGCATTGACTGTTTCTGTTGAAACCCCATAACATTGCACAAAATATTATTGGAGAAAAGTTATATAAACACACAGCGATAAATTTATCGGCTTTATACCAATTGTCAATTAAATGGGAAATAAAGCACACCTCATACATTAAAATTTAATTAAAACGTTTTATTACGAAGACAGATGGGTATTAAACTAATTTATGGTACGGCGTGTATTCTTGTCTTGTCTATTTCTCTGATTATAATGTCATAGTTTCGAATGGTTTTATTGTCGTATTAAATAACATAAATTTTAATTTTTACAAATTCGCTGATAGCAAATATCGCTAATAACTATCTTGAAAAAAAACCACGTTTAGTAAACGAAATATTTTACCCAGCCTCGTTCTGAACAAAAAACGTCGTTCCAAAAACAGGGCAATTTAAAAAAAGTCGTTTTGGAACTGCAGACAACGAGGCATTTATTTTACCTCGTTTGGACAGGAATGAAGAACGAGGAATTCTGGGGTTTATAGTGTCACTGTACTTTTGGTTTGGACCCCTCTGACTTTGTACCGTTGATTACAGATTAAACATACATAAGTGTACAAATGTGTTGTTGTTCAAAATAAGAAGCAAAATAAATAGCATACGTTTACAGGATCATTTTGTTAACGAAAAACTAAGTGATGCGTTTTCTATGGCGCTCAGTATATATCTAAATTTAGTACCAACCAAACCAAGCACTAAGAACGATAGCACTTAATCGAAATACTGTCAAAAACTGGCAAGCGTTACAAAGTACAAACAAATGACATATAAGAGACATTTACAACATTTTTATGGGGCTTAAATTAATTCAAGTCATATTTCAAGCAAATGTGTGACATCTAGAAATAACTGGCCTACACAGAGCAACAAAACAAAGACATGCACAGGGGCCTTTTCTCATTAAAAATACAAAAACAAAATGAAAACTTTGAACATAAAAGGGACGCTCATTGAATAAAACAAGCATCCAGATAACAGGTAATGAAAATAAATGAAATTCAAATATCAGAGAAAGTGGCAAATAATAAATAATATGTACAAAATATTTACATACAAACCCTAAGCATGGGGGGAAGCAATGGTTCGCTTTCATGTTTGATCCGAAGTTGGCTGTTAAGGTTCATATATGCTTAGTCGTTCGGATGGGTCGGCAAATCCAGGTCCCATATACACATCGGCGTGCACTTGAAAAACAAGTCCCTGGACAGTTGAAGTAATTGATAAAAGCGTAGGCTGTACCACAGCTGCCCTATTTCATTTTATCATACTCCTCGCAGTGTTCCGTTTGATTAGAGGTAATCCCACTACTCGCTAACATTTGGGACCTAGAAATTGACACAAGTTGGTCGCAACGGATATACTCTGTAATATGAATGTATATAAACTGATTTACATTCAATGGTTTCCGTTTTTACTCTAATTTCAAATCAATTATGTTCGGCGAAATAAGCCAACAGTCTGAATTATGCGCTAATTTATAGCGTCTGGTTTTTCCAGTCTACATACACCGTTTGATTTGGTGCAATGTGTTTAGCCTCGTCCCTCGAGTCTCTTATTAAAACTGGGGCTGAAACGCATTATGGTACACGATTCGTGTACCAGTGGTAAAATGTTTATTTTGTCTTAAATATTGGATATCAGAAGCCCATCTTTTTCCGGTAAGATCACAGCATCAATGTTGATTTAAATTGACAAATAATTCGTGTTTTCAATGTTGAAGATTTTTGATGATATTGGGTTAGAGACTTAGCTACTTTAAATTTTGATTGGTCAGTAGTCAATGACTAGATGCTTTACATTTAAAACGAGTGCCGTTTTAATACCTTAAATCACTGTCCAAAGTTTTAGGGAAGACCCAGATTAAACGTAGGACTGTTATGTTGAATAGAAGCACTCCCTCTAAAGTTCAAGAATCAGAAGCCAATCCAGCAATGGGCAGAGAGGGATTTCTCTGGCCGTTGCCTCGGGAATATGCATTTTATAAGTGTTAGGCGCAGATTGCCCTCCTTGCGCAGATTACCACTGCGCATGCGCAAATCTTCGTCTAATTTTCGATGAGCAATCTGCGCGCGCGAAGTGAACTTTGTCCGGGCAATCTAATGGATTACTGCGATGATAATAATCCGCTTAATCTTAATCGGTAATCACCATGGATCACTGCCTTAGTATTATAAGTCATTTTAATGAAATTTGCAAGAAATGAACCGAGTGTTTTATAACACAAGGCGTTCAGATTTTACGCCAAATTACCACTTTACCGACCCGAGAGCCGTCTATATGGTTACGATTAAAATGGTTACAATTTATAGAAAAATGCGATACTATACAAAAACTTCGATATAGTATAAGAAAGATACGGCAAGTTTATTACCATACCCGTAATTGGCCGTATGCAATTGAGGAAAACAAGTGGACAAGTGATCCGTGCTCATGACCCGAACTAAATTTTTTTTTTTTTTTTTTTGGTCAAGTTTACTACGCATTTTACGACCAAGCGGATGTTATATATTAATTACAGCATAGAACGTGCGAGGTTATCGTCTTCTTTAGCGCTGCATGCCATCATACACAAAACACAATAAATATTATGTATGCAATTTGCAAATAAGGTTGTTTATGCGTGTTGTTAGCCAATAGCTACTCTAAATTTACCCGCGTTTAGACGGCCCTAACCAATGAAAAATTATCGTTGTTTGGTGCACGTAGTAATTTAGTCAGACATTTTTATAAAAAATTTCCTCTTGATGGAATATGAATAATAGAAAGAATAAAACGATGACCAAGTTGAATCAGTGAATATTTTCAAAATCTTTTTTTTTTCTATTAATTGTGAACACATAAATTGTAACCACATGTAGTTACGTCAAACTACAGCAAATATTTGTTATATTTAGTTACGTGGTCAGCACCAATTATGAGATACTGCTGACAGAATTTCAAATTAAATCTTATTTTCTAAGCACACACGCTAATTATGTTGTGATTTTAAAAAATTATTCACTACAAAGCCGATGGGGGGCAGGTCATGTATATATTTACGTCTGACAGACAACTAACATCTCGAAAAACATCAAGGGGTAATTAGCGCAACGTGGGCAATCTGCGCACCAGTTTCATCAGCGTAGATTGTAATCTGCGCGCGCGAGGTGCAATCGGCGCAACACGACAGAGGGGTGAAGATTGCGTCTAACATAAGCATGGGAAAGTTTTAATCTACCGAAAGTTTTTTTTTTGCGATTCTGTCTATATTCGATCTACATTTGATTCCATAAATGCATATTTAATACTTTATGATTTCTGACCAAATTGTAAGAGATTATAGGTCACTTTACAGTCTATATGATGTACAAATTTTTGGAGAGAATTAAAATATCAATGTGTTTGAGAAGAGAGGGAGAGAGAGAGAGAGAGAGAGAGAGAGAGAGAATTAAAATATAATCGTGTGTTGAGAAGAGAGAGAAATGGGATTTAACGTTCACTGGACATAAACTAGGTCATTTCGGGACTAACATATCGTTTAATTGTATTTCAATAATTCGCTTGCACGTTGGGTTTTTTTAGAAGTGGGAGGAAACCGGTGTTGAGAAGGCGCCCCTATCTCCACGCCACATACGCTCACACCAGGGACCGAAACCACAGCCGCAAGCCAGAGGTGACCAGTCAGCTAGAGGTCGAAACGCGGCATTCTAGACCACTAGGCCATCCCAACCCCCGTGTTTGAGGAGAATATTTAATATGAATAACAACAAAATAGTTTTTTTTTAAATAATAGGTCCAATGCAACAGATAACATATTAGCTTATACATCACTACTAAATTATTTGGATTTTTTAATATTCGAAAGGTATTGTTGGGTTCTCTCGTTGTTGTTATCATATAAAAAATGCGCTTCCAAGGATCTTCCAGTCTCAAAGCATAATTTTTGTTTCCTTACATGCAAAGACAACAATATTAAATACATTGTTTTCTATCATTTATTATGCCTAACGATTTTTATTCAACTTTCTTGTCAATCCAAATACTGATCTGTCCTTCATCGGAAATATCTTTTGAAATTTCTTTCCGTTTAAACTACCAATAAAGGTTGATTTCATTCCACTGCAATACTAGTACAAAATACTTTACTCTAGCCAGCCTATGCTGTTTATATTAACGATTTGAATAATGATGACCGAGGCTATGTGAATATTTCAAACGCTTTTTTCTCGACTAATAGTGGACCAATTTGACTGAAATTTTCAGCAAATTACCTTTACACTATCTAGTTTTTAACTATTATAGTGAGAACTGCCCTCTCCTTATCTTATCTCCCATAATGTAACTTTAAGTCAAGGTTGTTATTATCATGGAGTTGGATGAATGAAATTCTAGGTGGTATTATTTCAATGAATACAATATATACTCACCGGTATCGCAGCGATTTGAAGTTTAAACTAATAATCCTGTTGTTGGACATTTACACATCGGTAGTTCTTCTCTTTATACAGAAATTGCACACATTTAATAATCTTCACAGTTCACCTGGATTTATTGTAGGCCTATTATGTCCGAATTCACATTTCCTTTGAAAGAATTAAGCAGCACTTTTTTTGCTTTGCAATGTTTGATTATCTTGTTAAAAGCTGTTGCAACCTGAAAAATGGAAAACAATCAGTTGTCATCTATTAAGCAGGTCATGTCTTTTTCTCAAAAAATAACCTAGCGTCCACAAACTTTTTCACTGCAATTCAGGACTGTACGGTGGCTGATAAGGGACATGAAAAATAATATAATTTGATTTTTTTAATATTCAGCCATGTCAATTTTAATATAATTTGTTTTTTTATAATTTTCACCCAAGACAATTTTAATTTCCACCCAAGTCATTTGTAATATAATTTGTTTTTTTATAATTTTCACCCAAGTCAATTTTAATTTTCACCCAAGTCAATTATAATATAATTTCGATTCTGTTGAATTTCCACCCAGCGCGTGATGACATCGGAGAACGCTAGATCGGATATGATGACGTCATATGTGGATTGTGGGTTAGTGTAAGGGTTTTTTGTCCCTCGCTCACATTTTGTGATCGAAAGATAGTGTTTGTTAGCGTTGCTGGTTCATTTTTCTCCAGGTCACTGTGAGCGGGAGCATAGTTTTCAGACCCCCCCCACCCACATTTCATTAAAAAATTGTGTGTTAGCCAAAACGAGACTCCTGGTCACCTAAAATTGGAGTTTTGTAACATTGGGTTCCGGGGATGATCAGGGCAAGTTTTGAGGGATATGGGGTTGTATTCCCATATCCAGGGAGGGCATGCGCAATTTTTTTTTTACCTTTGGTCACCTACTCGCATTGTACTCTCTGAAGGTGTTCCGAAAAAAAAATCGAGAGGGGGTGGGGGAGGGGTCCATGCTCCCCATTTGTGTTTTTTTTTAATCAAAAAATTCGAACGACAATTTTTTCTGAACTCTCGGGCCATGTCCCTCCCAAAAATCGAGCTTGCACGCCCCATAGGAACCGATGTATGGCCTTTGAAGTAATCCGGATGATTTGGAAAGCCATGTTTGGGACGTCCCTCCGCCCCGGTGGTAGTGCTCAGTGACTTGGAATTCTAATAAATGGAGGATAAGTCGCCTGGTTACTTATCCGAAAGAAAAGAATGGATTCTGATTTATAGGGGCCGAGATATAGGGCCCCAAACATGGCCCCTCGTTTCAGGCAATCGCTCAAACTTGGCCAATTTGGACCAAAAAACACCCGATTTTGTTCTGTAAACACCCAGATGCACCCATTGGGAGGTTCCGAGGTTGGAAATTCTTGAAGTATATCGACGCTGGGGAGTCGCCCGGGGCCGTCACATTTCAGCCTTGGCGACCGGTAGTGGGGAAAATCGTGATTTTTTGCATCAAAATGCCTGAAAGGCCCCTTTGCCTGACCGCAGCTTAATACATTGTTATGACAGAATTTTTTTCAAAAATGGTCCTATCTCTTCGAAACTTCGGCTACCTCCCCCGCCCTCCATTTCCACCTCCGGGCATCCAAAATGGTCTCAAAATTAAAATCGAACATCTAGTTTCATCTCTGTTTTTTTTAGCTTTGTGTACCATCGGGAAAATGGCCACCGTTCACTCCCCATGGGTCGGGATCAACATTTTATTTTGGGAAATGTGTTTGGTCGAAAGATGGGTGCTTGGGTGGAATACCTGCCCAGAAAATTTGGTGTCAATTGACCCTCGGGAAGGGTCGGGCGTAGCAATAATCCACATGAAAAATGGGCGAAAACAGAAAAAAAATCGATTTTGTCATTTCGGTGCCCCTTAGAAAAAAGCCCTTAACTCAGCCCCCACGGGCAGTGGGTTCATGAAATTTGGAAGGCGCCCGCCAAAAATGAGCAGGATCGACCAAAGGGTTCCGATTTTATTCAGGTGTCTTATCAGAACTCTACTCGGCCTGATCATCGCCCCCCCCCCCCCCGTTCTCCTTCCAAAACATTTGTCATTTTTAGAGGATTATGGGGTTTAGCCTGAATTCATAGGCCAAGGTGGGATGGAGAGTAGGCTACCCCTCCTTAAACCCCATATTCCCGCTTCTACCCTCCACCGAGACATGTTTTTCTCAAGGTCACGTTTTTCTAAACCCTGCTCCACCCCGTGGACCCAGGGACCACAAATTTGGCCTGAGGGTAGGCCTTGGAATGCCTTCTAACACTCTGGGGGTTTGGACCGCAAGTCCGAACCTTTAAGCCCTTTTTTGACGAGCAGTCTGTGGAGGAAACGGAGAACTGGGGAGATATGATCACATTTCCTGGTTGATGACGTCACGCACCGGGTGGAAATTCATCAGAATCGAAATTATATTACAAATGACTTGGGTGAAAATTAAAATTGACTTGGGTGAAAAGTAAAATTGACTTGGGTGGAAATTAAAATTGACTTGGGTGAAAATTATAAAAAACAAATTATATTACAAATGACTTGGGTGGAAATTAAAATTGACTTGGGTGAAAATAATAAAAAACAAATTAAATTAAAATTGACTTGGGTGAAAATAATAAAAAGCAAATTAAATTAAAATTGACTTGGGTGGAAATTATAAAAAACAAATTAAATTAAAATTGACTTGGGTGGAAATTATAAAAAACAAATTAAATTAAAATTGACTTGGGTGGAAATTATAAAAAAACAAATTATATTAAAATTGACTTGGGTGGAAATTATAAAAAAAACAAATTATATTAAAATTGACTTGGGTGAAAATTAAAATTGGCTTGGGTGAAAATTATAAAAAACAAATTATATTAAAATTGACTTGGGTGAATATTAAAAAAAATCAAATTATATTATTTTTCATGTCCGTTATCAGCCACCGTAGTACTGACTGGGTTCGAAAAGTTTATTATATTTATGAATATTGGAATAATTTAAAAACACAATTATTCAAACCAGGGTTATAATAGAATATTAAAGTCGCCTACCTCAAATACCTCGAAATATACTGTTTGGTCAGTTTTCCCGCCATTACATTAGCCACGCGTCATTGGGCAAATTAAAATTATCGAATATATTGTTTTAACCGAAACGAAAAATTTGCGTTACAAATACATTGTTTTAAAAATACAACAATCACAAACTCGATATTCTTGTTTTCTGTGCTTCTTTTTTTCACGGCAATATCAATGCCATCGGACTATGTAATTAATCGATACTATTCCTGGAAGGATTTAATGTTAATGTTCGCTTCCACTGGAGGTGATATCGCAAAATACTGAAATAAATTGTAATTAACGAATTATTGTCTGAAAAAAGATATGAAAATAAACACAGGTATAATCAGAATAATCTTTTAGAGCTAATTAAATACACGGCGTAGTGATATATCATTTTTGACAACATTTCAACCATTGCAAAGCCCTTTATATTCACCCAGTGTTTCCATCAGTGTCAATTACATACAAAATAGTTCGTTTTTAAGAAAACAGAAGTTACTTTTAACGAAAAATGAATTGTTCTTGACCAATCAAATTCATGTAAAGCGACATCTCTTAAGGGGAGTGTGTTATCTGGTTGTTTAGAGGAGACATTACAGGTATCATGCTATCAATATATGCAATGAGAAGTATATTTGTTACAAATATTATAGAAATCCAGTTGAAGTTGGAATAAATTTATCAACACTCAAATTCAGCCTGTACCCGCCCGAATCCCATATTTAGAAAAGAAACATTGTTTTAAAAATTAAATCAAACTAGAGCTCCTAAGGTGTGTCAGTCACGTGACGCCATGTCACATCAACATTCATATTACATCATAAATTAATGAATAAAGTAACATTCAATGCCTAATAAAGTGAAAAGATTGTGTCACCATCTAGACGTGAAAAGTTGGACAAACTTTAAAATGAAACCAGAAATAAACTAAGCGTTGTTTCCATGTTGATTAGGTTCAGTACAAAAAAAAATGTTTTCGAAAATCGGAATTAAAATGGGGGTTGGATATCGATTTGAACGTTTTATGTAAAATCAATTATGGCGTCCAAGCGGTTGAAAATGTTATGGAACAAGGTCTTTGAAAATGAAAGATAATAACAAGGGCTAACACCACCATGTGTCATTTTTTTGTCTGTTTTTAAAATGGAGAAAACTATTCACAATCTGGAACAATCGGAAGGCCTCGGTGATTTCCAGAAGTTCCAGGAAGCCGTCACAATAAATGTGCCATTTTGAAGGCATTGTTATGGACTTTATTCCTACCAAGTTTCAACTTGATACCTCAAATAGTGACGAAGATATGCCATCTTGAATGTCGAAAAAATAACGAAGAAAACTTTCGCAAGATGTGTCTGCACAAACAGACTAAATTCTACAAAAAAATAATAAAAACATTTTCAGAAACAATACGTGTTTCGACCGTAATAATAATAATAATAATAATAATATGTTTATTTCAGTAATAAGGTCATAGACCTAAAGTACAATTTTAACAAACACTTTAAAGAGGTGAGTGACAGCAAGTGCAGATAAATTTTACAATTTTTGATAACAGCATAACAATTCATTTCTTTACATTTCCAATCTTCGATGACATAATACGACATCAATATACTGGGATACAGATTTTAATAATATGATGTCAATTGACGTGCAGATTGTGATTAGTGCCGATGAACACACGGAGTGTTTATATAACGTATCTGGAATACACACGTATCGTATATTGCTCAATTTTGGAAATTTGAACAGAAAATGATAAAGGGTCTCAACATCTAATTTACACAGAGGACACGCCGAGTCAATATTAGGATTCCATCTACATAGAATTGAGTTCAATGGTAACATATTTAACCGGAGTCGAGTGATGTTTCGTTTAAAGTGTATATCAAGACTATAATCCATATATTGTTCTTGACAAATGTTTATCATAAACACCTTATATTCTTTTAATGATTCACTCGAATCTAGCTTAGAAGACCATTCCTGTGTATTGATATCCGTCAGTCTTTGTTTAATATCACAAATGAATAAATTAATATCACCTATAATTTGTGACTCCCATGCAAAGGCGAACCCTAGTGATGATAATAGTATTCTTACTTTTGATACCCAGGATATACTACCAGCAGTGTCAATGCTTCTAAGCATTAAATAAACTTGCTTTGGATACATAGTTGTCGGCATTCTAACGACCTTACACCAAAATTTTATACTATTTGTCATATACATGACAGACAGATAGATTCTGACGTCCACATTCTCTAAGGACACCAGCATTTGAAGTACTTTTGTATACCCCCAGAAGGAATTTACAGAAATTGGTTTGGACTCGTTCAATATCGGGTCTGTATTCGAATCCCCGTATTTCAGACCCGTACAATAATATCGGTGTTATTATATAGTCAAATATCTTAAAGGATGTTTTCAAATATGGACGACCCACATTTCTGATCAGACCTTTAATTGGAAGCAACGCCTTTTCAGCTTTTAGTGCAAGATTAGAAATGCATTTGCTCCAATTTAGTCGAGATGAGAAAACGAGGCCCAGATAACAATAATAAGGTACACATTCTAACTTATTACCCTTAAAATACCATTTTTCTGATTTTCGAATAATTCCTCCGTTCCTGAAAGCAAAAATTTTTGTCTTCGACAGATTTTCTTTGAGATTAAAACTATCACTGAAATTTTCAAGTGTATTGATTTTAGACTGCAGAGATCCAACAGTATCAGCTGGGATTGCAAGATTGTCAGCATAAAGCAATAACAAGATGTCCCCAGCCTCCTGAATTGTGAAAATACCACTATTGTGTTCCGATCTCAAACAATTGACTAACTGATTTAGGTATAAGTAATTATTACAGATAACAAGTAGCATAAGAATGGTTATGTTAGAAATTGACTTAGCTCATAATATTTTAGTAATTATCGAAACATAAACACCACTTCTCTTAAAAATATAAAAAATAAACACGATTCGATGAGTACACACGTTTGTCTTGATACAATACAAACAACACAAATTTATGTTAATGCATTAGAAAACAACACAAGGTTGTGTGTAATAATTTTCAAACACAAGTACTTGTGTCGACCTGCAAGACAAGATTTTTTTCAGAGTTGGCATGTAGTCTTTTATTTGCATATCTGTTTAAATTATTAATTCTTACGTCACACCTGAATGCTCTTTTATTGCACATGTCAAATAAAACAATGGGATTTATTTGGTAATAAGACTTGGTTGACATATGAGTGCCGTTGCCATTAAAACGCTAGTAAAAGCTAGTGCAGATCCGTATTTCATTTTACAAACTTGAATGTTGATTTGAGCGACTGGTGTGTAAACAATAAACTCATTTATATAGTTTGTAGTTAAAGGTGAATTAGTTAACCCGTTTCTATCTGGACACAGATCACCAAATATTCATGGGCAGTCACGAAACAAGGGCGAAAGTTATTTTTAGTCCTTCTCTCCCTTTCCCTTTTTCCCCCTTTTGAATGGCGATTTTTGTTGAATTTTTGGTGTGGAATCGAAGAAAAGGGTTTGAAAATACATTTTATTTAATTTCTAACAGTAAGAAAAATATTTCAATGTCCAATTTTGGTGTATTCAGCCTCAGAAAGCACAGATAAAGTGAACAACATTGTATTTTCACCTAATTTTGTCTAAAAATCAGGAATATTCACAGAAAATCTCCAGATTCTCCCATTTCGATGTAAAAATTAATGCTTTCATACCTACTCAAATGACTCAAAATTTCTTAAAATGCCCTTATTTTCATTGCTAATGTAACTTAGATGGGATCTATAAGTTTGTCAAGTTTAGAAATAGCTCCAGCTTAGCTACAGAAAATGGAAAATTGGCAACACTGAGTTAATAATATACAGCAGATGGGTTTGTACAAAATGTTCAAAACAGTGGTAGGCTCAATTGGGCCACTATTTTCTTCTTTGCAGCATTAAATTCTTGCATTTTCTTCATGTAGGAAGCAATATCCCAGTCTTTATAGACATTTTTCACCCCTTCTTTCTGTTTAGAGGGGCTGTAAATGCCCCACCCCACCCGTTTTTATTAATGTGTTTTGAGAGATTTAATTGCACCAGTGTTGACAATTAAATGATAACAATTGGAATTTGTTGTTGAATTACAGATGTGAATGTTATTTTTTGCCAATAAATGGTCATGTTGTACATTTCAAGGATTTCTGACCTTTTTTATTCATAGTCAAACTTAGAACCTTGAGACATGTCAGGCCAGTAAGACCACACCCTGATACAGAACTGGTGTAGATGTGTAAATGTCAGCTTAATGTTCAATATTTTCTTATCAAAATCTAGGATTTGTGGTATTTGTTGCATTTATGTCACTTATAGAACAGTAATATGTTAATTTTGCTCCTTTTCAGGCCTCTTTTATGTTGTCAACTATGTCATAACTACCTTTTTGACTTCATTTTTAAGGCAATTGATGTAAAGGTCCAGACATCTTGCTTCAGTACAATAATTGCAATAAAGATTTGTATGATGCCTCTGAGGTTTGAGATGTTGAAAACATTAAACTATTTCCAAATTTGTGAAAATTGTGTATTCTGTGACCCTTTTGTTAGAGCGGGGTGGACATAGGCCAATTATGGCATTTTTTTCTATCAGCAAGGCCTATTTTAACCATAATTCACATTTATTGCACCTATTTTAGTTTTTATGTTCATATATTAGCCAGGGATGGTAAATCATATCTGTTAGACAGATTCCTTTGGTAAAGTTGGCTCTGCAACCAAAGATAAGATTAATTCAGTCATTGACATTTTTAGGGGGTGGGGTTACATGTTTCAGTACGGACCTTTATAATTTCAATCAATGCAACAGTTTTGTGATTTTTCTGTTTGCATAATGTCCAGGGTTTCCAAAAATATATTACTTGCCAGTCTGGCTATCTAAAAAAGTGGAAAATTATTGGTTTTTTGAAAGATGCTACATGTAAATTTTGTACGTTTTTCATGACATGGCAGTAAAAAAATATATTTTTGATAAAAATTCCAAATTATGAGTGTTTTCTATGTAGTTTGTTTGCAACTTGTCTAATTTTTTCACAGAGCTCAAATACTGCCTCTATTAAAAAAGATTTTTTAAATTTTAGCACAAAAGGCCCAGGGACCTGAGATGCACCACTGTACTTAAAGCAGCATGTATACTTAAAGGGCCATCATTTTTGCAATTATTCTTTGATTTTGATATCCTTTCACCAGCATGTTGCCAGAACATATGGGAAGCAAATACAAAAGGCCTTTTGGTGATATCCGAAGTTTCACCCCTATATAGGACACAGATCACCAAATATTCATGGGCAGTCACCCACGAAACAAGGGCGAAAGTTATTTTTAGTCCTTCTCTCCCTTTCCCTTTTTCCCCCTTTTGAATGGCGATTTTTGTTGAATTTTTGGTGTGGAATTGAAGAAAAGGGTTTGAAAATACATTTTCTGCCAGGTTTTGGTGAATATTCATGATTTTGAGGCGGAAGGATACAAGAGTTGTGAGGTTGGTTACGTTGAAAGGGAGGGCCGAGAATTGCAAGGTTAGCTGTCTCTACTTCCAGCTTGTCTATCTCAAGTTTTTCATGAAGAACCTCATACATGCTTTTGGGCAAGAGTCTAAGAGACGAGAATTAACATTAAAGTCAATGGGGCAATAATTAGTGATCTGTGGCCATCTGTTGGTCATCATCATAGCAACTTTAACAAGGAGTTATCGGTCTTGTTGATCCACTAACTTATGTACATGTATACATATATCAATAGATGTATACTTGAAACCGTAGTAGTGTTTAAAAAAAAGGTTGCCAGGCAACGAAACATACGCCCACATAGCAGCTAAATCGTCCGTTCAATCAGCAAGAGTTGTTGCATTTTAAGTAATCATCAGCAAATCATTAGAATTTGTTTGCTTTTATGAAGCTCTGCCCCATGCTAACGTTTAGTATACGAATCATTTAATATTATTTTTAAAATCGGATAATAATTGAGACCTCTAGATGGACCACAAGCTAAAGAAGTCGATTTTGCGTACACTCAGGGGCTATAATTCAGGAAGTTACAATTCGATATGAGCAAATATCAAAAAGAGTCAAGATCCTTGGGTTATAAACATGCATTTCAAGTTTCATTCAAATCGGTTCAAAATTGTGACCTCTAAACTGTTCACAAGCTAAAAACGTGATTTTTCTTACAATCAGGGGCCATAACCCATGAAGATACTTTCCGATACATGCCAATATCGAAAGGAACCAAGATCGTAGGGTGATGATAAACCTATATTTTAAGTTTCATTGAAATCGGATAAAAATTGTGACCAATTGTGCACGGACGGACGAACAGGGGCGACGACAATATACGTCCACATAAAAATGTGGGCGTATAAAAATAAGGTTAAAAATGCCCAAAGAACGTACTATTTTTTAATTGTCTACATGTTTTATCTGACCTTGTCGAGACATACAATAACAATATATATAATAGAGTAATAAATTATTATATTTTAATATAAAGAAAAAATATTTTAAAATCTATAAACAAAATCTGACGTAGGAATTACAATAGACGAATATAGGTTAGTGACCATTTATGCAACGCGGTTGATTGGCATCCTATTTTTGTCACCTTATTTATCAATGCGTGGAGATTATTTTGGAGATTGCTATAGCTATAAATCGAAATAATATATTTGTCTGAAGAAAGCAGGGTGCTGTCATTGGCAAAGTACATATTATTTCATTTAACTCAATATTTTAATCGGCGGAAAGTCATTTATTAAAATCATGAACGGGCGAAGACTCGGGATCGACCCTTGTGAAACTCCGCAACTGATTATATACTATTCAAAAAAAGTAGGGGATATTTGATTTTTAAGTGTTATTAAAGTCACCTAATGAAACTGACGAAGAAACAAATGACAAAATGAAATGAAGTTCACATTCATCGATTTATTCCAAATGATCGTTAGACTAAGTAAGGCACAGACTGACCATTATAAGGGTAAAATGATACCCGGGGTCAAACAGCAAAGTTAGCACAGCATCACAACAAAGTCAGTAACGGGTAAATCCTCCTCTGTTTGCCAAACAAGCATTGATCCGACGTGGCATACTCCTAATGAGACGTCTAAGGTCATTTTGGTCCAGATTGTCCCATTCCTGTTGCAACGCAGCAGCAAGTTCTTGGACATTGGCAGGACGTTGTTGATGTCCCAGACATGCTCGATGGGGGGAGAGGTCGGGACTCAGTGCTGGCCAAGGTAATGTGGTGATGTTCTGTTGTTGGAGGTAACCTGTAACGATCCTGGCCCTGTGAAATCTTGCGTTGTCATCCTGGGAGATGAAACGGCGGCCATGACGTCGTGCGAACGGCACAACATGGACTGCCAAGATGTTGTCCCGGTAGTACTGGCCTGTAACACGCCCTGCAACAACATGTAAAGCCGTTCTTCCAGCAACAGTGATGCCTCCTCACACCATAACAGAACCACCCCCAAATCGATCATGTCTGATGACGTTAACGTCTTGGAAGCGCTCGTTTCGACGACGCCACACCCTCCTACGTCTGTCCAAAAAATCAGCAGTGAACCTTGACTCATCTGAAAACATCACATTGCTCCAGCGTCGATTATCCCAGTGTTGACTATCCCTACACCAACGACGTCTTGCCTGAATGTGATGGGGCCAATTCGATTATGCAGTCCGGACAGTCCGGAGTCTCCATTTCCATTCGTTTATTGGTCACGTGACCATTTATGGAGAGTTCGGATCGTCCAACCTCTCCAATTTTTCGACCGGTGCGATTGCGGAGAGTGACGTAACAAGATGGCGGCTAATTGACCAGTTGTAGTCCGGAATACGTAACGATCGAGGGATAGAACCTAGTTTTCTAAAAACAGTTGTCTGTCTCAAAATCAGGCATAAACTAAATTTGATTTTGAATTTATTTTTTTACCTATCTTCAAAATACAGCCCATAACCGGAGATCCAGATATTTATTATACCCTCAAATGATTAATTTAACCGACTTACAATGTTGACAATAAAGCAATACGTCGTCTTCTTTTGACGTGCTCTCGCTGGCAATTTGATGGATCCAGGAGATTCTCTAGAATCAAAACTAGAGTTACAGTCGCCATTTTGGTTCTCCACCTGTACTCGATTACACCGTAAACGCGGACAATCCGGATTGGAGAACGTGGAGAGTCCGGACTGCATAATCGAATTGGCCCATGATCTCTCAAACAAGGGATCAGGCGAGGACGTCGGCCGCGAAGGTGACCCCTATGCAGTCGATTCCGAATCGTCTGGCCATTCTCACACCAGTGTCTGTTTGAAGACGAGCGCTGATCTGATTTGCTTTGATGACACGATTTCTCAAGGCCAAGGTACAGATAAATCGATCCTGGGCTTGAGTTGTCGCCCTTGGTCGATCTGAGCGTGGTCTGTCCTGTACAGATTGTGTATCACGGTATCTGGACCATAGCCTGCTTATGACAGACTGAGAAACATTCATCGTCCGCGCCACAACCGCCTGTGTTGTACCGATCTGTAGCATGTCAAGGGCACGTAACCTTTCATTTTGGGTAAGCCGACGCATATCAAAATTTGTTTTCTAGTCACTAAAACAATTAAACTGATGTTTCCACCCTGGAATTCAATGCCACAACGACTGTAACATTCAAAGTCAGAGTCGTGCAAATCTTGGGTTGGACCCCCATGATGATCCCAAGCATCACCTGCATTCCATGCGGTAGCTATTGGTGTGTTTGGACGTCACATGTAACTGGAAATGTTTCTTCTGTTAGGTTCTATAGTGACTTTTTTCGTAGTCATTTGCATATTTTAGTATTATGCCCCCAAAATTAAATATCCCCTACTTTTTTTAATAGTATAGTAATGGAGGGGTTAATTGATCCTAAACAGATATAAACAAATCATTTTTTGTAAATGTTTATCAAATCCATAAAGTTGTAGTTGTCGATGTTTTAAGTAGTGAACTCTGATAAGTACTAATACATACAAAATTTAATTGCACAAGTGCCTGTCGAATTATTTATTTATTTTTTGTTTCAAATTGTAGGGAGGATTAGTTTGATCATTCTTAATTTAGGAAAAACTTTAGGAAGTTTACCGGTACTGGGAAATATATTTACATAAACAATATGACTTGTTCATTAGACTTTGCCAGGCCCGTAGCTAGCGGGTGGGGGCAAATTGCCCACCGGGGAAATTCGACTCCCTCAATGGGCGCCAAAGGACGCAATACAAGGCCAACGCCCAAGTCTCCATATAAGTATGGTCATCACATAAAGCTGAGTGACATTGTTTAGGCGCCCACGACGAGATTGGTGCCCAACCAATGTCACATAGTTTTATGGACGCCTCGCCAATTATATCGTTATATATGAGGCACTCCTCAAATAGGGAGGCGCCTCATAATGACCACACGATTAAACCACAACTGATGCACCCAAAACGTCTTGATCTGTGGCGTGCCTAATCCCGGAGAGGCGCCCATAATGTAATGATTGTTGGGACGCCTTATTATATTGGGCCGCATATACATATAGTGCATAATGCCGAAACAGATTGGTTGGGCGCTCACGACGTGATCAATGGGACGCTCCAAACGGCATGATTTGTGGGGTGCCGAGAAAATTGGACGTCCTAAACGGCGTGATACTTTTCTAAATTCAAAAGGCACTCATCCCGGAGGGGCCCCAATATTCCGAGATCATGGAAGCCCATAATAATATAATGCTAGTGAGATTGGGTAGACGCCCACGAATGAATTGGGCTCCCAATTTGCGCGATAATCCTCAAAATTCAAACTGCATTATTTGTGGGGTGCCCCATCCAGGAGGAGCGCCAATAATGACGACATCATGGGCGCCCATAATATAATGCTAGTGAGATTGGTTAAGCGCTCATGAATGGATTGGGCGCCCAAAACGGCTTGAGTGCCTTGTCCCGGAGAGGCGCCCATAATGACATGATTGGTTGGGCGCTAAAAACATTCTCACATGTGGCGTTCCGCAAGGGTGGCTTTCCGCAAGGATCATTTCTGGGACCAATACGTTTTAGTCTTTATACATGACGGAGACATAATACGTAAGAATGGAATGTGTTTCCAATTATACGCTAACGATAATCAGATTTATCTATCATTCAAACCTTCTGTTGACAATCATTTTATATTTTCGAAGTCAAAACTTGAATCGTGCATAGATGGCATTAAAGCTTGGATGACATTAAAGATCATATTTTACAATGGGGAATCATGTTAATAATATTTGCAAGAATGGCTATTATAATCTGCGCAATATCAGTAAAATATTTACCTATTGATGCCACTAGAATTTTAATTTAATCTCTTGTTATTTCACGTCTTGATTTCTTGAAATCCCTGTTAACTGGACTACCGGTTAAGCTACTTTCAAAACTACAAAAACTGCAAAATTCCGCAGCAGGTCTGGTTAGTGGTGTGGGTTATCATGAACACAAAACTCCAACTCTTTATACCCTTCACTGACCTCCTGTATCATACCATACAGAATTGGTTTTAAAATATTGTTAATCACATTCAAATGTCTTAATGGTTTAGCACTCCCACGCTTGTCCGAATTAATACAAATCCACACTTCAAGAGGCAACACAGGGTTATCTAGTGGTGATTTAATGTCAGTACAACCTCGAGCCAGACTAGCACCCTATGACGAGAGGGCCGTTTCATTTTATGCGCCGTTACTTCGGAACTAATTACCGTCTGTCATTACATTCAAACCGTACTTGAAAACTCGTTTATTCAAACAGGCTTCTTACTCATTATACACATTTGATTGTTTTATGTGTAGTTAAAAATTGTCTTTCTCTTTTTACTGTTTTAAGAAACACTTCGGTGAAAGATGTGCTATATACATGTATTAAGTAATGATAATAATAACTGCGCAAAACATAAAGCGTCTTATCCACAAATTATATTCCATAGATAGAACAAACAATGTTATTTAATTTACAGAACGTAGTATGTGCTTGTGACTGGGATAAGTGCTGGAGTTCCCCATGGTTCATATTTAGAGTCATTGCTCTGACCTTTAAAATATATGCCAAGATCTGACTAAAACTGATCGATTATTTGAGAATGATCTCAATAAAATATATATTGGTCGATGATATGGAAACTGTAGCATATTCCAGAAAAGTCAGTTTCAGATGTATACATGGGATGAACATGAACAGTAAATGTCAACGGCCCCTATACAAAAACTGGTGTTAAAATACATTCCAAAATTTAATTTAAGCATTTTTTGTCAAGTCGGGACAGAACAGTGGGACTTTAAACCTCAGTTAATATCATCCTAACGTTGTGCATAATTCAAGGCATGAAAACTCTTTCCAGGACACTTGAAACGATTTGCTTCTGATCTAATCTTAAAGGTCGTGGGATGTTAAACAGTGGCAAGTTAACGTAACTAATATTTTTGTATCCCTCTTGGCTTAAAATCCATTTGCTGCAACCTCGTTGTAAATGATTTGGAAATATCAGTGACATAGTATTCTAATTGTTATATCCTTGTTCCATTCTTCCTCGGTTTTGTTTCGAAATCGTTTATTATGTAACTATAAGGATGGAAAAATGGATCCTCGATTATACACTCTTTCCGAAAGTATGAGCCCATATTTAATACAAAACGTTAACCAGTGTTTAACCATTTACAGTTACCACGTAATGGCTACCGTCGTGCTTTCTTTAAAGTATCAACTGGCAGAACAACGACATTTAGACGTCGCATTACATCTTTCTTGTATATACGACAATTCTTTATTTCATTTTGAGTAAACGCCTGCATTAATACAGGCCCTAGGCTACACAGTGCTTACGACTGCCCCCCCCCCCCCCTGACCCTTTCACTTGATTTGATATTTGTAGTTTGTCTTGCAGTGTCTGTGCACTTCGTCTTATCGGTTTTGGTTTTTGCACAGTGCGGTTCTCCTGCCTGCACTTACTATCATATTATATTTCATGCACCGTAAGAAAAAAAGACAGTACACCACTCTGAAACAATAGCACACTTTAGTCATAAAACAATGTTAATTCAACCAAAATAGAAGTTGTCGGCTGTATATAGTCACTGCATTGTTTCTATATTATTTTGTGATAATAATAATGGTAAGTGTAGGAGGACTGCACTACACGCAAAACAAAAATCTACAAGATAAACCTGCGTACAAGACAGAAAACAGACATTGCAAAAATAAACAAATATCAAATCAAGTGAATGGGTCCGGGGGCAGTCGTAAGCGTCCACTGCGCTGTACATTCCCGGGCCTGTTATGGTGCAAGAGATACATATCTGATTCTACAGACAGTAAGTTACAATCTTGTCATGGCTTATGAATCACAGTATTGAAATCATAGTTGCCTGGTTTATATAGTCAATTTTAAGTTTTTATTCTTTATATGCGAATAATCAGTAAAATATACACATTTAGATTCTAAAGATATTATATTGACATTTTTTAAAAAAAAAATAATAAAATTGCACTGCGTGGTATGTCGGGTGTTTGTTCACTTGTACCTTATTAAATGTCTATCTATTATTTAGAAAAGCCAACAACGTTTACAGACAGAACCTGGTGGGGGCAGACTAAACTTAGGAACCAATTAACCATTGTTCCAAGTTTCTATATAAAACAGGATATGAAATGTTTTTCCTAGACTATTCTCTAAAATTACAAAAGGTAGAATGTAGACAGGGATTATATATACCGGTATATTAGAGTCAAACTTTAATTATACATTAAATAACGTCTGAATTTAAAATCGATAATGTAACGCTTGATTGTGTCGTATCTTCAACAAATGAAGACGTCTACAGCCTAAAATAACGCTGTAATTGGAGACAGTCGACAATCGCTTTGGGCTCGGACTTGATAGAATCAATAATATGGTCTTAAGGCATCGATACAGCCTTGTTCTTATCTGCAATTCCCGTCGACTTTATATACTAAGTATACGTAAAGACAGATGTAGACACATAGGTCAAACATTCTGACATTTGGCTTGCGTAACACATCATTGTTCTTTCGCTTGGTTAGATGTTTCTAAACACAAGGGAATTAATTTGTGTCTACTAAATCTTCCCAGAAAATAAAATTGCCATTAATAGAAATTTTAAATTGATATCTAAGTGAATTTTTGTATGATACGAGACAGTTTTCAAACTAAAGGTATTCGGTAATAGAATTACAAGCAAATAAGCCGTAAAGTTTTAAAAAATTACATTGTCTTTGTGAACATTGTTTGGTTTCTATACAATACTTTGTTATCAAGAATGGCTTCGGTTTCTGAAATTCGAAACTAAAATGATTTCGTAAATAAATTATTTATGGGTTTTGTGTAAGAGGTAGGCTAATCTGATAACACGCCTCGTTACTGTATGTGATGACCTGCTCATATAGGTATTACTATTTGCTGGATTTTTATATTTGATTTTCAAAGAGATTTATTACAGTCTACGAGGAAAGATGTTTGCCTAAAGCAAAAGGCACCCACAGACAATTTATAAATTCAAAGTGTGTCATTATGCTAATATTCCTGATGACTTCATAAATCACCAGATCGTGTCGAGAAAAACTTAACCGTTTTTTTTAATTTTAAGATAAAAAATATGATAATATTACTTTCGCTACATGTTCGTGCTCATTCACTGGAGATTCTTATTTGCGTGATCATGAGACATTTGAAAGGGTTTACGAGGATTCATAAGAAATTCAGTGATAGGCATTGGTAAGGCCTTACTTTTTTCTGTATCACTCCAGGCCAATCCTAAAGGACAATATTAGCGTCCGCCATTATCACTTATGTGATAGAACTGGTTAAACACTTTCAAAATATAATCTTAACATAGAAATTATTGCAACGATAAATTCGTAACGAAGATTTCAAGAAATAAAAAATGACGAAGGCAAAAGGAAAACACTAGTTATACGTCTATATAACTGCTTGAAGTAACGAGCGACAATAGATACACATGCGAATTCTGCTCAATTGATAATTCCTCAGAAGACCTAAAGTTGTTATTTTCGGAGAATTTGCCGCGAGTTTCAAATTGTCATATTAACAAGGCCATTCTCTAATGTGTGAGACAAATATAGTATGTAATAATTGTATTTTGCCATGCAATCAAATCGACATCTTTTGTGTACTATGTGTGGATCCAGTGAAGTTAAATATATATTTTTTCCAAACCAGATTTAAAAATGCCCATATTACAGACATGTAAGAATAAAAGTCAAATAAGTAATATACTATACCATACTATCTATTTTGCATTTTGAATCAAAGAATGTCTTAGAAACTGTTGTATTGTTGAAATTGTATTTCAATTGTGTTGTAAAGATTCAATTATTAGAGAGTAACTTACGCGGCTGAGCGTGTAGATTCTCTTGTTGGACAATAACCCCCAGGTAACGTAACCGACTGGGCAACTCCTAAATGTGGGCATCTAGACCTAACTGTGGGTATTTCGACTTACCTGTAGGTAATATCTTTCAGGTAACTTGCGAGTGCGAGCATTTTGAGTTATCGGTAGACAATAGACTTCATGTAAATTACCCCACTGAACCCACATGTTGGCAATACCTATCAAATAACTGATGTGGGCAATTCCTTTAAGATAACCTGTCCGACTGGGCATCTAGACTTACCGCAGGTAATATCTCTGAGGTCACTTACCGTATATGGAACATCTAGACCTACATGTTGGCTCCACTGGACGTCTAGACCTACTAGTTAGCAGTACTCTGAGCGTAACTTGGCTTCAGTATCCCTCAAAGTATTGAGCTTTTAGATCTACGTTACCTCTACACCTACCTTTTGTACCTTGTCATTTCTACCCATCTTAAGTCGATATCCGACTAGGAAATAGTATAATACAATACTTTTAATGATTTCCCTGCATTTGTATGCCCAATTTATACTGTAGCCACGACAAAGAACAAAATAGTAAATCACACAGTTCTAATATGAATACGTTCTGAAACCTCGCATGTCGTAAGAAATAAACAGATTAGGGGATGAAAAATTCGTAACTCCGAAATCGTAAAATTGAACAATTGTCAGCTTATATTTGACAGAACATCTAATCGGGGTTATTTTCAAATATACAAAAATAAAGTTTTAAGCAATTCTGCCAAGTATCTGAAGACTTATGAAGTTGTTTGTTCCTCCTGTAAAACTTTGTTACTTACGAGGTTTTAGAATGGCACCGACGATATACCAATGAAGAACCACCAAACACAACAAATAATCCATTATTATTATTATAACCTGATTATGCCATAATATTGCACAATATATTATCGCAGTAAAGTTATATAAACGCGTAGCTATGAATTTTTCGACCCATACCAACTGTCAATTAAATGGGAAAAAAGCACACCTCATAATTAAAATGTTTACTTATAAAGACATATGGGTATTGATAATGCGATAATGATTTATGGCATGGCGTGTATTCTTGTCTAGTCTATTTCTTTTTTAGAACATTTCTCTGATTATAATGTAATAGTTTGGACTGGTTTTATTTTCGTATTAAATAACATATATCTTAATTTTCACAAATTCGCTGATAGCAAATACCACTTATAATTATCTTAAAAAAGAAACCAGGTTCAGTAAACGAGGCATTTTTATCCAGCCTCGTTCTGATCAAAATACCGCGTTCCAAAATCAAGACAATTTAACAAACCAAGTTTTGGACTTCTAGACAAACAAGTCCTTATTTTTTTTACCTCATTTACAACGTGACAAAATCGTGGCAACAGTTTTATCACGTTTGGACAAAAATGCCGAACGAGGCATTCTGTAGTTTATAGTCTGTGTTCAATATTTAAAGGACAATATCATCCTAACCATCGACATTGCAAACACGACTTAATCGAGAGATGGGCTTTTGATATTCAATATTTAAGGCAAACTGAATATTTAACATTTATTACACGATTCGATGTCAGAATGCATTCGAGTGTCATTTGTAATGAAACGGCCCGATAAACGGCTAAACATACCGCACAGGCGAATACAACCGATACAGACTGGCATAACTAAACGCCAAAGACTGTCATTCAATTTGAACCCTTTGCGTATTTCGCCGAACATATCTGATTTACAATTACAGTAAAAACAGAAACTATTGAATGTAAATAAATTTATACACATTCATATTACACCATTTTGTGATTGTATATACAATTACTTAACAGATCGCAAACAATGTGTTGTCCATGAAGGCTTTCAATCAACTTATTTGTCAGTTGAATCCGGCCCTTTTTTATTCTTAATCTACATATATGACAATCTAAAAATCAATGTACTATTATTTGCTGACGGTACGTCCTTATTTGCAGTTATAAATGAATTCACTCAATATTGATCGGAAGCTAATATCAACGTGGGCAAATAAATGACAAATAAAATTTAACACAAAAAAAAACTTAAAATATAATATTCACGCGTAATAAAAAAAAAACTTATCCTGATCATATGTTTGATAATAAAATTATTGCTAAAGTTACATGACACCACCTGGGACTAAAGTTTCATCCAAACGGAACATATTTCTAAAGTTCACAAAAAAAGCTTGTAATAGACTCAACATACGACGAAATTAAAATTCAAATTAATAGATCTACATTATGTGCGATATTTACGTAATTTATACGCCCTTTTATGGAGTGTGGAGATGGTATTTTAGATCATTTAATGGGTTAAAAACACTCATGTGTAATGAAGCGCTATATAAATCCAACAATAATAACAGTAATAACAATTGTGGTACTAAAGATTCAGAATTACACGAGAATATTCAACTAGAAGCAGGAAGAATCATAATTAGTCTGCGCCGAAATGCTCACAGAAAATATGTTTATGGCGAATTAGGGTGGGAATCACTGTTCAAACGCCGTCAAAAGCACAAACGTCTATTTTTATAAACTTCTTAAGTGCTATAGTTCTGAGTATTTATCAGATATTCTAATGAAAATACATCCCGAACCAAATTAATACAATCTTAGAAATTACAAATTGAAAATACCACAACGTTAAACGTCTTCTTATATAAAAACAATAAATCTGTGGAATAGTCTTCCTGCTCACGTGCAGTTATCACCGTCTCTAAAGACTTTTAAAGCTGCAATTTCATTGATGGCATCTATAAACAGACCTAATTGGTTAAAGAATAATCCTATAATTCACTGTTCCCAGTTGAGAAATTGGTAAAAAAAACATCATTTTCAACTTCAAATTCATACGTTTGAAGATAGCTATTGCATGGGGGGGAATGGAAAAACAAGGGAGGTAATTATAATTGTGTGATTATTTCCGATATGAAAGATTTGTAAGTGTGGAAAATAATTCCTATGATAGTACAATGGTGAGTTGACAACCTATTGATCAAAAGACATAGAAATAAATATGTTCTGACTTTCTTAGAAAATATGAAATTCTCGCTTTAAATCCACTCTCCTGTGCCATTAACTTATATATAAAACAACCTAGTTACTTTCATTATGGAAAGCGTAAGGAAAATATCATTCACTGTCATCCAAGAAATAAATCTAGTAATCTCAACGATAATTCAACCATCGGAATCGAACAATTACATTCATCAAAGGTATTCATAGAAACTATTAATCTAGATTGGATTTTGAACGGCTCTACAGACCTTTCGAACAACTCTATGTTTTGATTTTGAAGCAGTCCAGAATTTTGCTTTTACATATTTAACTATATTTCGTATGTATCATTTCCACATGAAACTGTATATACGTTCGGTTTTAAAATTTATTATATTTAATCTAATATTCACAGAAACTTTTAACATAGATTTAATTTTGAACGGCTCTACAGACCTTTCGAATAACTCTACGTTTTGATTTTGAAGCAGTCCATAATTTTATAAAAAGTACCAAAAGGTTTTTATTTGCTTTTACATATTTAACTGTATTTTGTATGTATCATTTCCACGTGAAAATGTATATATGTTCGGTTTTAAAATTTATTATATTTAATCTTATTTTTATATGTATATGTTGCTAGGGGTGTGTTTCCCTGCTTTATGGAGAGATTTTAAATGAGAAATCAATGCTTCTATTTTAAGTATAATTGTTTGCGTATTTTCATATAATTTCTACAGGCTTCGGACCTATCAGTCCTTCTCATTGTTCAGTATAAAAATCTTGATACCTGTCGAGAAGACCCCTCACCACCTATATTGGTATAGAGAATATATATATATATATATATATATATATATATATATAGAGAGAGAGAGAGAGAGAGAGAGAGAGAGAGAGAGAGAGAGAGAGAGAGATGAGATTTAACGTCCACTCGACACAAACTAGTTCATTTCGGGACTAACATATGGTTTAATTTTATTTCAATAATTCGCTTGCGCATAGGGGTCTTTAGCAGTGGGGCGAAACCGGAGTGCCCGGAGGAAACCCATGAGGTTGAGAAGGCGCCCCTATCTCCATGCCACATACGCTCACACCAGGGATCGAAACCACAGCCGCAAGCCAGAGGTGACCGGCCAGTTGGAGGTTGAAGCGCAGCACTCTAGACCATTAGGCCATCCTACTCCCACCCCCCCTTTAGTGGTGTAGAGACCCCCCCCCCCACCAATAGTGGTATAGAGCAGTGGTTCTCAACTTGCTTTTGCAAACAGCACACCATGCAACACACGAAAAAACAGCGGCACACCTGGCTAAATACATATGAAAATATTTGAATCTTACAAAATAAAACATAGCAAGTCATAAACGGCATACCAGTCACAGACACATAGAGTGACTCGCACCAAATAAAGAAAAACGTAGCTATGAGCTTACCACTAGCTAGACACAGTAAAATCGTAGCTATGAACTTACCACTAGACGCAGTAAAAAAAACGTAGCTATGAACTTACCACTAAACACCAGTGATGTATACTCAATTGGGACCATGTGGTTTTTCTCATTTTCTTAGTGTGCCGTTCAAAACCAATCCCCCTCTTGTGGTCGTGGTTTCAATACCTGGGTTGGAGATAGGCGGGCTTATTCAAACCTGTCGGATTACACCGAGTAGTCCAACTTGTTTGCGACATCACCCTCGTTGGAAGCGGGCGTTAAACCACCAGAACAACAACAGCCATCGTTATGTGGAAGTGGGCGTTATAAGCTCTTCGTCTTCGATATCATCCTCGGTGGAAGTGAATCTCAATCTCCAGGAACCACCGAACAAAATCGTTAGCAGCCAACCATCGTTACCACTGCAAAGAATCTAGAGGTCACATCAATGACATCATCAGCATTTTCTGCGATAAAACATCGCCCCATTTAGACATACGGGATATTTTCAAATTCATGCGTTTCAACAGAGTTAGTATCTGACTGACAAAGTGAACGGTGCTTCATGACGCGCTTAGAGTCATGGTTTTGAGTTGTTGTGAGCCATGACCACCCCCCCCCCCAGCCACCAACACCACACATCCCCTCTCAAATGGATAAAAGGCGGTTTTCAAATCTAGAATCTTAACCATTTTGATGAACCATTATCAAAATATACCGTTAAGACACACCGGGTGCACCCCCCTCTGAATCCGTGCCTGCTTATTTCATATACAGATCTATATTTATTGGTGTCGCCTTACCAATCACATGATGCAACACATAGTTTTTATTTCATATATATATTATATATATATATTGTAGTCATATTGTAACCTTTACTTGAAGAATGAATAAATAAATAGTCAACCCACCCACAGCCGACACCTGTTACACCGATACAACTTACATATTGGGTTTTGTTGACACAAGGGACCTTGTCCCTCACAAATCATGGGTCGCCACGCCCCTGAATTGTCTTGTGTATTAATACTGAAATGTGGTCACTATAAAGCTATTTGCTAATGGATGGAGTCGGACAGCTTACTAAAAGGTCGAACAGTGGCTGTCTACCAGATAGTGTTCTAGGTCTAGAAAATCAATGTTGAAATCTTTGGTTATGTAAGATGAGATCCAGGAATAGTTTTAGTGTCAACAAGACTGCCATCGATGGCGCCGAGTTATCCAATGTCGGGAAGGGGTTAGGAGTGGCGGGTGCGGGGTATAGGTCGGGGTTACTATAATAAATTACAACTCCGCCTCACTTAGTCTATGTTGAATATAAAAATGTATATGAAATGTGCTTAATACAGTAATAGCGACTATAACGGGACCTTTCAGAGAAACTGTTCATAATCTACACTGTAACAAAAATATCCGTGAAAAAACGGAAAAAGTTCCTGAAACAAAAATTACCAGGAAAATTTTATCCGTATTTGTTTCTCCTGTAATTTACAGAAATTCCCTCAATTAACATAAATTCCATTTTCAAATACAGAAAAGTAAATCCTGGCAATTTTTGTTCTATAGACTCGAAAATTATAAGAATTTCATTGAATTAACTATTGACTTTGTATGCATGTGCGAAATTGCTTTATTTAACGTCTGTTTCCGCCGAAGTGCTGTCGCTGTCGCAACTTACCTCTTTCCGCTCGTATAAGAATACCCTCGTCGAGAAAAGGGCGTGTCGAACAACTATTAATGGTCAGTGTTAGGACCGTTTAAAGGCTTTCAGATGTAAGTTTGCGGCTTACACTGGCCAATCGGTTATAATATCCAGATTGAAGCGTGCTTGGTTACCAGACAATACAACCTGTACTCACTGGTTTTGAAAATTGTTTTTACACATTTATGAAAATACTTACAATCTGATTACCGTATGATGAATGGGAATACACTTTATAGATCTTAAAAATAATGGAAATTAGCAATACATGACTTTTAATATACCAAACTTTACACAATATGATCCTTCATATTATGGTTGATAAATTGAAATGAATACTATAAAATGATAATTATTAGGAATGATTATATATGTATACGCTTTCTTATCGTTGCAATTGAAAACAGAAATAGTCCGTTATATAATGGAATAAAACATTTTATCCCTAAATTTTACGTATCTTTCCTGCCATTCCACAGTTTATTCCGTAAAATAACAGAATTAAGTCCGTTATAGAAGGGAATAAAATATTCTATCCCTAAATTTCACGGAAATTTCCTGTTTAATACTGACTATCCCACAGAATTACATAAAACACGTAATTTGAAGAAATAATTCACTCTTTTAACACAATTTCTCAAAACAATCCATCAATTAACAGAAAAAAGGTGTTAAACTACGGAATTCGGCGACATAAAAAATGGAATTTTTTTACAGTGTAGTTTGTATGTAATGCGTCTTATGTTTTAGTGCAGTTGGGTCACTAGGCTATATTATTTGTAATTTGACAATGAAAATGAAATGAAATGGGTTAAACGGCCTACTAATCAGTTCCGACTGGGCCTATGAAGACGGGCATATGGCATACAGTGTGGTATGGGGGAAATTTTGCCCGGTATATTCTTATATCGAATTCCAGCTTCAGAGGGATCTTTTAAAGCGAGAATTTGATATTTTCTAAGAAAGTTAAAACATACTTATTTCTATGTAGTTTGCGCAATAGGTTGTCAACTGACTGTTATACGATCGTAAGCATTATTCCCCACACTTAATAATCATTGACACCGGAAATAATAACACAATTACCTCCCTTGTTTTTCTATTCCCCTTATGTAATAGCTTTCTTCAAACGTTTGAATTTGAAGTTGAAAATGATATATTTGCCAATTTCTCAACTGGCAAGAATGAATTATTGGATTAACAGGATTATTCTTTAACAAGGTAGGACTGTTTATAGATGCCATCTATAAAAAAGGCTTTATTTTAATATATTTTAAAAATCTAACTTAAAAATATGAAATTGTACCCTTTTTAAGTAATCGCCAATGTGTACACAGGATCTAGGTTTTTCGTCCCATCCGAACGACTAAATAGCTCTCCTGCACTTTCTGGGCCACAACTGTCTTAAATCAACTATCAGATTTTTAAAAAGAAATGCTCGTGATAGCCAAATTTTCTCAAGTTTGAATGGTGATGAGAATGACATTCATACTTCAGGTGACACAAGTAAAGATCTGTTCTAGAAGATATAAGCATTCACCGATCATGTTACAGAAAGCAAATAAAGTCCACTGTAATCATAAAATGGTGACACGCAGTCAGAAAACCATTAATCATTTTAGTATTATGACCTAAGATATTTGAAATTAGGTTATCCATAAAGATTGAATTATAGCATACATCATGGAGAACAATGAAGGTATTAAAGTACTGACTTTGTCTCAAAGTGCAACAATATTGCTAAACAATTTTCTCTTGAAATTAATGATGGCATTATATTGTATTAATTAATGTCTGGCAAGTTGTAAAATTCAAAGATATTGCCTAATATGTACTTAAATCAAATAAATGAATTTGATATTTTCTAAGAAAGTTAAAACATACTTATTTTTATGTAGTTTGCGCAATAGGTTGTCAACTCACTATTATACGATCGATATATAAAAAGAGTTAGAATTTGGTAAACATTGGTTGGTTCCGTTGGGATGAGAATATCATGCTTAACACGTGATTGGAAATTTACCTATTGCATCATTTGGCTTGAGGAACCAATCTCTTTAATTATTTACACCATACCTGACCAATTAAATAGTTGAAGGCCCAATTCCCAAGGCTACAAAACTGTATTACATTTGCGAGAATATATTTATATACTACTCTATCTTTAAGATACAATACGATGCCTGATCGTACTAAGAGGTTTGGTGACCAAGGGTCAGACAGGTCGTTGAAAAGATAATATTGTGTCAGGCAAATTGGTTAATAACCGAACACAGATAATATCCTAAAATAGTAACTTCTACAGACTAATCTGTCATCTTAAGAAGATGCTTTGGGCAGAAATTGTCTGTGTAGATATCGTAAGTAATAATTATGACAAGTAACACATGACTATACATACCGGGAAATAAACTACATACTTTTGTTTTATTCCACATTGCTGTATTTGGTTGATCTGCTTGGTTGCTAAATACGTACACCCTGTTTAACTTACATCTTCTAGAAAGCCTGATTCTTCTCATTGGAGCAGTTCACAGGACGTGACAAATAAGATATTCTTAAATTTTAATATTTGGTACCTGCTTCCAATATAAGATGCTCTTCGTTGCGTTACGCTACAGTGCATAACGACAAACACATTTTATTTACAAGATATATTACCACATCCGGGTATTACATTAAAAAAAAATCATGAAAAATGGACTTCCTTGCAAAAAACATCTAGCAGAAAAAGTATTTTTTTAATATTATAATACACGTAAAGATGGGAGTGCAAAATCAGATGAACCATTGTAAACTTTAAATGTTTTGTTTGCCTTAATTTTGCAATTGTTAACATAATTGATTTTCAACACTTAACAATACGTCTCGATTATACAAATAATTTATATAAAAACTGTATAATAGAAAACGAAAATTTTATAATCTGCGTGCCCTGTGTAATAAACAGTACAGCAGTTTTTAGAAACTGTCTCTGAGCGGTCTGTGTCCCAAAGATCTCAGTCCGTTTAAATATATCTCCATTTGACCGCTCTTTGTAGGCAAATTGTGTAAGATATGTAATGTGAAGGTTGTGGAACCCTCTAGAGATCACAATTTTTATCTGATTTTGATGAAACTTTTTTTTCTGACGTAAATGTAGCGTAAATTTGAACACTGTTCACTATTTGTAGAGGCATACAAGTTAAAGAACTAAATTATGTGCTGTTCAGTTAGACTACATCATTTTCCTTATGGTAGAGGTTTATATGTAAACGATACTATTATGACTGGCTGTTCAAAGAACTTGATTTTGGGAAATCAATCGACTGTGCTACGTATAAACTTACTACAGTAAGGATGAAATATCCAATCACAGATCAGTACTAACTTCATTTGGTACTCCATGTGGAGATATCTATACAGATCTGCCCTTGTTATATTGGATACCTAAACTACATAAAAATCCCTACAACCAACGTTTTATAGTAGGTTAATCCCGTTGTTCCACAAAACCAATTTCAAAAGTATTGACATCTATACTAACGGCAGCTAAAGAAGGTATTCAAAAATGCTATGACAAAATATACTCTCGTAGTGGTATTAATGAGATGTGGATATGAAAAAATTCCACAGAATTACTTGATGGTTTACAATCTAGATCACTTGCTTCAGTTTCATCTATACAAACATTTGACTTCTGTACTTTATACACGAAGATTCCCCATAGAAAATTAAAAGCTTGGTTAAAAGACATTATTCACAGTGTCTTTTCATCCAAATCAGGAACTACTAGATATCAATATCTATTTGTTAATTACAATTCCACATATTTTGTCAAGAACCATAGTGACTCCAAAAATACATTCACCGCCAACAAGATAATTCAGATGTTGGATTTTCTAATTGATAATATCTTTGTTGAATTTGAAGGGGAATATATATTTAAGCAAGTGGTAGGTATCCCCATGGGCATAAACTGTGCACCTTTGCTTGCTGATTTATTCCTCTATTCGATCACACGAAGCCAATTACATACAGGCACTTGCGAAAACTAATAAACGATTAGTCACACATTTTAATTTCACTTATCGATATATTGATGACGTTCTATCACTGAATAATCCAAAATTTAGTGATTACGTAGAATCCATATATCCTGATGAGCTCGAAATTAAAAACACTACTGACAGTGACAATCACGCTTCCTACTTGGATCTGCGTCTCGATTTTGACAATTGCCATAAACTTAGTGTTAAATTGTACGATAAACGTGATGACTTTGACTTTCCGATCTTAACTTTCCATTTATTAGTAGTAACATTACAATATCGCCAGCTTATGGAGTGTTTGTGTCTCAGCTATTACGTAACGCGAGAGCTTGTTTCTTTTATTCTGATTTTTTAAGAAGATCGAAGCATTTGTCATCTAGGCTTCAACTACACGGATACTTGCGCACTAAACTCATTAAAACCTTTGTAAAGTTTTATGGCCGTCATATTTACTTGATTGGTAAATATAACTTGCCTCTCTCGACTATTATTCAAGAAATATTTAATTGATTCGTATATTACCTATGTCTGTATATTATTTATGTCTGTCTACTACATCGTTAACACGGTTCATCATGTTTATTTTACATACCGATAGTTCATTGGCCATTCATGCTATTTTATTTAGATTTCGTCTAATAGTTTGGATGCAGCTATGGTGGGTGTGGCGCCAGGCAGGGTAAACTTACTCTTCTAGACACCTGTTACCTCTGTTTGTCGTGTATTTTGTACACGGTGAACAGTTCATTTGCTGATTACACTATTTTGCCTCGACCGTTTTTCAGGACTTCGAATTTTGACTAATGGTTTGGATTGTTCGTACTTGGTTTTATTTTATTTTTATAAGAATAAAAATGAATTAGTCTAGGCTAACCAACTAATGCGACCCCTCCCAGTCGCTTCACATCAGTCCAGTCAATCTTTTGGTGGTATGCATTTCAGGAAGGTCTCCTGTACATCATACAAAAAAATTTCCAAAATATTTTGATGGAAATGGGTCAAATTGTATAATATGCTAATTAGCATATTGTCATGTTTCAATTTGGCTAACGAATGCTCAAATTTGGTGGAAATTGTACCCAGGCCCGTTTTTTTCAAAATATATCACATACAGGTACATCATACAGTATATTACATTATAGGTTTATCATATATCATCTGTTACATATATTTATGTCAAAACAATTAACATTCATTTATTATGCGCATTACATGTTTATCTTTACCGTTGTGTGCAGGGATACGTTTCTTCTATAGTTAAAAGAGTAGTTTTATAGTTACGTGTATTTATATTTAGCTTGGCTTTCCCTCATAATGTGTTGTCTCCCCGAAAGGAGATCCAGAGTCTTGCCATTACTTGCACACTTGTTTGTATACATTTTAAGGGAAAGTTTTAAGCTGTTAAGCGGAAGATTAAAATACTAATCCTTTCCACGAAATGAAAGTCGAAAGTTGAAAGGACCTTAGTACCTTGAGCTGCCGCACCTTTCATATATTACATAATATTAATAAAACTCGCATTTCTGTTATGTTTGGGTATGCGGTAAAAATGTCCATTTATTAAGTATTTTCTTATTAGTTTTGAAAATTTCCAGTTCCAAAGATTTTCTACTTTGTAAAAATGCTCTGTATCTTTCGCAGGTAGGAATAGTTGCTTCTAGTTTCGATTTATAAACGTAATACTTAGTTAAAAATATTATTTGATTTACAAAAGACCATTTGGGAAAATTGTCAAAAACAGACTTATCTAGGCAACCAAGGTGAATTTCTTTGTGTGTTATGTTTACGTTAATATATGCTTTTGCAAAAATTTCATACATTTCGTTCCATATCCGTTGCGTGTAGGTACAGTATATAAATAAATGATTTACAGTTTCAATATCTGAAAGACAGAAAGAACACAGAGTTGATTCCGTCATTTTTAATTTACAAAGTAATTTATTTGTGTAAATTATTCTATGGATGTACTTATATTGGAAATTCTGTAATTTGGAGTTAATATTAACATGATGAGCTAATTTGAACATCATTTTTATACGCCCACATTTTTATGTGGACGTATATTGTCGTCATCCCTGTCCGTCCGGACGTCCGTCCGTCCACAATTTGTTTGTGGACTCTCTACAGGTCACAATTCTTATCCGATTTTGACGAAACTTGAAATATAGGTTTATCCCCAAAAGATCTCGGCTGCTTTCGATATTGGCATGTATCGGATGAAAACTTCATGGATTATGGCCCCTGATTGTACGAAAAATCACGTTTTTAGCTTGTGGACCCTATAGAGGTCACAATTTTGAACCGATTTTGATGAAACTTGACATGCATGTTTATAACCCAAAGATCTTGGTTCCTTTCGATATTTGCGCCTATCGGAATGTAATTTCCTGAATTATGGCCCCTGATTGTCCGAAAAATCACCCTTTTTAGCTTGTGGTCCCTCTGGAGGTCACAATTATTATCCGATTTAAAAAACCGTTTGATTATATCACCGTTACACCCTAAGGAAGGTTGAGTTCGAATTTGTACACGAATACTGTTAAAAAATGGTATATCAAGGTGGTGGACCCTGTAGAGGTCACATTTTTTATTCGATTTTGATGAAACTTGAAATTCATGGTTATAACCCAAAGATCTTGGTTCCTTTCGATATTTGCGCATATCGGAAAGTAACTTCCTGAATTATGGCCCCTGATTATACGCAAAATCGCCTTATTTTAGCTTGTGGTCCCTCTGGTGGTCACAATTATATTATCCGATTTAATAAAACGGTTGATTATATTACCGTTACACCGTAAGGAAGGTTGAGTTCGAATTTCGGGAAAATCGCACAAAAATTGCCATACAAAATGGCCGCCGTTTGTACGCGAATACTGTTAAAAAATTGTATATCATGGTTGTGGACCCTGTAGAGGTCACAATTTTAGTTCGATTTTGATAAAACTTGAAATGCATGGTTATAACCCAAAGATCTTGGTTCTTTTAGTTATTTGCGCATATCGGATCGTAACTTCCTGAATTATGGCCCCTGATTGTCCGAAAAATCGCCTATGGTCCCTCTGGAGGTCACAATTATTATCCGATTTGAAAACGTTTGACTCTATCACCGTTACACCCTACGGAAGGTTGAGTTCGAATTTCGAGAAAATTGGACCATAATTGCCAGAAAAAATGGCCGCCGTTTGTACTCGAACAGTGTGAAAATATGCTATGTCAAAGTTGTGGACCCTGTAGAGGTGACAATTTTAATTCGATTTTGATGAAATCTGAAATGCTTGTTTATAACCTAAAGATCTTTATTCTTTTCGATATTTGCGCATATCAAATTGTAACTTAATGAATTATGGCCTTTGATTGTAGGAAAAATTACTTTCGGTATTGCTTGTTCTCTGTCTATCTCTCGAACAATTATTATCTGATTAAAAGAAAACTCTGATTATATCACTGTTGCACCGTAAGGAAGGTTTAATTCGAATTTCGTGAAAATCGTATCAAAATTGCTGGACGAAATGGTCACCATTTGTACGCGAATAGTGTAAAAATATGGTATATCATGGTTGTGGACTCTCTACAGGTCACAATTCTTATCCGATTTGGACGAAAAGTAACATTTCTAGGTTGTGTACCGTCACACCATAATCATTGTCGGCTTCGAATTTCATGAATATCAGACTGGAACTGACCAACAAAATGGCTGCTCCCAATACAGTATGAAATACAGGACTTAATGATGTAGGAAAAATCACTTTCGGTATTGCTTGTCCTCTATCCATCTCTCAAAAATTTGGGCGTATCCTGCCTGGCAGTGCCAGCCTATCTTTATATCATTTTCTCGAAATTGATGTATATTTAGTTCTTCCTCCCATTTAGTAATTGAATTTGCTTTTTTGTATTTAGCTAATACCGTGTGGTTATAAATGTCCTTTGCAGTTAAATCTGTTAAATCTTGTTTATACCATGCTTTCAAATTTTTGTTGATGTCATCTATAGCGTTGTTATACATTCGATTAGGTATTTCATTTAGATTCACTTGGGTTTTAAGCATTTTCTTAATTACTAAAGCTGTATTATTTACATAGAACTGGTCATTCCCATCTTTCATATGTAAGTCCACTTTATTTCCTAGAAATTCATGTAAGTAGATAATTTGTTCTTTACCAAAAGTTTTCTCATACCAATGGTTATAGATACTATTTTTTACATTTTTATTGTTACACACTAGTTGATTTTTTAAAGATACTGAATCGTCGATCTTTTGTATATAAATTTTGTGCCAGTTACTAAATAGTTCCTGATATAACGGCGATAAAAATTTCAGTTTAGGTTTGTAATTACATGCTGGTAGAATATCACCACCATATTTACTTACTATAAATTCGAAAGTAGCTTTCCAAGTTTGGGGCCTATTCGAATATATCTTTTTTAACCAAAATATGCTCCGGGTTGTCATCATTTCTTGAAGACTAATCATGTTTAAACCTCCATATTCTATTTTTTGACTAATCGTATCCCTTTTAATTTTATCATTCCACAAGAAATTGTAAACAATTGTATTAAATATTTTGATAATATAACTAGGAAAGGCTAGGGCTGATGCTGGGTATAATATTTTGGATAGACAAAAAGTCTTATAACCTGGATTTTACCTATTAGCGTAAGGTTTCTTTTCGACCAAGTTCTTAATATTCTTTCTATATCATCCAGTTTGGGGCCCGTTTTTCGATGGACACCAATAAACACATTTAGAATATAATCAAATAATTACCTGATGAACAATACGCAAATTAACCACCGCCATTAGTGAAAAACTTATTTTCCCGTCTAAATCAGAAACTCTTTGACTTAGATCCATGAAACCAGTACCTATGCCCATAATTACAGAGTAAAGGGTGCCGAAAAACACTAGAAGAACAGCACAGTTATATTGCATAAAATAGAATATGCAAATTACACAGCTCAGTATGACTAATTCGATCTATACAACAATATTATTTGTGTTTTTTCTATATTTATGTTAAGTTTGGTAGAAATAACCAATATTGCATAATATAGAATATGCGAATTAGAAACTTCAGTATGACTAATTCGAAAAGCACGATCAATACAACAATATTATTTGTGTTTTTTTTCTACATTAGTAGAGATACATCACTAATCATTGACACATTACTTCGCATGTTGTCCATAATAACACTCACTCGGTGACTGATCCAAAGTAATCACAAGTGAATATTATGAGCAATACCACGTAAAAAGTCTAACAAATTCCGCCTAGAAAGGTTCGCCATTAGAATTATTTTTGTATTCGTCTTGTATTTGTTGAGTTGGTGGTAGGGGTACCAGCTTTCCTCGTAGTAATCTTGAAACATCTTATAGTACGTTTAAAGTGTTTACGCTGGGAAGTTTTGAGAATGCAGCAGTGATAATTTGTTCTGAAATCTCTTGAGTTCCAATGGGTTGTCTCTTTATGGTATTTTTCACTCCAGTAATTACTTGACGTTTGTTCACTTTGGTTGACCTCTTCTCTCTGGATCTTTACTGTGGTTTACCATGTCTGCGTTTCTCATATTCTCAGACATCAGCAACATTAGCAAGAACCCTTTCACAGACGTAGTTAAGTCCATGGCACTGATATACCTTTGCAAATTTACTGTTCATTTTATAATAAACATTGTGCTCAATTTTCAATTGTGGTTATGTTTGGTGTGCATTTATCAGTTAATAAACTATATTAAAAATAAGTAAAATCGCCGACAATAAAACCTAAAGAAAGACCTGTAATAAGCAGATTTTGCTCTTGCATAATGCTATTTTAAGTTTAAATATTTTAATCTTTGTCAAAGCCTTCATCGCAAAATTGAAAGCAGTAAACTGGTGTGTTGTCATTCTGGGGACAGTGGTTATCATGAGGAATAGTAGGACGCATAAGAAAATCAAGAGTATTCTGTCCTCATTTAAGCAAAACGTAGCCGAGACATACAATACCTTATCCAGATTCAGCATCCCAATAGCGGATCTACTTTTACACACATTACTTTATAATATTTAAATATCAAAGAATTAAGGGTTTGGTTTCAATTTGATAAAACAAAAAATAAACAAATATAGTGGACCTGGATTCGTACATAATGAAACACACTCTAATTTACGGTATCCTGAAAACGCGAAAACCTATTTTTTTATATTCTGCGTAGTGATTTGTTGTGGATGTTTTTCAATAAATGATTAGCTATATGTGTTATAAAATAAGGCGTCTATAGCAAGGTCTAATACAGAATAAAAATCGATAGAAATAACCTTTAATTCAATTGGTGCGTGTTTTTTTCTAATGTCTGTGTCGTGTCAAGGAGCGTAAAGAAGGATAATTGATGATGGTTAGAAAGTCTGAATATCAACTTGACAGTTCTGTCTGTGAAATGACAGGTGTAATGTTTATGATGGTCATTTTTTTATAAAAAAAATAATTTTCACGATTTGTTTCACTTGGTCTTACAACAGGGGGATGGATGGCCGAATGGTATCATACGGCCTGCCATTGAGTCAACTGGCGTGGTTTCGAATCCCCGGTTGAACGTGGCAAGGAGTAGGGTTGCCTGTCAAACCTCATGGGTTTTCTCCGGACACTCCGGTTTCCTCTCACTGCTAAAGACCCCTACGCGCAAGCGAATTTTTGAAATAAAATTGAACCATATGTAATATTGTAAGGGAAACGTTGTCCTGTGCACGGTGGTATAGAGTACCATTTGTGACGAATTACGCAGTAGGTCTGTTGTACCTTTTCATATAAGATGTCAGTATTCGGGAAATTCGTGTTGGGGTTTTTTGTGGGGGTGTGGTGGGCTTTTGTATAAACGCAAAGGTCGCAGTATAAGAACGCGACTTTTTTTAAGTCAGTAATTTTGGGACATTTTTCACCGTTGTGTTCACGCTTGCCGACGACCTTGTGTATTTCCAAGCTAAAAGACCACTCGGACCAAGCTAAAAAAGACCAATTGGACCAAACGATTTACCAAGCTAAATTTACCAAGCTAAAAGACCACTCGGACCAAACGATTTATCGGACCATTATAAAAAATGAAATACAGATATTAAATAATTATATTTTATTACGCAAAGAAGCGAATAATATAGGTGAATATACACATAAGTTAACACTGTATTCCGTATTAGACAAGTACATAACAAATATTACATCAACAATTTATTAAATATTTTGATATGCTCGATGCTTTTGCTACGGGTCCGTACATAACAGCAACTATTCAAATTTATTACATCAACAATTTATTAAACCTTTTTTTTAAAGTTTTTAATAGTCTCTGATAGTGTTAGACCCGTCTTCATTGGTCTAGTGATATGCCCATCTTCATTGATACCGTCTGAGGAGCTGGTTACTCGGACCATAAATCGACCCACATTTCTTTAGTAATTGATTGGTACTTATGGCTTCCTCATTGTATAGCTTCCAGATTCCAAAAAGTTTTCCCTGAATGGATCGTGTCTGTTTCTTTTGGTGTCTTTTTAGCTTCCCTTCGGATACCATCTTCATTTGATGCGGTAACTGGTCGGCTTCCTTATATAGCAATGTTATGGGTAAGTAAAATTGAAGATTACCCTTTTTAGCTTTCTGATTTATTTGGTTGTGCCATCCTTCCACGTCGTTGTTTGTCCGGATGGTTCGGCCAAACACACACCACGACGAAATTGGCCAAACAGTATTTTCCATCCAGGTGTCTTTGACGTACTCCAGAACAGATATCGCTTGCTCGTTATCAGCCTTCTCTCTCAGCTTCCTAAAGGCCGGTAAAATATGGTCAGATGCAAAATATAATTATATACTGAATAATTATAAAGCAAACAAAATAATATATATAATTATTTACTGATGAAATAGGCTTAACTGAATAATTATAGGCCTAATAAACATTTATATAGCTTAAGTCCCTTTTCCTGAACTTTTCGTCATACGGCCTTTCCCCAGTGAAAGGTACAACCTTGAATAGTAGCATCTTCAAAGATGCTTCTTAGAGCTTGCCATATCCCAGCCTCGAAATCAACAACGAATGACTCCACAATGGGTGTTGATGGTAGCAGCTCTAATATAGGCCCTAGCCTGGAAAACCTACAAAAAGTTAAAATACAAAATTATTTATGAAATTTAATGAAGATAATGTATGAAATATAATGAAAATTATTTTAAAATACTTACTGAAATCTAATATATATATATAATAATTGTATATTGAATCGTTATATTACAGGAGATTTATAATATATATACATACCCTCTAAGTCTCTTGTAGTCTTTCTTTCTTTTTCCAGACATCATTATAAAGGCTCGCGGGACTTGCTTGATATCTTTTCCTGATTTCAGGAATCCGTGTATTGACAGGAGCTGGTAGAAGTGTTTATTGACAATCTTGAATGTACCGTCGATGTACCACGTTTTTGTTCTACTTAACATTTCTAATTGATTATTGGTAGCAAATATCAAATGGCGACTATAATTTTTATGTACATATCTTGTCGGAAAAAATGTCTCTGGAATTACACTGGCTAAAAATTCTACATTTAGCTATAGAAATATAATCAATGAGATGTTTATTAATTATCAATGAAATATTTATTAATTATCAATGAAATATTTATTAATTATCAATGAAATATTTATTAATTATCAATGAAATATTTATCACATATTTATAGGGTGACCATCTTTGCTTGATCATATTGCGGGACATTATTATCTTTTTAAAAATGACTGAGGCAGTATGCATAACAATGTTGATATATAGTTACTTAATTCACTTTTCGGCATACCAACAATAGAAAATCAAACTATGAAATATTCACGTAAGCTTGGTTTGTATTCGTATGTCATATGATAGGCCTATATAATTACCACAATTTTTTTCGGATAATAATACATAGCAACAATATATTCAAGTCATATAATATTCATATCGTATGCCAGCATCATCTTGCATTTCAAAAAAGCAAACACAATTTCTTTTGTTAAATAAATAAATTATTAATTTGCACGACAAAACCGTTTGAAAGGGTGCGTGTAAATATCATGACGTTGAATGAAAGTTACAATCAAATGGCTGCCGAATTATCATCCAGGGGCCTATTTCACGAAATTTTAACTAAGATAAGATCCCAATTTTAGTAATTTGATTGGATAATATTAGATTGATTTTAGTGCTTAGCCAATCAAAGTTAAAGTATCTACTAAAATTGGATTTTATCTTAAGTTAAAATTTCGTGAAACAGGGCCCAGGTACATTAATTGTTTATCGCTAAAATTAAATCATGCCGAACGTAATTGAATCGTATTGAGATTTTATCGCCGATGTTTAATCATGCTGAATGCTGTGAAACTTATTGAGATTTTACAATGCCTGAGTATTAAGGATGTTATTCTGGTTAAGGATGCATTAATTAAAAGAGTTAAATGAGCCTATTGCAGATTTTTCTTTTGACCTCAATGTTATATAAATAATTTATGCAACATTTATTTACATACAAGGCCCATAATCAACTCTCTAGAATTTCGGATGGGTTTGATTTTCAACAGATTTATGATTTAACTTAAGAATGACAATCAACTCTACACTGTTCTGTAAACGACTCCTCTCAGAATGAAGTAATTTTACGGACATTTTCAACATATTCCCTTTTCATTATCCATTTTTTAAACTATTATTGCCAGAACTGTCGGCTTTTTATCTAAACCTTTCGTAATGCATCTAATAACTTTCCCTGATTGATCACCATGTCATGCTATATTAATAATACAAGATACCTTTACACCATCATCTGTTATGCATCAATAGGTTATTTGAATTTTAATAATTCAGAGACAAGAAAGCGAATGCAATTGATACTCAATTAGATTAAGTGTATATAATACAGAGTAAAATAGAGAAACAAGCAATTCGATATATCCGTCATCCTCCAATATATATATATTATTAACATTACATTATTAATATCTGAAGACGCCTATAGAGGGCAGACAGCTAGCTTATATAATTTAATGTATGTCAGAATGAAGTAAAGTGGAGAATTTTTTACCTGGGCGTATTTTTCTTTTTTTTTTTATATATTTATATACATACAATAGAAATGCATACCCTTTGGGCACGGCAAATGCCCCAGCTATTGTTCTGGGTTTATGTTATTCACCATGTAACAAATACTAGTATTTATTTACTTACTTTTATTGTTCTTTAGGTAGGAGGTGTGTGTGTGGGGGGGGGATAGGTTAACCTTGTGGTTTTTCTCCTGGTCGAGTGGCCTAAAATCCCATTTTTCTTTTTCTCTCTCCCTTCTCTCTCTCTCTCCCTCGACTGTTTTGAGTTTTAAATGACCCACTGATAATGATTGACTTTGGTTGTTTATTCCATAGAAAAGGTCTAGCGTAGGACAAAGCACGTTTTCCAAATTGTAAGTTAATAGTTGGAGGTTTTAGAAGATGTATGTTTTTACAAAATTTATTCAATTATAAAATGTGGATTAATTATATTCATTTAATTTTATTTTCTTTGTGTGATGTCAGTCGTGATGTCGGTTGTGCTGGTGCTTGTAGTTGTAAGACAGGGGGTGGGGTGTCAATGTTATATAAATTATATTCGTTAATTTCTGTCTTGGTTGTGTGCAATATTTTCCAATTCTTATGTTTATTAAAACATATATAAATGTAAATGAAATAAGGGTTTAACGCCCGACTGGGCTCACGAAGAGGTGCATACGTCATATTGTGTCCTATGAAGGAAATTGTGCCAGGGACCGGTGCTACGGCCTACTCTTATATTGAATTCCAACTGCCAAGTATTTTTTTTTACGTATCATCCGAATGAGTATACGTTATCCAAGGCCCTCTGTGTTGCAACAGTGGCAAGGGGAACCGCACCGGTGGATTTCCAGTATGGCGTACAGGGAAAGGTCACCTACAATTGCAAGTTGGTACAAAAAGGCCTTCTAAAGGAATTTGTGGTGGGTATTTCAGTATTTTCACTAAACTAATACTCAAATAGACTATCGCAAGACTAGCTTAGGCATATTACTGTAATAGAAATCGTCCATGTGAAGAATTGCCGGACATTTTGACTGATATTCGGGACGCAGGACATGGAAACATTTTGCGGGACTGTCCCGCGAAGTGCGGGACGGGTGGTCACCCTACATTTAATCTTCAATGAAATATTTATTTTTTATGTTTAAGGGGAGACAACTCAAAAAATAGCACCTGGAATATTGACCAATCAGAGGGATGTTTCACAATTTCTTCGCAATCTGTCTTTTAATAAACATGGTGGAAGAGTGAACACTAAATAATAATAAACATTCAAAATGCGGTTAGAAAAGTGCTATTTTTGTTCTTCAACAGTTCATCCTGGTCACGGTATTCATTTTGTACGTAACGACTGTAAAGTAAGTAAAGAAAATCGAACTAATATGGTCCATTTTTTTTTCTGTAATCGCTTTCAATTGAGGCGAATTGATAAACCAAATCAACAAAACACAATTTGTTTACCAGTACCACGTGTTCTAACCAGCAGTGTATAATGTTCGACATCCCCTGCAGTTTGAAAATGTCGGGAGAGTCATTGTTCCACTTCGTCCTAAAAATGTGTACAAGAGTCATTGGCGATCATGTTTGATCCGACTCCCTTTTGGCTTGTAAAGCTTTACATTTTAGGTTTAGGCTGTAGAATCGGTTAGGCCAGGGGTATAACTATAACTTTTAGGTTAACACTGAGTAAAACAAAATCTTCAACAACAATGAAATATCGAGACACAAAAATAGGAGTCACATCAAACATGAATGCCGAGTCATTGACAACAGTGGAGTATATAGAGTCTCTCGAGGATCCCTTGTCATAGATACATGTACGAGAACATAGATAAAAAACGTTGAGTTATATGAATGCGGGCTGTTTTGTACCTAGAAGTAGTTCATTTGTACCTCAAATTGACTTATACCTTTCCTACAGTACATATGTTGTTGAAATGGATTGAAATAAAGGTGAAACCGTACTGCAAAATTAAATGATGATGATGTGAATTAAAATTAGAACCTGCACCTGATTTCATGTCACCTAGACACCTAGATTACTTTTGCAACTGAGTGATAAGATATGACGCAGCTGCAAGTTAAAGTACAAGTACGAGAGATGGGACTAGATAGATTTACCTGGCAGTTGAGAAATTTGAGATTGCAGTGGTATTAAAATGCAATTTTTGCTTTGTATGTAGGCTACTGCAAAACCAAACACAACCAGTAAACCAATGTTGTAAGCAAATCTTTGTCGCTATCACATCACTTCAACAAAATATTTAAGTTTTATTCTTTTTGAATTAAACTTCAAGGACAATATTGGTGTCAGCCATGATCACATGTGATAGAACTGGTTAAACACATTCCAAATATAAGTGTAACACAGAGATCATTGCTACGATACCTGTAGATACATGGTCGCTTTATTGTTAATTATCATTCTTTCGAAGACTAAATATTTGGAATAGTGTTTAAACAGTTCTATCACATACATGTACATGTTCTTATGGCTGACTGTCCTTTAAGGTAGCTTACGGTAATACTTGTATATTGCTATTGTTTTCTATTAATAAAAGTTTCCTATTTTAGGTTTTTAAATTCTGTCGAGGAAAATGTCACAAAGCTTTCAAGAAAAGGAAAAATCCAAGAAAGTCAAGATGGACAAAAGCGTACAGAAAAGCAACAGGAAAAGACTTGGCGGTTGATCCTTCATTTGAATTTGAAAAGAAGAGAAATATTCCAGTGAAATATAGTAGAGAACTATGGAATAACACATGTACGTTTGTGTGAATTGTTATATGTATAGGGGGCAGTCGTTGTTTTTTGTATTTTAGAGGAGAGTCGAAAAAAGCTCCCCTTAAATGAAGAAATTGAAAAAATCGCTCTCCTAAAAAAAGCTCTCCCAGTTTCGATAAGAAGAGTGATTTAGAAGTTAAGGAGAGTGATCTGATATTAAAGCCCCAATAACACTCCTGTTGTAACTGAAAAATATGTCCCAATCTTCATTCTGGTCAACAAATCGTATTATTTTAGAATATTCCAATTAAATGATGATATAAATTTCATCTTAACACACCTAATTTAAAAAATTGGAAAAATTCAACCAATTGATTTGAAAAGTCTAACGTAAACCTTTTCAAATGTGACTTGGATTTTAAAATATTTTCGAACCCTCTGGACAAATAAAATAGGTTGTAATGGTTAATTTACACAACAGGTAGGACATTTAACATCTAGTACTTAGAATAAGGGTATTATTTATTTTCTGGAGCTACCAAGCCAGCAAGAATGTTATTGTCCCTTTAAGAAGAGTGACTAGTTTTCTGTATATGGAAAATGGTTCTTAAGATCAATAACTTGGTGCAAGGGGTCATTCCTGTTTACATAATTGATAATATACATCGTCTGCTAAATAATATCATTCGTTCGTGGTCGTACGGTCAAGTAAAACTTCTGCTATCGTCTATAACTACTTACGGTATTCCAATAGAAATACTTGTCGAAATTTCTAAATATATTTAGCTTGTATAATTATTTTTAGTAAACATAACCCCCATTCAAAATATAATCATAAACGCTTGAAAATTCCATCAAAATATAATCTATTTCTTCCGAAATTATTCGCATTAGAAATTTTTACGTGCCATCTCTTGTAATTTCTCACGTCTCGCGAGAGTTCTACTTTTCATTTCAGTTAAATTAACCAATAATGGCGCTTTGGCGCCATCTATTTTTAGCAACATATTCATCGGAATTTTATTACCATGTGCGATCACATAATAATCGAATACACCAAATAATTTAATTTCACAATGACAGTATGGCGGAGATCGAATACATGTCTATGATTTACAAATATGGAGAGCGATTTTCAATTTTAAGGCGAGGGAGAAAAACCGCCCCTCGGCCGACATTCAGGTGCGCGGCAGGCGCTCGCGAGCGATCGCGCGCCTCAAAAAACAATGACTGAGGGGGGTGGGTTGCCGAATGGTTAGCATGCGCGTGCTGTATCATATGGCCTGCCATTGAGTCAGCTGGCGTGGTTTCAAATCCCCAGCGGTAGGAGTAACGTCGCCTGTCCAACTTTGTGTTTTTTCTCCGGGTACTCCTGGTTCCTCCCACTGCTAAAGCCCCTATGGGCAAGCAAATTATTGAAATAAAATTAAACCATATGTTAGTCCCGAAATGACCTAATTTGTGTCAAGTGGACGTTAAACCCCATTTCTTTCTCTCTCGTTATATGTATATGTGGGCAACGTGGTAGTGCATATATAGATGTAATTGAAAATTACCCACCGCTTGATGTGCAGTAAGGCTGTGTTTGATGTGGCTGCTGCAAGCCTCTAGATTTGCATAAGTGGTGGACTCACTTGCTGTTTGATTCCACTGTATCAGGCGGTGTCAAAATTTGCCTACTGAGTCCGCTGTCGGCCGAATGATTCTCCGGAATCAAACATATTTGATATATTTACCGGCCAATCACCACTCATTATCCACCCATATTGAGATTCTTTGAAGACGTAGATGTGATGTAAAAGGTGATGCAATCAACTGGTGTGTCCACCAATTCGACAAACTAAAATTCGGTGCTGATTTATTCGGCTAATGTATCCACTGCTATAGGCTTGAGATAGTATGTGGTATAAATTGTAGAGAAATTTTATAGGATACTGTGGATATACATGTATTACATGTATTGGTATTGATTAATGAATCTGTAGTGTAGAGCTAATAAGTAAACCCATTTTCTGTATTGACTTCTCTGACTTTAAAAATAATAAAAAAAAAATAATAATTTGAAACAAAAATGACCTCCGACTCTTCTCTGCGATTGTGGGTCAGGTTTGTTGAAATAAAGATATTTTTAAGGTCATAGTTTCTTATTGAGGTATTTGATACATTAAAGTAATAAAGGTTTATAAAGGGCAAAATCTACCTATTGTAGGTCTTTCTTTAGGCCTGAAATATTATAACTATTAATTAGACATTTTGTTTTACCGACTTTAGTAACGATGACCGAGGCTAAGCGGAACTTTCATTCGCTCAGTTCTAACTTAATAGTGGATCAATTTGACTGAAATTATCAGCAAATTTGAGTTTACATTAGCTAGATTTTAACTATTGTAGTGAGAACTGCCAACTCGTTATCTAATCTCCCATAATGTATCTTTAAGTCAGCGAATGCTTTGTGAACTTCAGACCTGGTGTGAATCTTTTATGAATAATGTAAAAAGTTATTAGACAGTATCGAGTATAAAATCATGATTATTTTCATTATTACAGTGGTGGCTATGAAAAGAGTAGAAGAAATTAAATTGAAAAGACAGGGCCAACATATTATCAACAGGTATAGATATTGATTATTAAAATGGAACACATCCAAAATTCATAGTAATTTATATGTTCCAGACTCTTGGGTTAGTCCAAAGCAATTTAGTTTTATGTTGTTGTCCTATACATGTGCTAGGTCCCTTGGCTAAATTTTTAAATCATTGGGTTTCTTGGGCAGTGTGAGTAAGGTTCTGGCCTAATAACCAGAGGTCTGAGTCCAATCTAGGGCCCTGTTTCTCGGAATCTAAACTGAAGATAAAATCCAAATTTTAGTAGATACCTCAATTTTGATTGGCTAAGCACTAAAATCAATCTAACATTATCCAATCAAATTACTAAAATTTGGATTTTATATTAGTTAAAATTTTGTGAAATAGGCTCCAGGTTAAGGCAGAAATTTTCCAGCCTTGTTTTCCCTTACCAATGGTTTGGATCTAATTATTAAGGCAGTGATTCTCAACCAGTGTACCAGGAGATCTTCCTAAGTGTGCTGGCGAAAGTTTGAATGGCACGCTAAGAAAGTGTGAAAAAACGTGTAATCCCAATGGAGTATACACTGGTGTCTACCCACTGATAAGTTAGTTCATAGCTGCGTTTTTCTTCCTTTAGTTTGAATCATTTTATGTGTCTATGACTAGTCTCCATGTACAGTTGTATGTCGTCTGATTTTCCATGGAGTTTTTTGGGTCAATATATTATATTTAGCCAGGTGTGCCGCTATTTTGTCGGGCGTTCCAAAGACTGCTGTTGGCAAAAAAAGGTTGAGAACCACTGTATTAAGGCCTTCTGCTGTATATTAAGGTTACAAGATATAGAGAGGGTTAGTGCTAGACCTACCCTTACCCTAACCAACAATCCTTAGCAACAATCATATGCCCTAACCCTGTTTACATCTCGTAACCTTGACAGAATTTGCAGGTGGCCTTGATATTTAGATGTGACACTTGTTACAATGGAGCAGGACGAAAGGCCTGGCAATGAACTTTGTCTGGTCATTTGGATAGGATGAAAAACAAAAGTCTTGTGTACACAAAATATTTAGAGACTTTCATTTGGTGCCCCTATTGCCGTTTAGCTGACTGTTAAACTGTTTTTATACTGAATTTAAATACATTAAAGCTTATATTTAGTTTTATTTTACATATATCCATTTTAGATTAAAAGAAGGAAAGAAATTACGGAAGGAGGCTGACATCAGAGAAGTTGACAAACATATTCATCTTATCAGAGCTCCAGGAGGTTTGTTCATTTGTATAGTTATGTAAAATGAAATTTTGACATCTTTAATAAGCTCCTGTGGTTTGTGATGTAACTTTAAAAGGATTCCTCACACGACTATCTTAGAACACAAAACAGCAGTTTCCTACAATCACCACCTCCTTTCATACATTCATACTCTTTGCTGCCGAATTGTAGTGCTACATTAATATTAACTTGCGTTATCAAGCAAGAAAACATTTGTTCTCTGATACAGTTTGCTGAAAGCACGTTTCATTGTCACTATGTTTATAACATTTGGACAAATACTAAAATACTATGTTTATAGCAAACTATTTAAGCACTCAATGATTTTTATATTAGCTAACTTTAATAAGTTATTTATTAGGGCTGCAACGATGTGCCAGGCGACAATGCGATGCGCAATTAGGTTTATAGTCTATAGTACGATTAATATCGTGATATTAGAAATCAATTTAAAAAATACTGTTAAACTTTATTCAGTCTTTCACTGTGAAAATTCGAATGTCTACCTTTATGATTTACTTTTAATGTGGTGTCTTCTCGGTCAACTAATAAGTGTCGAAAACCCCTAAACACTTCCTGAAAGTAAAAAAGGATATTTTGCTCGTGGACTTATTTACGCATTAAAGTAAGGAATAGTCTTTTTTTTATTATGAAATTATTATTTGGATAACGAATCGTGATACGGACATTGACTGCATCGTGCATATTGGATTTTGAAAACATCCCGATTGCTTGCTATGAAGGGATAAGTTTATCTAGTATTTCCAGAAAACAATTGAAACAGAATGGAAAAACCTAATCATTAGTACAATCTCAATTTCAGAGATAAGTTTACCCTTTGTTCATCTCTAGGAAAACACCTCGGCCATACGTTGGCCATTTTGAAAGAAAGTCACATGATGTACATGTACCCTTCTGGCCCCTTCCGTCGTTCGCTTCACCAAGATCCAAGATTGCAGCCCAAACTTGCCCTTTTTCCGAAATTTAACGTATTTAGCCCAATCACATTGTTGGGGTACACTTTTCTGCCTATTGCAAGCGTTTATTTTGGCTTCAAATGTTATGTAAATTATTAATTGGACATTTATTCTCATGACAAGCCTGGATGACAAAGATTTAAATGGATTAACAGACATTTTCACCATTTCATGATTTCATTTATAAATGGAGAATCAAAGCTAAGTCTTGAATAACAAGTAGCATTGTTAACTATAATGAATAATCCGTGCCACATCAATGATAAGTTTGCTCAGAATAAAGTAATTTGAATTAAAATTTTCAATATATTAATTTTGTTTTTAAACTATTATAGCAACAACAGCTTGCTCTTAATATCATGTAATGCATATTTAATAGTGAATCCCACTATATTAAAATCTCAGTGAACAGGTCATTGAAGGTAGTCTAGTGGAATTAAATGTTGATAGTCAAGTGGATTTATTTTCTATAAAATCTCATTTCCTTTTAAAAATTATCTCCCTTTTTTTTCAGCGAAAGCACCTGTATTGGAGAAGAAGATGGTGGAAGTTATCATGGCGGATGATGATGATGAGGATATGGAAGGCAACTAAGGACATATTTTATAAAAACTTTTCACTTATAAATAGACTTTTGTGATGAACTGTTGAACTGACATTTAATAGACGAAGTCGATACCAAATTAGAAACTGCAACACACATTCTTTGCGACACACCCATGTAAAATCACCTTTTTATTTCAATGTCATTAGAAGTCATATTGTTACGAAGAATTTACGTAATCAGTGATATTGACATTATGTGGTGTACACTTAGACACACCATTGTTTAAACCAAGTACTGATATAATAAACATAGATGTATAATGGTTTAAAATAAACATCCAAATATACAGATCTTTTTTCTTTATTAAGCACAACTTAAGTCAAAATGTTATGGAAGGAATGCGTGGCAGTATTTATTTCAGAAAAAGATTACAACATAGACAGTGTAGGCAGCTGTCTAGGACCCAAGAAAAAAAGGGGTCCATAAAATTTTTGACAAGGTTTATAAATTTGATGTTTTACATTCTAAGTGAATTCAGATGTGTGGAAGTGAATTACTGAATATATTTATCTTCTTTTGAGTGATAATAAATTACTGTCTGTTCCAGGTGATACTAAGACTCAAAGTTTTCTTGCCATTTCTTAGATTTTTGATTAAAATGGTTAATATTTTGTGGAATACCTCTTATGGTCATCCCGTAGTTTTCTGTCTTGTGAGAACTAAGTTCAGATCAAGCTATATAGCTTATCTCCGTTGAAAAATTGTGGTTTGTTGACATCTTGGTACTGAAAACAGCCATGGTTGGCCTAGTTATCTGGAGGAGCCTAAGAGGACAAGGGGTGCAGGGTTAGCTTTGAGTCGTTTCGCTCTACTTGGATGAGTAGGTGGTTGTTTTGGTCCAGTTTAATATAACACGTTTGAAAGAGTTATTTCCTGGATCCCTGACTTGGTTGTTTGTCCCACAGTGGAACCTCCACTGATTTGAATATTTAATTGCCCCCTGTCCGAGGGATGTAACTATTTGATATAGATGTAAGCTACATGTACATACAAAATTTCAACCTGCTATTGTGCTGACATGTGATGGAATTTTTGTAGGAGGTCGCAGGACATACTCAAAATTCTGGAGGGCGTTAACTTGTATTCAATCTTTGACTTAGTGACACCAAATATTAGTCAACTCACAGGGAGAGGGGTTGTTGAAGGGAAGATTAAGTGTGTAGATGTGCCATTATGAGAGCACTCTTATGCATTTATGAAACAAATAAGCTTGAAACAACATTTATTTAGAAATGAAATGGGGGGTGGGGGGTAACGTCCTTATCTGCATTTACTGGGCTTATACAGTTTGCCATCAGCACTTCAAACTGTTTTTATTTCGAATTTCGTCTGTCCAATTGCTTTAAACTACACTGAATCTCGTTTTTTCGCTGTCTGTTTATAATTATATATATTTTCAGTTATATATGCTCACACAATATTTCCAACAAAGAGATGTAAGAAATAAAAAACAGACATGATCCTTTGAAGCTTGATAATTACAAATATAATGTTAGTGGTTTTATATAATAAACGATATTATATTTAATATTGCTTATGAAATTTTATGTAATTGACGCTCAAGTTTTATATATGAAAAACTGCAAAAGCAGCATCTAAACGACCAATTAAATTCAATCGATACTTACAATAGACCCATTTTATGTTTATATAATGACATGTCAAGCGGAGCGATGCGACCAACCTTATTTAAAATGATACATGTAATTACATTTTCATCTCCGATGTAATCGGCCTACGTCTGGTGTTTTATTTAAAGGGCCACACTCGATTTCATTTCGGAGAATAAAACTGCTTAATTTTGTGTTAAAAGCTCTTAACTATATTTTGAAGAATAAAATTGCTTAATTCTGTGTGAAAAGCCCTTAAAATTCCCAACCTTTGAGCCGAGCAGCTAACTCATTATACCTGATACGTTTTCAAAGGGATTAAACCCGCCAGTCTTCACCTGGAATGGAACCCGGTGCTTCAAGCAGTATTAGGGGTAAAACCAGACTTTTATTTTATAAAATAACGTGCTCGTGAAATTTACCTTTCGTTATCAAGTACATCACGTGGATCATGCACTTAATAGACCTTTAAAGCAATAGATTATCAGGTCATAATGCAAAACGAATTGGATGGAAATTTTAAAAGGGTACGTATTAGCATAGACCGTTTTTATACGCCCACATGGAAATGTGGTCGTATATTGCCTTCGCCCCCGTCCGTCCGTCTGTCCGTCCGTCCGTCCGTCCGTCCGTCCGTCCATCGTCCACAATTTCTTGTGAACGCTCTAGAGGCTAAAGTTAATATCCGATTGACTTGAAATTTATACACGGGGTTTAAGGTCGTGAGACGAAGAAGCCTATTGATTTTCTGCGATATCCGATAATTACTACCAGAGTTATGACCCTTGATCACTTTGAAAAATCTTGTGAACGCTCTAGAGGCTATAGTTAATATCCGATTGACTTTAAATTTATACACAGTGTTTAAGGTCAGGAGACGAAGAAGCCTATTGATTTTCGGTGATATCTGATAATTACTACCAGAGTTATGACCCTTGATCACTTTGAAAAATCTTGCGAACGCTTTAGAGGCTAAAGTTAATATCCAATTGACTTTAAATTTATACACAGTGGTTAAGGTCGTGAGACGAAGAAGCCTATTGATTTTCTGCGATATCCGATAATTACTACCAGAGTTATGACCCTTGATCACTTTGAAAAATCTTGTGAACGCTCTAGAGGCTATAGTTAATATCCGATTGACTTTAAATTTATACACAGTGTTTAAGGTCAGGAGACGAAGAAGCCTATTGATTTTCGGTGATATCTGATAATTACTACCAGAGTTATGACCCTTGATCACTTTGAAAAATCTTGCGAACGCTTTAGAGGCTAAAGTTAATATCCAATTGACTTTAAATTTATACACAGTGGTTAAGGTCGTGAGACGAAGAAGCCTATTGATTTTCAGCAATATCCGATAATTACTACCAGAGTTACGACCCTTGATCACTTTGAAAAATCTTGTGAACGCTCTAGAGGCTATAGTTAATATCCGATTGACTTTAAATTTATACACAGTGTTTAAGGTCAGGAGACGAAGAAGCCTTTTGATTTTTGGTGATATCTGATAATTACTGCCAGAGTTATGACCCTTGATCACTTTGAAAAATCTTGTGAACGCTTTAGAGGCTAAAGTTAATATCCGATTGACTTTAAATTTATACACAGTGGTTAAGGTCGTGAGACGAAGAAGCCTATTGATTTTCAGCGATATCCGATAATAACTACCAGAGTTATGACCCTTGATCACTTTGAAAAATCTTGTGAACGCTCTAGAGGCTATAGTTAATATCCGATTGACTTTAAAAATTTATACACAGTGTTTAAGGTCATGAGACGAAGAATCCTATTGATTTTCGGTGACCTCTGATAATTACTGCCAGAGTTATGACCCTTGATCACTTTGAAAAATCTTGTGAACGCTTTAGAGGCTAAAGTTAATATCCGATTGACTTTAAATTTATACACAGTGTTTAAGGTCATGAGACGAAGAAGCCTATTGATTTTCGGTGATATCCGATAATTACTACCAGAGTTATGACCCTTGATCACTTTGAAAAATCTTGTGAACACTCTAGAGGCTATAGTTAATATCCGATTGACTTTAAATTTATACACAGTGTTTAAGGTCATGAGACGAAGAAGCCTATTGATTTTCAGCAATATCCGATAATTCCTGCCCGAGTTATGACCCTTGATTACTTTGAAAAATCTTGTGAACGCTCTAGAGGCTAAAGTTAATATCCGATTGAATTTAAATTTATACACGGTGTTTAAAGTCATGATACAAAGAATCCTAATGATTTTCAGCAATATCCGATAATTACTGCCAGAGTTATGACCCTTGATCACTTTGAAAAATCTAAAGTTAATATCCGATTGACTTTAAATTTATACACACTATTTACGGTCATGATACAAAATAGCCTATTTATTTTCAGCGATATCCGATAATTACTGCCAGAGTTATGACCCTTGATCACTTTGAAAAACCCTGTGAATGCTCTAAAGGCTAAAGTTAATATCCGATTGACTTTAAATTTGTACACAGTGTTTAGGGTCATGATACGAAGAATCCTATTTGATTTTCAGTGATATCTGATAATTTCTGGCAGTTGATCACTTTGAAATATCTTGTGGACAAAGGCCTTGAGACAAACCATCAAAACTATTCTAATCATTTCTGATAATTATTTAATGGGCTATTACTCGTAATAAGATTATCATGTGTTGTAAATGTTCTCCTTACTGATAAAAGAAACAATATGCGACAAACCTTGTTGACTGCCCGGACGACTTAGCTGTTGTGGGCGTATGTTTCGTTGCCTGGCAACCTATCTTTGATTTTGACTTACAAAGGATTCAATATTTTGAAACTTTGAGACAAGGTAAATACACCACTCCTCTACATGTTTGTTTCTGAGACCGTTAAACAACTGAACATATTAATCCAAACAAAAACAATATTGTTTTACACAAGCTTCACCGTGTGAAACCCTTTTACTTGACATTTCTAACCGAATGCACATAATTTAAAGTACCTGTCTACCATAATGCGATATAGTCCCGTGGTTGAAGGTGGGGGGGGGGCGCCTCTCGAGTTGTGAATTTTGTGTGTAGATTCGGAATATGGTGGTGACCAGGCGTTTGAGGGGCGTTTTCGAGATATAGGGGGTAAAATGTCTACAATGGGCGCGTGTGGGGGAATGACATAATATATTAATAAAGCATACATTTCTAGGACTATCCATTTTTAAATAAGCGTTTGTGATGCCCTGGACAACTGTTTGTCTGTGGAGGGAGGGCGGGGCATTATGTTGACAGGTATGCGCGTGTGGTGGGGGATTTAAATGATGTACAAACATTTTGTTCTAAACCAGCAATTTCGTCATCCCAGCTCCTCAAAAATCGTTAGAAAGTTGGGATTATCTTGAAAAAGAAAGACAGATAGTCATTACCACTGAAAGCATGATATTCTCGACACTTTCAATACTAATCTTGATTGGATCACAATGTATCAAGATTAGTATTGAAAGTGCCGAGAATATCTTAGAACCGATCACCAACCACTAGGACACCAAATATCCTACCTACTCCTCTACACATTTCAAATTAATGGAGGTGCTGAAAAATATTTTGCATTCTTGCTCGGGCGAAATAGACATCCTAATCATTCTGTTCTCAAACGATGATCCAAGTATAGAAATTTTAATCGATAATGATACGCGCAAAATACAGTAATTGTTCTTCCATAAGTATGTGTTATAGTTTAGAGACGGGCAAAGGTGGAAACTATCACGAAAGGCGACTTAGATCAATAGATAATGCTAGAAAAAAGATTTTCTGAATGAAAAATAACAGACTTTTCTTTATTACCACCTTGCCGTATACACTGCAGGGCTGGAACGAAGATTTACAATGTGAATTGGTTTCTGAAGCATGTCCAAAGGATATGCCACCTATTGGCCAGCAACCAAGAAAATATTTATCTCAATCATATGAACTTTTGATTTTAAATCTTCTGACGAAGACTATAAATAAACTAATAACTAAACATAACTCTGAGTTACTGTATTTTTGATTATCATTCCCAGATCTCTTGAAAAGAACCATTATAATTTAATATTTTGAACGAAAACGCTAACAGGATATTACTTTAAGCTCAATTATGAACGAAATGACTTTTGCCCACAAAAATACATGTTGTCAGTTCACCCAGCACCCCATCCCCAATGGGAATCGTATACACATATTTAGAGATGTTTCATCAAGCTCTTAGACAATCATCAATTGTATCCCGCCAATTGTATCCCCACCCCACCCCTCCACACACGCACGACTGCTACCCCCACCCCATAAATGAAACAGTTGTCCAGGGACACCATAAACACTTATTTAGAGATGGGCAAACCAAGAAATTTATGTGTTATTAATATACAACATGATCACCATTTATGTCAACATAATGACCCCCCCCCCATACACGCACACCTACACCTGCTATTCCCACCCCACCTTCCCACAAATCAAAACAGTTGTCCAATGCATCATAAACATTTATTTAAAGATGGGCAGTCCCCTAACCCCAACGCTAACCCAACCCTAGTCAACTTAATCCGCCTCTGTTCCAATCAAATTTAAATAAATGCTTTAATGGTTAAATTCCATCAGTATTACAGCTTTAAGTACACAGACCACCATTGCTTTGATTTTGATTTCCTTCACTGTAATGTAAGAATATATGAGGAGCTAAATTAAGGGGTTTAGTTGTAAAAGGATGTGTCACCTTTATATTGTAGACCCCCCCTCCCACACACACACACCCTCGTTTTCAACAGAGCATTTTGTTGAATCTACATTTTCTGCCAGGATTTGGTGAATAATCTTGACTCTGAAGTGCCAAGAGATTTGTTGTGTTGAAATGTATGGTGGATAGTTACATTTTCACAAGTGTGCTACTTTCAATTTGTGTGCTTTAAAAGATGTTGTCCCAGCTGTGATAGACACGGTCAAAGAGACCAATTTTAATATAAAAGCAATGGGAGACATGTGTCGGTTTAGACCAACTAAGGGAAGGGGTACTCTCGTCATCTTCTGAGGGGAAACCGGCTGTTTGGCAAAATACATGAAGTCCTAAGAGTCAGTGCCCCCACCCCTGTGTACAGGCAATCATAATCAGGGTGATGATTTCACAATAAATTTTTCGATTGCATCATCCACTTGAAATACTTTAAATAGACGATATTCAACTTAATATCACCCCAGAGTCTTCGATATTGAAAACGCGAATTTTTTGTCAAACGGTGACGGCATATTCTTATCCGAAGAGCATGCGCTATAAATACATGTACTACCGGTGAAGACTGGAATAACCAGAGGCTAGACATTGCCATTTGATTCAGACTACTCTCGTATTTCGCCGAATACAGAACGATTGAATGTAAATCAGTTTATATACATTCATATTACATTATTATATGCATTGCTACCCATGTGTGTCAATTCTAGGTCCAAAATGTTAGCGATTTAGCTCCTATAACCACAAAGAATACAACAATAAAGTTATCTGATAAAAACCTGAAAAAAGGTTCAATTTGATTTGAATTCCGTAATGTCACTTTGATTTCACAATATTTCAATAACCACCTATTGTCAATGCAAGGCGACCAGAGGAGCAATAATTGTGAAAAGCACAAAACGAATACTACAAAAAGGTGAACTTTTATTATCTTTGGTATGTGAATAAATCAAAAATACGATTACGAACAGTGCATTCAACTAAGTGTATAGAATACTGCAGGACACCGGAGTGTTTATTGGGATTGCAAATCCTGTGAAAATATCTGTGCAATTGGTACCTATAGACATTGCAGGCCACCTGTTCTCATTTCAGCTATAACGTAAATGTGCTCAAATGTCACAAGTTTTACAACCCGAATTAACAGAGAAAACAGTATATTATACTATATAGACAACCTGTTTTATACGATATAATAAGAAAACTTATGATGAAACTTTCCACTTTAAATAGACTTAAAGACATAAAATGTCAATACAAACAACTACATGTACATAAATAACACATAATAACTACATAATTACAAATGTAACAACACCTAAACCCAGAGTTGGTCATCAACACAATGACTTTTTTCGTCTCGACTACAGAACTAATTTCTCAGAGTGTATTCATAATAAAACCATGTACATTAATATAAATCTAAACCATTCTCTTTCCGTCTTTAACCAAAAAATCCCCATAGAAATATTCCAAAGGACATTAAAACCAAAGCATTTAAATTCACAAACATTTTCCATTTTGGGTGTTCGTGAACAGATGTAAGTAATTTCTGTGCAGCTATCTTTTCTTCTTCTGTTATGTCGACACGCTGCGGTGGTTCATAACCACAGACAAGGTACAAGGTACGGCGCCATTTTGGTAACGTGGAAACATCTATATTTTAAATAACAAAATAATAATGAAAATACAATGTTCGAAATATTTGACCCACACAACATTGGTTATCATGACATCGGAGGTATGACTCTGTCTCACAATTAAGCACCCGCCATCCCTACCCTTAACCCATAGAACTATCTTCTTTGAGAATAGAGATCTGTCCTTAATGGCCAACAATTAATACACTATTTTGTAATGCGTTTCTTATCCGTCCCATATCCAATCTAACTAAAATACAGATCTATATTTCGTTTCGTTTTTGTATAGTTTCGATCTCAAGATATGATTTGTGTTTTGGAAGATCGCGTCCGAGGTCGTACGAGCGGTTTTTGATCCTATCGTGTTAGTCATTCGATTAACCAATCAGCGTTGATGTTTCGAGTGGGTTATCCACAGTTTCGTACACCCCACGCCGAAAACTCGCCGTATCAGACCGTTTCATAAGCTAACCCCTCACATCACCCAGAATGTGAGTTACATAACAACTGTTCCAGATCCTAGTGTAGTAAAGACAAGTAAAGGGAATTTTTGGACTATATTAAACGAAACGAAGTGGGATCTATGTTTTAATCAGAGCAGAATAAATACCTCTCAACGTTCTCAATGTACAAATGTCCCACGAATTCACAGTCGTAAAAATATTCCAAGCATTATATCTGTTGGAAACAGTCGTTGCGCATGCCGATTGAACCTGAACCGTGTGACCACGATCTAGACATAGAACGACAGATTATCAATGAACACGTGATAGCAAGTTTGCGATCAACTGAAGACGACGAAGAAAATAAATTAACGACATACTTGACCTATTCATAGAACGACAGATTATCAATGAACACGTGATAGCAAGTTTGCGATCAACAGAAGACGACGAAGAAAATAAATTAACGACATACTTGACCTATTCACAATGCCTTCGCATGTTAAATGAAATAAAAATTAATGCAATAAAATTTTGAATGTACAGAAAGGTTTATTATTTTAAAGGGAATAACGTTCTGGGGATTCGAAGCTACATTATAATAATATTTCCGGTTTTGAGAAAACTGGGTATTCCGACTCTCGGCGTCTGCCGAAATATCGTAACGATCCCGTACGATGTCGATGTAGTTCTAAGTAGTCTACATCTTCTAGTTTAATTGAATTCCAAAGTCTTACCGACAACAGGGACATTAGCTAGTTCGTTATTAGCGATCTCGTGTAGATCATGACGTCTCTGTTCTTCAGGGAACATAACCCGCTCTTCTGCACTATGACGTGTCCACCATGTACATCGAATTATCTGAAAATAAATACTTTATTAAATAACTTTAGTGTATATCAATGGCTTTTTGAATACGACAACATACGCATGCATACAAATATCTTCCATTTTTTCGAGCCTATTTTTCTTTTGGGGGTTGGGGGAGACGAATACGGAATAAAATTTAAAAATTCTGCTATGTTTTTGTCTTTCTTGGTCGCTGTCATGTTTAATTATGTGACTTATCGCGCGAAAGGTGATGTAATCGACTAGATCATCGGGTGAACAATATTCGCCAAATGAATTCGGACGTATTTTGGCGGCGATTGATTTGGCTAGCCGAATGATTCGGCCAGTGTGTCTACCGCTGTTGTTTTTTTAGAACCACTAGACACTGTCTTATTTAATTAACTTACGTTTTGGGGATCTTGAGCTTTTGTAAACAATGATACAATCACCGTAGCAAGGATACATATAACAAATAATAAAATGGTAAAATGTAGAAAGTGAATCTTTGATATAATGATGGGTCTGTTGTCTTCTTCACCACATGCCGGGGTTCCATAACCAAAATCTAATGCCATCCTGACTACACCAATAACCAAGCCAACCATTAAACCCCAAAAAGCTCCCTGAAATTTAAAATTATACCTTAGACATGTTATTTTTAAATCCATCAGGAGTTGCTGTTATTTTATTAAGTTATTTACTCACAGTTTATCATGGAAAAAATTGATGTAAACGTTCTCACACCATTTCTTAGGAAAGACTTGACAAAGCCGCTAATTTACAAACCTACCTTTTCATTTGTTCTAGGCCACAAAATAGCTAACAAATATAAAGATAAAACTGGTGGCGCGAAATAACCAGTAACCGCTTGAATGTAATTGAAGAGTTGTCCCCCTTGAGAAGCCTGAAGGACAGGAATCCAGACGATACTAATTACAACTAGGACCAAAACAAAAACCCTGCAAATGAAAAGTTGAACATAAGAGCAAGGCGTGTTATTATTATGGAGCAAAGTAATCAGTACTAAGTCTCTATCATCCAGAAAAATATTCTACGAATATTAGTCTGGATGCTTTGTCAACATTTGAGAAAAATCAGTCATTGACCAGATTATCTGATCTTTTAAGGGATGTAACTCGTCCTTAAACAAGATGATGACGCCCATGAATGTCATTTCAAATAATCCATTTGATTGCATGCCAGTTCAATATCCAACACTATTATTTTTTTTTCATTGTAAAATTTATCTATGTTTTTTTTTAAAATTTAATACTAATTCGTCGTCACGATTCATGTTTGTTTATATTATGCAAGAATTATTGGATTTATTGTAGGAAGGGGTGCAACTCTTACTTGACTTGGCTAGAAGTTTCTGGATAATCAACCACATTAAAAACTGGTTACGCATCCGCAATGGACTTTACGTCAGATATTGACAACGTTCCCAGACCCTCCGTACGTTGAAGACTATGATGTTCTGGGTGTCCGAGACTAGGTATATAGTCCAAACAATAATAAGGGGCATATTGACAATCTGAATTATTTCTGGGTTTTCTGTACTACTACCATTGCAAAGCCTCGACATCCATGGTTGGGAAATATAGACGATTGTCTAACAACTAAATAACAGATGTTGGTTCTAATTGGTTGGAATATCACTTTATATACTCAGGCATATGTATTTAGAAGATGAATTACTTAAAAGGCTTTTATCGCATTTTCTTTTTGAAGAAAAAAAAACTAATTACAAATACATTTTACCAAACGGGATACAATGGTCGTTTAATGCAAATGATTAAAAAATGCAATTTTTACCTGCCAACAACCAACATTTCAGCATCAGAACATTTGGGCCTGAATCGTTTCCAGATATCAATAGTAAATATAGTACTAGAACTGTTAAATACAGAAGTTAAAGATGACATGAGAGCCGCCATCATGGATGCCAACATCAAACCTTTTAAACCTGGCAAAGAAATAATATTTTAATATACGCATTCATTATTTACGTGTCACCTATTTAAACAGGTGGGTTGGATGGCCGAATGGTTAGCGTGCGCACGCTGTATCATACGGCCTGCCATTTAGTCTGTCCAACCTCGTGGGTTTTCCTCGGGTCCTCCGGTTTCCTCCCACTGCTAAAGACCCCTACGCGCAAGCGAATTAATGAAATAAGATTAAACTATATGTTAGTCCCGAAATGACGTAGTTTGTGTCGAGTGGGCGTTACACCCCATTTCTCTCCTCTCTCTCTTCCTATTTAAACAAATCCATTTTTGAAAAAGAATTTTAATTTTTGATATCTGAATGGGATTGGAGAACAGGCCTAACATATGTAAATCAACTCTCCCGAAATACAGAACCATCAACCATATACTTCACTGCATACCGCTTAGCCTTGCCAGGCACCGACAATATGTCATCTAGTAGCTTTGTGGAGGAACCTCAAAGCCCCTGATGCGCAATTTTGAATTATTGAGTAATACTCCTGACCTGTATAGCGTTTGCAAAAAAAAAAACAACTGAAAACAAATCAAGAGAAAAAGAAACCCTTAAAGAGCTACTATCATATAAAACATTTATATGGGGCTATATTATCTTTCATGTTGGATGACATTATATGTGTACGATTGAACATTAACAGTTGCTACTGACAAGCTTTATGACATTACATGTCCAAAGGACAGGGTGAAATACGTCCACTCGACATAAACCAGATCATTTCGATAATGCGCTTATGTGTATGGGTCTATAGAAAAGGTAGGAAGCCGGGGTTCACAGAAAACCCACGAGGGAGGACAGGCGACGATACTACTTGTCAGTTTACTTGTATATAGATAGCAAGTTATATGAAATAACATTGTCTTTATAATTTGGAGGTAGATTGCATAAATGTTGAACAGAATCTATTCTAACCGGGCGTGCATATACGAAAACAAGCGGAGTAATTCGACTACACGTAAATACAGCATCAACAAAGTATCCCGTAATATGAGACAATATAATACCGGTATACACACATTTCAACCAAGATTGCTTACTTATTGGCACGACGTGTTCCACGAATTTATCCACCATTGTACACGGGATTCCCAAGGCATTTACTCACATATTGGCACGAGTTCTTTAACGAGTTTACTCGCCTATTGCCATGACTTCTAGAGCGAGTTCACTCGCCTATTTGCATGAGTTCTATAGGACGTCACTGGCCTATTGGTATGAGGTCTATAACCAATTTACTCGCCTAGTGGCATGGGATGTATAAGGAGTTTACTCACCTATTGGCGCGAGTTCTAAAACGAGTTTACTCACCTATTGGCATGAGTTCTATAACGAGTTTAGGGTAAGCTATGTTGGTACATCCGGCTCTATTACCACAAACACTTTCACATATATCAGGATCTACACAAGCTATTTGATCTGGAAAATACAAACTATTGTTAGCTATATGAACTTGGATATTACAGAACCAGACGGCTTCTTAACTGGGTAGAAGATAATCTGTTTGAATTAGTGTGTTTTAACATAGTGACGCTCTATTTTGCGGCAACATCTGAACTAATGAAGACGAGTATAACATGCCACGCACTTTGCTATCGGTGAACTATTACCCCTGCAGAGGCAGCTAGTATACGGCCAGTTCTTATTCAGATGGGTGCTTAGGATGGCCTAGTGGTCTAAAGTGCCGCGCTTCGACCTCTAGCTGGCCGGTCACCTGTGGCTTGCGGCTGTGATTTCGATCCCTGGTGTGAGCGTATGTGTCATGGAGGGCGCCTTCTCAACCTCGTGGGTTTCCTCCGAGCACACCGGCTTCCTCCCACTGCTAAAGACCCCTACGCGCAAGCGAATTATTGAAATAAAATTAAACCATATGTTAAACCGAAATGACATAGTTTGTGTCGAGTGGACGTTAAACCCCATTTCTCGCTTTCTCTCTCTTATTCAGATTTCCAACTGTCATGATACCTGGTGCTTTATTATAATCCAGTCCCACTGCCTTGCATTAATATCAAGGGGAGTTCAGACAGGAAAATCTCGAGAAAGGTTCTTGGCCAACACCAACATTGACACCCGATCTAGATAATTACAACCCAAATGACATTCGTAGACCAATGACGAGAGAGAGTGAGAAATGGGGTTTAAAGTACAGTCGACACAATTTGGGACTATGGTGATTATTTCAAATAGTGGGAGGAAACCGGAGGACCCGGGCAATACTCCATGCCAGACATTGTGATACAACGCACATGACCTAACCATTCGGCCACCCGACCTACCCCCTGACCAATGACGAAGTTGATAATGTATTCAGCAATTGATTAGGATACTATAGGATACTACTACTAGGCGTTATGTCGCGATTTTTTCATTATAAAGTTAATCATATCATTTGACGTTATACCTGGAAACAAGATGCGACTTATCATTCCCGGAAAAACTGTTGTAAATAACGGTAACACTTTAAGGTAGGCGGCCATGATTGATCCACCTTTCACGTGATGCATATTCTTAGCTGCCAGCGATCTTTGTACCAGAACCTAAAAAATACATATCATCAACTGGTTAATATGGTGCAAACCATATTCGTTTAACAATCGGATTTATATCTATTGATAAAGGGAATCATAATAAATTTCAAAATAAACATAAAGAAATGAAATGAAATGGGGTTTAACGTCCTGCTCTTCTGCACCTAACCTGTCCTAATGGAAGACGGACATACGCCATACAGTGTGCTGCGAGGGAAATTTTGCCCGGGCAGCAGCGCTACGGCCTACTCGAATATCGAATTTCAACTGCCAAGGGAACTTTTACGCGCACGCCAATGTGTATACGGGACCCCGGTTTGTCGTTCCATCCGAACGACTAGACATCCGTCATTTTCAGGCCCTCCGTTCTGCATCACTGACAAGGGGAAACCACACCGAAAAAAAAACACATAAAACATTTGTGGATGGGAGTAATGTGTGTTATAAAAACAGGTTGAAATTTCTTTCATTTCTTTCAGAGAATCGCCATATAATTTTGAAAAGGGTGTTGTTAACATGTTGGCTATACTAATAATCTTAAACATAACATGTATTTATCACGGGTTTCCTAGATCAGAAGTCAATGACATTGGTGATTACATGATTATAGTTATTTATGTTCCGTGTTGACAGCAATCAAGATGGGGGCCATACTCTCTTTTCATTTAATTGATATACGTTAATCGTCTGTCTAGTTTTTAATTCTAGATGTTCAATGAGGTGTAAGTTTACCTGATCAGAACAGAAGTACCACGTACTAAGAATTGTAATACCAAAGACATTTCCAGGCCAAGGGAGATCACCCGCATCAACACTACGTAACAAATGGAAGGCTTCATCTGTTGGTTTACCACACGTGCTATTGGTATGAGTTGCAGGTACAGCATATTGATATTTTTCATAGATATTTTCTATTCCACCCACCTTAGCAAAACCTAAAATAAATATTACCATAATTCGATTATGTTAATAATCGAAACGAAACAGAGTGAACTAATAACAATTGAAGACATGGTTTTACGTGTCTTAATGCTTGCATAAGAGTTGATGATGTGTGTCAGTACAGCCTAGAAATGAACTGAAATAGAGCTTAACACGCAATTTGTTCAGACCAACCAGATGTTATTGAAGCTAAGAAACCCGACAATAATCCGCTGTAAGATATGATCACTTGCGATCTTGCACTTCTCATAGTAATATCCTTTTTTACAAAGTGTTCAATAACATCAACACGGCCAATGTCTATATCAAGGTTACCATTTCGCCCTCTTCCAAGACAGAGTCTAAACTGGGATGTGCCCATACGCTCTACGTCTCTCCTCTCCGTTCCGCTCACCAAGTTTCTTTTATTACAGAAATGGATGTCGTATGAATTTAGTTGATTGATACAAGATGTGAATAACCCTATATCATATACTATCAATAATATGTGGGGTTTAGTACATCTACATAAGTACTTTTACAAGCTGTTGAGCAATTTGTCACACCTTTAAAAATGAAGTGTATACGACATGCACTTTTTGATCACCGTCCACGTACTGAAGCAAAGGGCATTTTAATAAGTTTGCTTTTCTTTGAGCTATCATGTATTTGGAAACGAATAAAGATTTATCGCAAAATCTTGTATGATACTTGTGATATATTAGATTTCAACTTACTTAAAACCATGAGAACCAAGGCACCGCCAACCATTATAACTGTTTGTAGAGTATCAGTGTAGATAACAGCCTTTAACCCACCTAACATAAATGATACATTAAATATTTATCATACATAGAAGTAATGTAAACATCTGAGGAATAATATCTGAGGTTCTAGAATGACTATCATGGTCCGTTTGAGCAAACGGTGTTGTGTACGTGGTTTATGGGTATTATATAGCAACTATGTCGTCCGCGCCTCTACCTATTGGTTCCTTCTTTATGATTCTCATTCCATTTTGTCTGCTCAATTAAAAAAAATCTACCATTGGCTGTGTTTAGCAAGACTGTTCAACTCTTGAGAGGTCGAAATGTGAGATTTTTAAAAGCAAAAACCTGTGAAATACCCCTTTTTTTATAATTGAGCAGGCAAAATAGACTGAAAAAAGGTCCCAAAGTGGTAATATACCCCAATCAAATAAAACACTGAGAGGTCTATGACTCCGAAAGTATGGTTCATATAAAATAACCACATGGTCCAAATAAAATAACATGACGATCTGACAAGATAAAGTGGCAGTTCACGTCAGGGGCCAAACGAGTGGCTTTTGACCCTTTGACGTCAGACATTGATTATTCAATCAGCGATGAAGTTACTAGTGGTTTGCCCACAGGCCCGTGCATCAAAAGGCCAACAGACCATTTTATTGGCTAAACTCTCATTTTATTGGCTAAACTCTCATTTTATTGGCTAAACTCTCATTTTATTGGCTAAACTCTCATTTTATTGGCTAAATGTTGTACAGACAAGTGAAACGAAATTTTGAAGTATAAAAACGAAACGAAAATAGGATCTGTGTTTTAATCAGATTCAAAGTAAAGCGTTATTGGTTGTACTATTAACTTACCAGAAACAGTGTATATAGCTGTTATAGCTAATAAAACTAATACACCTACATATATATTCCATTGTACAGCTTGATTAATAAAAATAGCACCGGCATACATATCAGCCTAAAAATAGAATAATATTCCATGAAATTATTATTTGAGATATATTTGATCTCGAAATAAAAAATAATATAAAAACAGTAATAAATTCAAATACATTTTTTTATTAGTTTCGGTTCTTGAAATACTGTCAAGTGGCTATTTATGAATATAAGTAAGCCAATGGAACCTTCAGAAAACACAGTAAGCCAAGTCGTTCGGATGGTACCGAAAATCCAATGAAGCCCTCACAAAACACATTTGTCTCAAACTGGCCGACATATTGACTAACATTAAATTCTATTCAACTCCATTTATCAATCGAGAATGTCTATAGTATGTGGACGGGGGTTAGACGGCTCGTCTCAGCACAGCAAATCGACTTTTTAAAACAAAAAGTGTTCCACCCCTGCCCCTTCTGTCCCTTTACCTACGCTACTACACATACCGCAGTTATCATAATATTGTTTAATCAGACAAAGAGTTTAAAAAACTTACTGATATTTTAGTGAAGACATATATAATCAATGATAAGGCTGCCATATACACCTGTAATCTCTGACCACCAAATCGTTTCAGTAAATATTCCGGTAAAGTATACACCTATGAAGATAAAAACCAGTTATGCAAATAATCTGATACGAAATGAATTACAATTTCAAGTATCGTATAATAAATAAACATAATCCAAACTATACAAATTGAAAGGGATAGTCCCAGTTATATTTTGGATTGAGAGAGGGTGGGTGGGGGGGTCTGTAACGTTCACTCGACACACACTAGGGCATCAGGACTAACATACAACTCAAAATAATTTGCTTGTGCATAGGTCTCTTTAGTAGAGGGAAACCAGAAAACCCGAAGAAAACCAATGAAGTTGGACAGGCGGGAAATGACAGACATTCCGTTTAACCATTCGGCTAAACAGCTCCCACCCCACCCGATATGTATATATAAGACAAAACGATAAAAAAAATATTATGACTTGTACTAAAAAGAGTATATTATCATTATCTGGAAGATTGTAATGTAAATTAAATAGAAAACAACTTAATTAAGAAAGGAACGCGATTAATGCTTAGCTTTAATTGTTTTTATTCTTTTCGCAGTTATAGATTTTTTCATAGTAATATTCGTATTTACCCCGCTTGATATATAAACTGGAACAAACAACCAAGCCAGCAATAACAAACAGAACAGACCCTGAAAATACAATATTTACAACTTGTAATTATTATATATCTTATAGCAAGGTAGATAATTTTATATAAAAAAGTGATAAATAATCTAATTCTTACATTCAGTTCATAACTAGCTACCGCAAGCCCATTGGCTGCTCCTGTACCGGCCAAGCCAATAAAACTTCCGCTACCTATATTACTTGAAAAAAGTGAAGCTCCGATCTGAAAAATAAACGAAGCAAATTAATGGAAACCAGTTTTACAAAAGCATTATATAACGTAATCTTGGAAAACAAACGCAAAAAATTTGACAAACCGTTCAGGACACTATGCACTACTATTCGTCAAATATTGCTCATCTATCATATCAGATTTCAAGCAATCGGATCAGTAATATTTCAGCAATCAATACCAGCCTATTTGCCGAATTTGTGTTCAAATGTCTTTATCTTGTCGGATGCACACTGTCCACCATACATTAAATATTTCTGTGTAATATGACCGCTATGTGTTTGTCTAGCCACTTTTAATCATACTCATAACAGCGTTTCCTTAGATTAGACATATATCAAACTCAGACACTGTTGTAATAACCGCAAATTTCTGTTCCAAAATGTGACTTGTACAGCCGGATTAACAACCAATACATTACTCACGAAATGTATTATGCTCCACTACCCAGTACATAGCAGACTATTGCAGAAAAACTAATTCAACAAATGTCAGAGGGGGATTTTCCGGACCATTGCTTCAGAAATATGCTTTCAATACACGATTCTGAATATTCTTTAATAGCATTAAAGAGAGTGTGCGTTAAATTGACATTAAGAAAAGTTGCATCTGATCCATCCCATGATGTGTCGGATTAAAAATTTTCAAAACAAAACAAACTTACAGCAAACCATAGCATATCTCTTCCCGCCAGAAAATATCCGGCCACAGATCCACGCTGTGTTCTCCATGTTGCCTATAATGAATATAAATTTACTGTTAAATTCTTTATTAATTTGAAACCATTGACTGAATCAGTTTTATATACGGTATGTTGGATTTACATAGCAATAAGGTGTAAACTACAAGCTTTTATCCTAGAACAGTTGAAATGTTGTGAATGGAGATAACATTTTAGTATCCATTGATAATAATATGAACAGTGGGGAACAGTTATTGCATTCTTGTTATTGGCATATATCCCAAGAACTATCGTATTCTTACTCAGGGATGAATTAATCTTTTTATTAATAATACGATAAAGTTTCAATATTTCTGGCGGAAATTATAGTAAAGAAATATGGGCCAAGAACTGATCCATAATGAACACCTAAAATTGCAAGTCGAGACCTGTTTACAACCAAAGGTATGAACAGATTTTAAAAACATGTTAAAAAGCAGTGCGGACATCTTACCAGTCGTGTATATATATATTGGAGAGTTTCGTGTAATTCTAACGATGGATGGCAATACAAGTTTTACTTTAAAATAAGACACATCTGGGTTTTATTTAATCGTACACATGCACTCAGTCACATTGAAATTAGAATACTGTATTTTATTTTATGATCAGTAGTGGAATACTGTATTGAATTTATACTATGACTAGGCGTAATTTCATCTGCGATTCGACGGATCATTCGGTCATTGCATTCAAACTACCAAAACCATATTTACGCAAGTCAGATATATCAGTTTTAAAAACAAACAAATGATCATGTCTGTTAATATGCAGCCTGTTACTATTTTTTCGAGTGAAAACGAGTTTTATACTAATTCCAAAGATAGGCTGGCACTGCCAGGCAGGATACGCCCACATTTTCGAGAGATGGACAGAGAACAAGCAATACCGAAAGTGATTTTTTGTACATCTTTAAGTCCTGTATTTCATACTGTATTGGGAGCAGCCATTTAGTTGGTCAGTTCTAGTCTGATATTAATAAAATTCGAAACCGACAATGATTATTGTGTGACGGTACACAACCTAGAAATGTGACTTTTCATCAAAATCGGATAAGAATTGTGACCTGTAGAGAGTCCACAACCATGATATACCATATTTTTACACTATTCGCGTAAAACGGCGACCATTTCGTCCGGCAATTTTGGTGCGATTTTCACGAAATTAGAACTCAACCTTCCTCATCAAAATCGAATTAAAATTGTGACCTATACAGGGTCCACAACCATGATATATCATTTTTTAAACAGTTTTCGCGTACAAACGGCGGCCATTTTGTCTGTCAATTTTGGTCCGATTTTCCCGAAATTCAAACTCAACCTTCCTTACAGTGTAACGGTGATATAATCAAACGTGTTTTTAAATTGGATAATAATTGTGACCTCAAGAGGGACCACAAGCCAAAGAAAGGGGGATTTTGCGTATAACCAGGGGCCATAATTCAGGAAGTTACGATCCGATATGCGCAAATATCGAAAAGAACCAAGATCTTTGGGTGATAACCATGAATTTCAAGTTTCATCAAAATCGAATTAAAATTGTGACCTTTACAGGGTCCACAACCTTGATATACCATTTTTTAACAGTATTCGCGTACAAACGGCGGCCATTTTGTATGGCAATTTTGGTCTGATTTTCCCGAAATTCGAACTCAACCTTCCTTACGGTGTAACGGTAATATAATCAAACGTTTTTTTAAATCGGATAATAATTGTGACCTCCAAGCTAAAAAAAAAGGCGATTTTGCGTATAATCAGGGGCCATAATTCAGGAAGTTACGATCCGATATGCGCAAATATCGAAAGGAAGCAAGATCTTTGGGTTATAACCATGAATTTCAAGTTTCATCAAAATCAAATCAAAATTGTGACCTCCACAGGGTCCACAACCTTGATATACCATTTTTTAACAGTATTCGCGTACAAACGGCGGCCATTTTGTATGGCAATTTTCGTCCGATTTTCCCGAAATACGAACTCAACCTTTCTTAGGGTGTAACGGTGATATAATCAAACGGTTTTTTTTAAATCGAATAATAATTGTGACCTCTAAGCTAAAAAAAAGGCGATTTTGCGTATAATCAGGGGCCATAATTCAGGAAGTTACGATCCGATATGCGCAAATATCGAAACAAAGCAAGATCTTTGGGTTATAACCATGAATTTCAAGTTTCATCAAAATCGAATCAAAATTGTGACCTCCACAGGGTCCACAACCTTGATATACCATTTTTTAACAGTATTCGCGTACAAACGACGGCCATTTTGTATGTTAATTTTGGTCCGATTTTCCCGAAATTCGACCTCAACCTTCCTTAGGGTGTAACGGTGATATAATCAAACGGTTTTTTAAATCGGATAATAATTGTGACCTCCAGGGGGACCACGAGCTAAAAAGGGTGATTTTTCGGACAATCAGGGGCCATAATTCAGGAAATTACATGCCGATAGCCGCAAATATCGAAAGGAACCAAGATCTTTGGGTTACAAACATGCATGTCAAGTTTCATCAAAATCGGCTCAAAATTGTGACCTCTATAGGGTCCACAAGCCAAAAACGTGATTTTTCGTACAATCAGGGGCCATAATCCATGAAGTTTTGATCCGATACATGCCAATATCGAAAGCAGCCGAGGTCTTTTGGGGATAAACCTATATTTCAAGTTTCGTCAAAATCGGATAAGAATTGTGACCTGTAGAGAGTCCACAAACAAATTGTGGACGGACGGACGGACAGGGGCGACGACATAATACGTCCACATGAAAATGTGGGGGTATAAAAACCAATAGCTTAGCAGTGCATTTATGTGGTTTCATTTTCCTTTCACAGCTTTACGCTTCACGCTGGCTTATTTTTTAAACAATATTCTATAATAGCTGTATCATGTATTCGTAACTTGTTTGAACAGATTTTTAAGATGATGTGATATCTGAACTACATGTCGACCTTCAAGTAAAGATGTTTTAAGTTGCTCTACATCAAATATTTTTAGTTTGACACTACTCAGATTTATTTGGCTTATTTCTAAATGTTGACATAGGTCTGTATTGTCGATGGATTGTATACCCGCATTTTTATTGACAAAAGGTATAATATTATATTTTGTATAAAAAAGGTAGTTGGTCTGTTTAGAAGTAGGTCAAAAATATTGTTAGCCGTGTAATCCGTAAGGTGAGCTTTGCTTTAAAGGTGGTTAGAGTATAGGAAGGCCCGCAATAGAACACGCATAGATCTGTAGATGCAACTAATCGCACATATCTGATTATGGTAGCTTCCAGATCCTATTTTGTTTCGTTTCTTACAGTTCAAAATTTCGTTTTACTTTTCTTGCTACACTAAGATCCAGAAGATTTGCTATATTATCAGCGTTTTGGTTGAAGTGAAGGATTACTCAATGAAACGGTCGGTTGCGGCGAATTCTTGACGTGTCATGCACGTAACTATATGGGTAAACCACTAGAAACGTCAACGCTGATTGATTAACCAATGCTGACGTCATAGGATCAAAAGCCGCTTGTATGAACCCTAACACGACCTTCGATTACAACTTGTCAGATCGGCATGCAGTGTAGGGCAGCGGAAGTATAAACAAAACGAAGCTAAATATAGATCTGTACTTGAATCAGATTGGGTAGCTTCCTGACTGAAATCTTAACTTTTCGGCAACATCATCAAGCGTTGTTACAATCATCTACAACACACGAAGTCTTAAAATACTGGCTCCGCGCCCGATTAAAATACGAGATCTTTCGTGAATGAAATTATACAGAGAATTTCAATATCAATGTATGCCCGCGTACTGTGGATTTAAGGGGTACGGAAATTAAACATATGCTCTCCAAAAGAAACTCTATACTGTTGCTGAATACATGTTTCAAAGGTCGAGTTTCTTTAATACAACCAGCCATTTTAATTTAAATCTTGATTATTGTGCTGAAAAGAGTGTCCTATATTTGAATTGAACATGTTGAGTGTACATGCTGACAATATGAGAAATGTTAGATATTCCTAACAAATTCTAATTTTAAGAAATACATTAAAACCTTCTCGTTAAGGGAACTTTACAATTTGACCTGAAATGTTATATAAACTATTAATGAGACACGAATCAACTCTCGATGCCATGTTATGCACCGGATTTTCACTGTATTGGAATCAGATTTGATGCTCAACGCTCATTGATGATTTAATCCAAAAATGGATAATCGAAGCTATGGATTTATCTAATCTTCCATATTGTTCCTTTAATAACCAGTATTAGAAGAGCTAGAAAATGTGGGAGCAACTGCGACTCTGAAATTCTGTGTTCATCCGGATTTTCCATCCGGCTTCCTCTAATCAGTGATACTGTGATACAGCGTCTAACCGTTCGAAAAAGGAGAAAATCATGGTTAGTGTAAAAGTAAACGATGCATAGAATTCGATGAATTTGTTCTTTTAAACTTCTTTTAATGATTTAAATCAACTGATTTAAAAGTCATTTCAAGACCAAGGACTGTTCTTGCCAGGAATTTTAGCATACGGATAATATGGTGCATGTGTCATATAACTAAAACACAAGCAATCAATTCCAATAAATATTTTACACAGCTAATAACGTATCTAAAGTCATATACAGCAGACAATGCTATGGAATACCGTAACTGCTTATCACTGACCCTTTCCAGCATGTTTAATTCATCATTACTAATTAACATAATGAGCAGAACGTGCTCGGTCATCCTCTCAGGTGATTAGCTAGGTTACGGTTTTTAAAGACGTCGTCATGAATATATACTGCAGGGGCCTATTTCACGAAATTTTAACTAAGTTAAGATCCCAATTTTAGTAATTTGATTGGATAATATTAGATTGATTTTAGTGCTTAGCCAATCAAAATTGAAGTATCTACTAAAATTGGATTTTATCTTAAGTTAAAATTTCGTGAAACAGGGCCCAGTTTCATTAGCAATCTGTGTAGGTATTAGTGCGACATTACTAAATGGACCAAGATCCAGCATCTTTGAATCGAGACATCATATCAAACATTGAAGTAAATCAATCGAGACTGAAATGAATGAACATACACGTAAATATCGCCATTTTTATGTCAGTTTATTGTTATCATCTTTTTGAATTAGACTTTGGATTTTAAACCTTACTGAATCAACACGTTATCGGCATCTACAATTTTCCGGGATATATATATATATATTATTATGTTTTTTTACCCTGCAATAATTTTATATGTGCTAATGACAAATAGAAGCGGCAAGATATGGGTTTGAAATACAGATAAAATGAGCCCTAGGGCACTTCATATCATAAAAGATAAACAAGTACAAAATAAAACCCACTAATAACAAACAAACGATGTTTAGATTGTCAACGAATAATATAATGAATCTACCGAGGGTTAGGGTTATAGGTTTTTTGTTTCGGAGACGTTTAACAAAAGTCTTGAAAACTACAATGATGAAATGGTAGCTGAAAGTGTATAGAGCAATCTGAATTGGCTGACTTGCCTGACTTCCCTAAGATTTAGAATGCAACCTAACCAGCGAAAACCCACAAATCGGTAAAAGCCCTTTAATGTCCCATTCGGGTTACCACATTGACCCAATAGAGTAGTCGTGGGCTTTGAAAATGAGTGACTCTCACACCAAATATGTTCGAAATACAGCTCATCGTTAAACCTTTTTAACGGACCCAACGACAACAAATGAATGTTTCTTGTCTATAAATTGCGAGTTGGTTGAAACAGCATGGTTCTAGTATCAGTAAAAAAAACTGCTTTGATAATGTTAATTTATTTGCAAACAGCAACTTCGGTGCTAAACATTTCTTCAAATAGCCACCTGGACCCATTTCCATACTTCAATCTTTGTACCCAAACTGCATATATATTGGCTAAAACTGTAAATTATAGATGTAGACGTACACCTTAGACAACTTACCCAAAGACCACAGATCAAGCAACATATAAGGTAGAGAACAATAACCACCAAGTCGACGGTACCAACTCCTGCATTTTGGAAGGCATTTCCAGCAGTATTGTTCGTCACGTCCATCTTGTACCAGCACTATCTGTAGGAGTAGAAAGATGATATATATTTTATAATAGCACTGTCAACAAGAAAACCAATACACACGATCAGTTATGTGTCTTTAATCGGCTATATCAATAAGGGATTAACTCAACGGTTCTGTGCTGTAATATTAGACGAAAAAGAAAATGCACATACGAAACACAACATAATTTATATGGAAGGCACATCGTGAACTCTAAAAGCTACAGGAAATAACTCTATGTTAACCACTGAAATATTACGTTTAAAAAAAAACGTCTGATAACAAGAGGACAAGTGAAAGCAAATTTTAAAATATCTACATGTAAATTTCTAAAAGCACATCGTGAACCCTAAACGCTACAGGAAATAACTGCATGTTAACCACAGAAATATTATGTTAAAAACGTCTGATAACAAGAGTACAAGTGAAAGCAAATTAATATCTACACGCAAATTTCTAAAAGCTTATGGAGCAAACAGTTGTTGAAGAAAAAACGTGTCTAAAAATGGTTGAACGAGCAAAAACTTACAGTTCTAAGCCGGCGCCCTTACACAGTGGCTTTAGCTTATTGCCCCCGTGAATCGACTGTCCAACTTAATATAATTTCAGCAAACAACTTTCGCCTTGTAGATCATCTTAACACGGTTTCTTATTCAAATAGAAATACTATACACTGTCGGCTACAGTATGTACATAAAGTTTATACTTATAACACATCTTGTATATTGTATAGTATTATCTATTCATGATATATTATCATGGTTATATTTTTTATAAAAAATATATTATGTTGTAATTCAAATGCTCGACTTAATAAATGAGTATAGAGTGTACCTGAATTCTAATTCAAGCAGCAACAAGTAACAGTCAATCGTAAAGAATGTGTCATAAAATTCAAAGATATATCTATACCTGAAGCTCATTAGAATATTTATCAGCGAGTACGTGAAATAAAATAAAATAAAGTCCTACTCTTCTGCTTCTGCACCAATTTGGCTAAGGAAGATCAGCATACGCCCTGCAGTGTGATATGAGGGACATTTTGCCCGGGCAGCAGCACTACGGTCTACTCTTATATCGAATTCATACTGCCAAGGCATCTTTTACGTGCAAGCCAATTTGACCACGGGACCTCAGTTTTTCGTCCTATCCGAACGACTAGACAACTGACCTTGTCAGGCCCTCCACCCTGTACCACTGACAAGGGGGAACCACGCCGGAAAATCTGGATGAACCTTCGTCTTACCCACTTAGCCACGTGATCCCCCGAGTTGAATATGATCTGGATAAGTTAATTAATGTATAATTAATGATTTAGACAACATTCCGGGCCTATCGATCTGCAAAAGACAGATTTAGCTCTTGCATAATGTATGTCTAAATAAAATTTAATATCTTACAATATAAAATTTGGTCGGCAATGCCAGGTTAAGGACACTAATTAAATCTATTTGATTTCGACCAAAATAAAATTTTAAATTGATTTTTTATAAATTTCGATTTTCATAGTTTGTCCAACGTCTTAATGTGGTGAAAATCAAGCTTGACTGAGTGCATTACGTACTGTTAAACAAATTGAATAACCCTTGTGATTGTCAATGAAACTCGACCCCGTGTGTCAGCATAGTGTACAAGTTATACTTTTATATACTCTATACATATTATAGCGTTATGTCCGACCTCAATAATCCATTTGAAAAAATAGTAAAAATGAATATTGAAAAACAAAATGTATTTATATTACCTGGGGTTAGCTTATCGTACGTACGATGGACGGTGTATCGCCAAACTTCGTGACGTTAATGGTGTATTGTACAGTATAGAAATCTAGATCTCGACAAATATTCATTTCACTGGTAGTATGTTGTAGTTGTGTCATGTTTAGTCAGGCGTAACATGTGGGTTATTGTGACAAAAATTTCTGGGGGTCGTAATGAAATAAATAGGATCATGACTATGCTCGATTTCCCTAATAGTAGCTCATCTATTGATAGTATTTCTTTCTTTTCACCGTTTCAGTGCCAATAGCAAATTGCAAAGCAATTGTTGTTGACCTTGTTGTCCCCAGTCGAAGATCAGCGAATGAGTTTGCGACGAGGGGACCAGGAAGAAAAGTGACATGAATTAGAAGACATCACCTTTGGACACCCGCCCTCAAAATATAATGAAATGAAATATGGCTTACCGTCCTTTTTGCAACTACTGGATTAATGGACAGGGGCTTAAGCCGGGCTGACACTTGCACGACTTTTGGCCACGATTTTGTCATGCCCATCAGTGTCCACATCGACACGAACTGGCACGACGAGTTCACGCATAGTTTGCGCATTGATTACGCACTTCCCGCATTGGCACGACGATGTCGTGCCGACTCGAGTCGTGCCAATGCGTGCCACGGAATCGTGCAAGTGTCAGCCTTGCTTTACACATGCAATGTGCCCTGAGTAATATTTTGCATTGTCTGCTGCCTTGCATCTCCTTTTCATCATATTTTCCTTACACGTCAATCTGAACCACCAAACGTATATCATTGACTGTGACCACATGTGAAACAAAATCGAGATGGTCACCCCTTATCAGTTGATTGTCGAATGTTGGATCTCTGTGGTAATAATGATTAATTTCATCGGAATTTTCAAAAAATTTTATAGGCTCCCAAATAGTATATATTTAGCCTAGTGTAGAGAGATTTGCTGGTCTTACTCCTGTTAGTATACATAATATTTACTCGTGTAAATTTGTCCCTGTTACCGAACAAGATGGCTGATAATTATTAATGTTTTAAGAAAGCACATAATTCACTGCTTATAGTCTTGAAAGACATTTCTTTCGAATGCAAACCAATTATCTGCCATCTATGCGCTTCTGGCATTCTTCTTCACACCACCGTAACAATGATTCGATAATGAAAGCGACATTAAAGACTCTATTGTCAAGTCCATGCTTGCTTTTGGGAAAAAGGATGGGGGTGTATCGGACCGTAGAGACGAGAGTGTCAAATGAACGGACTTGCGAACCTCAACGAAGCCCCCGGAAATGCAGCCTGGCAGTAGTGAATGGATATTTTCGCCACGTTAGTTTGAGAAATAGATTGTCGGAAATGCAACCTGGCAGTATTTCAGACACTGGTCGTCGAGATAAATATAGCTGACCAGATACTGTTTGTGGCCAAATCACCACCTATCCTAACAGAGATGGGGGTGTCAAACGATCATATTATTATTTTTGATTGGGGGGGGGGCATTTCTCGGGGAGCCGTATTTTCCTGGAGGTGCAATAGGGTACCCCCTGCATCAAGTGAATGCAATTTATCGCCACGTTGAACCTATACCCAAAAACTTTGAGGATCGTAAAGAACATTTCTCATGTGCTTTGAGTGTTAATGTTTATATTAGGTGTACAGCAGGATGGGCTTGGTAAGAAATCACCCAGAATCCAGGGGCGGATTCAGAGGGGGGGGGGGTCAAACCCCACCCTACTCAGCTACATAAAGTTCGCGTGTTATTGTTTATATTAGGTTTACAGCAGGATGGGCTTGGTAAGAAATCACCTAGACCCCAGGGGCGGATTCAGAGGGGGGGAGGGGCAAACCCCACCCTACTCAGCTACATAAAGAAATTAATGCCTTGCATAAATAGAATTAAATCACAATGTGATCCTACATCATTATAAAAATGATTTCTCTCTTTAAAAAGCTCAATTTGTATGTATGCCTATGTAATATAGAGACGATAATGGCAGATTTCCTTAACTGAAACCTGGCAAACCCCCTCCCGCAAAAATTCCTGGATCCGCTCCTGGACCCTACAACATGCATGTTTATAACTTAGTGGGCATGTGGGATTTAATCACCGTAGAAGGAGGTATCGTATTGATTACCGAAACGTATCACAAATACTATTTTTTTATTTTCTCAAATTATTGGGAGAAGGGGCAAACAGAGGGCAGACCAGATTTATAGGGGAGTGGTTAAATGCCCTCCTCACCCCTTGGCGCCGCCACTGTCAGGTGTAGCTCTGCAGTCTAAATAGACCATGCTGGGTTTACGATCTTGTAGTAATATTGATTATGATTTTCACGGTTGTTATTGTAAAGACTTTGCTATAATAAGGACGGTGCTTTGGTTTCCGATTTTCATTTATGTTGTTACTAATCGCTTTTTGATCACTTTCATAGAATTATAGCCTGCTAGTACGAAGTTCGTGTGTTATAGAAGAGAATTGTTTGGTTTTTACGATTCTTCTGGGATTCATACGGAGTCAAACCAAGTGCCGTCTTTTTGATCGACCTATATTTACAATCAGAAGGTTTACCGTGGTTTTCAGTCATAAACAAATGTTTAATTTGGAAATAACGTGTTTGACGTTTACATACGCATGTTGCTACCATTACTGAACATGGTAAATGACGTATACTACATGTTTCTGCAAAACATTTAATATAATGGGAGGTAACTCTGCTTATATCAGTAATTATTTGCCCATTGACTTCAATGTTAAATGGCTGTAACATCACAGGTTGTAGCTTTTTGCTTAACATTCCGTTAGTTCCAATCTTTATAGGAACAATGGAAACCACATTTAGCAATCTCCGCGTCATAAATATGTAGGGGGTTGACCGTTTAGATTTTTTGCTACGGGGATTTGAAGTTGTCTGCAGAAAGACACTTTACACCCCCTATCCCTCCGCTGTAATATCATCAAAATCACCCCAAACGGCTAAGAAATTGAAAATTTGGTGCCTTTTCTCCAATTCTACACCAAAAAGTCAACCCAAAAATGCAGGAAGAGGGAAGAAAAAAATAAGGGAAAAATTGTCTATTTATGACTCGCACTACCATCATGAAATAGAGGGAAGTAATTACTAGTCTTAGTCCTATATACCTCACAGCACGAATGTAGAGCGAAAGTTAGTTTTAGTCTTTCTCTCCCTTTCCCTATTCCCCCCTTTCGCATGGCGACTGTTGTTGACTTTGTTGTGTAGAATCGAAAAAAAGGGTTTGAAAATACATTTTCTGTCAGGTTTTGTTGAATATTCATGCTTTTGAGGCGGAAGGATACAAGAGTTGTGAGGTTGGTTACGTTAAAATGTATGGCCGGGAAATGGATTTTTACTTGTATCTACTTCCAGCTTGTGTATATTTCGTCTACTTGGCAAAATAAAGTGCTCAAAACCTAATTCAACGGACTGGAATAGCAGGAAAACGCGTTTGCGACCGTCAAATATTCAAACATTTTCTGGGGAGGGGAGGGGGGCGGCGTACAAGGACAGTTCCGTTCTTCGTCTTTCGAGGAAAACCGGCGCCGCTGTCTGTATGTAAACCCGAATATTCTTCGGACATTTCTAGTTTTGCGTCCTTGTCATCGAGCCCTAATAAAACACTAATTTTACTTTCCCTTTAATTGAATACCACGAATTTGTACTGAGTTGACTATGGATTAAAACATTTTATCTGGAGCCACTCTACTTTGTGCGACATTTTTCGGGCATCGATTATTATTTGTGAATGGGTTTCCTCCCACTGCTAATGACCCCTACGCGCAAGCGAATTATTGAAATAAAATGAAACCATATGTTAGTCCCGAAATGACCTAGTTTGTGTCGAATGGGCGTTAAACCCCATTTCTCTCTCTCTCTCTCTCCATTTGTGAATGCAGCTGCAACAGTCTGATTGGATGTTTGGAATTCAGACTGGGATTTCGGTTACAAAACCACTGGAATTGCATAAACCGCAATTGCGATGGTTAAATTATCAAAAAACAAGGTTGAGCCCAGCTTCTTCACCTCTCGATGAAGACCGGGCATTTTTCGGGCATTTCGGGTTCTGACCTCTAACTGTCATTGAGCCAGTACGCCTATATTCGTGTCATGATAAATAATTGATTGGGAAAATCGATTGCACCATTATGAATATCTGTTGAATATGTTTTATGATAATTTGTGTCTGTGTATACATTATTAAACGATCTCCTGCAAGTGCGCACTTAAAGATCAATCTCCTATGTCTCATTTATAAAATTGACAGTACAGCTGGTACAGGCCTTTCTCAGGTACACTCGACTTGCAAGATTTCTCAGTTATACAAAAGAAATATTTGTTTACGGTAGGCCCCCACTGTCTGTCGTGTGATATCTTACAGTAGGATAGTCCCTATTGACTCCACTATCTGGTATGGGCAGATATGTTCGGATACGTCCAGGAATTGAATTCGTCCAATCCCAAGATCTCCTGGTTATACCCAGCGCTTTACTCACCAAGCTGTCGCAGATTCTAAAAACGTTTGTGTCTACACTTCATCGGATTTCCGACAGGCAAAGTGTACACGGGACCTCGGGTTTACGTCACATCCGAACAACTAGACAGTTCTTTTCGCCCCACCCATGCCGTCCTATACCTCTGATTTTACGAGAGAGATAGTGACTGAATAAATTATGGATGAATTAATTGACAACTGAATAGACCAACTGTTGTAATAACCAGCATGTTGGAGATATAACAGATTAGGGAAGTAATAAATGGTTGAATTGAATGTGTATAATTGACACTTGATAAAACAGACTAGTGTAATAATATGAATGTAGTGGAGAGACAGAAAGGATGAATGAATAATACAGATAATAAAGGAATGAATAATTCATGAATGAATATATTTGAAAACTACGAATCTGTTATATTTCCAGTTTTTGGAATCCAATTTACTTGTCTCCTAAAAATTTTAAAACTCAAATCGAGGTAAACGAATATCCATATTGTGGATGGGTCCTTTACATGCAAATTAGCTACATTAATAGTCCAACACAGAGCATATCATTTGTCCGTGGAATACCCAGGATACATTTTGTTTGTTTCTCGAATCAGAAACAATATAAAATATGGTTTAACATCCGATTTTTCTGCAGCAAGAGGGCTAACGCAAAAGGCCGCAGTCCTATGCTATGCAGTATGCTATGAGTATGTTTTGTCCGGGCAGTGATAATTCCAACAGGCATACTGTTTTTTACGTCTCACATGACTGGTTGGAATAAGGACTTAAACAAGTAAATCTGATTAAAACAATTCACACCCGGAAATGTTAACTGTCCTAAATTAGCACTGGAGATGAAAGTAGCCGACTCAAACAGACTCGTCAATTAAATATTATAATTATCGATTGATTAATTGGTGACGCCCATAAGTCAAAAACATTGTGATTGAATTTAACTGATGATCACCTCCTTGAACATAATCCAATAACTTGTCGGTGACAATCCCCTCACCACACCAGACTATTATTTCTGTTTCTTGCTTAGAAACAAGTGACTCAACTTTTCATGTAGCTTTCGTCTACAAATGATGAGGAACTAACGCTTTTGGGATAGTGATTATAAAAAACTCGACTGGGTGTTCTAGTGGATTAACACATGCGCATGAAATCAAAAGATCTGTAGCATTTAGAAGGGGTACTTAGTTATATTTTTATTGAAGGGGGGGGGGGGGTTAGCTAGAGGCGTAGGCATACCATCGATATTCAACTGTTGTTTGGATGAAATCGATCTGGACTTGTTTAAAAATCTCCTATAAGAAAGTAGAGAGTTTGCATAATTATTGTGAACAGAGAGCGACATTTGTTAAAGGTTACAATACGGATTAGGGGTTGAATAGTTACGATATTTTTATAATAATAAATTTGACAAGTTACACATAGTTTCTGTACATTTAAAATACAGATGTGACGTCATCCTTTGGTGTTTGCGTACCACAGTTTCAAATAATGGTACGGGCAATGTGCCAAGCCTACATTATTTATATTAGTTGAAATTTTGGGCGCACCTGACGTGTTTCAATGCAAAGCACACAAGGATGTCTGTATTTAATGGTGCCGAGATTAAATATAATATGACTATATGTAGCTCACACTAATATTCACCCTCTATCATAGTTAAATTACAGAAACATATTCTGTGGCACTTGAGAGAGAGAGAGAGAGAGAGAGAGAGAGAGAGAGAGATGGGCTGTAACGCCCACTCGCCACAAACTAGGTCATTTCGGGACTAACATATGGTTCAATTTATTACAATAATTCGCTTGCGCGTAGGGGTCTTTAGCAGTGGGAGGAAACCGGAGAAAACCCACGAAATTGGACAGGCGACCCTACTCATTGTCACGTACAACCGAGGATTCGAAACCACGCCAGTTGAATTACTGACAGGCTTTATGATATAGCACGCAGGTGCTAAACATTCGGCCATTCAATCCCCTTAATGGCTTGGAAGGCTATGGGGATAGACCCACAGCGAACTTGGGAAATAAGGCGTTTTTGGTGTCGGGGAATATTTATTTTTAAAATAGAGCCACGTACAACATATAACAATTAGCTAGAAAGTCACGTACAAAGATGACATTGGCTGTGATGTTACAGGTATTTTTTGGTGAGTGTGGTGTTAAAATCTCTGTAATTTTGACACACATATTTTCGACGTTCCAACGCTAGATTATAGCGTGCACCATTTCTGGATTCTTTTAATCATCGACGAGAGCATTATGCAGAATATGCTTGTCCATAATCCAACTTTCCTTGTCGGTCATTTTTTGCAAGATGTACGCTCGTGTCGGTTCCTGTCGGTGATTAGCGGGACTGTCACATTTAATGCTATCATTTTTTTATGATTTTACACAGGATTTGGCTTTGGTTCTTTAGGAATTTTCACTAAAAGATATCGGTGCAGCCTGACCGCCTTCAAACTCTCCAAAGCAGCCTGAATTAATTCTATCAATGTTAATACACTAGCTCCAACACAGAAACCCATGTAACCTCCAAGCTGACTTATAATATCCCCAAAATCGAACTCTGGTTCATGACTCGTAGTAGTCACCGCCGTGTCTTTAAACGAAATTGTAACATAGATTATGCTGTTGAAATCAGTGATGAAAGATGACAATTTACGAGGTCTAAACAGTACGGAAGAAAGTTCATGATCGTATTTGATCTCCAAACACGGCTTTTTACAGTCACTAAAATCAGAAGAACCATTCTCAAAGTATGACCTCCAAATATCCAAGGCACAAAAATGTCTTTCAGCAACAGTACAGAATACACTTGAGTTGTCATAATGAAGTGATTCTATAATACACCCACACAGCGATTTGGTATGATTAGTCAAACACTGAATAACACAACTGGCATGCGAGTACGGGGGGCGATATTCGGCAGAACCTTTGTGTGGCATGTCCACATGTAGACAATCCTGATTCTGGTAAGAATTGTACGGAGAGCTTAAATATTTGTAACGCCTTTCAGATACTTTTATCTGGTGATAATATCCCGGCGAAAGTCTAATGGTTGGGGAGAGAGCATGGAATGGCTCTTCAGGGCGATGCAATATAAGTCGAACGCCAGCGGTTAAAGAGCTAAAAGCATACCTGTCTTGTTTTGTATCCAGAATAAATGCCATCTTTTCGTTGGCGTGAAACATCAGCGGATCGTGGTAATGTGTCTCATTAAAATATCTACCGTTAAAAGTGAAACATTTTTCAGCGGGTCCCCTGAAATTGACTGAAAATTGTGATTCCATGTTTAGCAGTAACTGTTCATTTCGAAATACCTTCAAAATCATATCATCCAACCTAAATCCCAACTTAATCATATCACTCACTTTTGGTCTGAACACTTGCCATTTAGAATCAGATGCATTAAGCGTTGACGGATTCGACAACCATTGTTCAAAATATTCTAACAATAGCGGATTCAATTTATCAAAGTTTTCTCCGTCAAGCAATAGAGGATCTGATTCATTGATGTTTTTACGATCAATAGAATTCGATTTATTAAAGTCATTCACGTCTAGCGGATGCAAGTTGCAGATTGTGATAGCCGGGAATTCCAATCGAGGTTGATACCTCACACTTGTTTTAGTCTTAAAATCATATTCCACATATTTCATATAGAAGGTACAAGTCGTGTACGTCAGGGTTCCAACCATTATACCAAAACATAAAAACCACAGTGTTCTTCTCACAGGTCCATTCTGTTTAGCAACTATATTCTTGCAGCCGTGCAATGACGTTTCATTCAGAAACTCTCCCCATGTAGTTGAGAGGCGATGCCTAATGCCCGACATTTTGCCCTGTAACTGTTACGAGATGAGTGGTAATATCCCTTATATCATCACACATATCGATTGAGTTTTAACGTGGCACTTAAATGGTCTTATTGGATCATTAATCTTTAATAATCTGCATCAACCAGTAGCGTTGATGTTTTAATGCCATTTCATGTTTTATTGGCTGTATTAATACCAACCAAGCTCCCCTTTCTAGTTGTCACTTGTTATCGTTTATATCAAATATAATATCGTATGCTATTCCATTAGGCTTTCATAATTCATTTGGTGATTGTGAATATGCTAGTGTTCATACTATATTAGCTATTAGCTAATGTGGATTACCAGACTGAATCGTTTTAGAATTTTGGCGACATAACACGTGATTAAAAATTGATAAAAAATATAAGTGTTTTTATCGTTGGAATGACTGTTGTTGTCACAGCGGCCCATATAATAACTATACTTATATCAATAATCTTTAGATGGATTTAGTAACCGGATAGAGCAATAGACAAAAACACACACTTATATGCTGTATAATTTTTATATAATTTGATGTTATTACATACTTATATTTGATATTATTATTGTCATGCACATATATGATATCATATGATAACGGCATGGCGCCACTTAACTGTTATTGATCTCATTATTAAATGCCTGATGATCCCTGTAGTTGGTGAAAGACTAGCTAAGATGAATTTTTTTTTTTCTAAAACTTCATATTTTGTATAACTTTTACCCGAGAATAGAATTTGTTTTATTGCCATTTATCTAAAATCGTTTCATAGGCCCCTTTTTCATACCAGTGGATCCAAGCAGGTCGATTTTTGTGACAAAGTCCTTAATTTTTCTATTTGAAAAAATACGAATTTTTATTTAGATTTTATGTACTTATTGGCCCACGCTGGTTTTAATAATAAATGGTATCGACTGTTCATCTCTGTATATAATTATGTTAGTTATGATTTATTTCAACATATAATTAATCCCATACGTCATTTATAAACTACATTGATCTGTAATCATACCATGACGTGTATGGTATATGATCGTGAGTCTTATGTATGCGGCTATATAACCTGGGGTTTACTGACAGCTAGATGGAAAAGCAGGGATGAGGAGAGAGAGACGAGGAAAGGAGCAGAGATCGGCGTATGGATTCAACCGTGACAGGGGACGGAATGGCTCCCTTAATGTACCATGTTAATGTTATCCTTTATATTTGTTAATTCTTTGTAAATAATCTACAGGTTGCAATTGTTGGCACTTTGGACTCATTTTGAAAGATGAAACGTCGACCTGCACGTTGAACAAAGGGAAGAACTATCGGTGCCAGGATGTGATGACGGTAGTACACACCAATGACCCATCATTGAACAATATGCAAGTCCGTTTGGCTAGTCATGGCGGTTCATCCCCACACCATAACAGACCCCCCGCTCGAATATGTCATTCTGTCTTAACACGCCTCCAAACGCAAGCACGCCTATCGGTGAATGTAGAGTAAATTTGGACTTATTTGAGAACATTACACGCGCCCATCATCAACATTGTATGTTTGTTGTACCGGTTCCACAATCTGCTGATCACAGACTGTGACACATTTAGCATGCAGGCTACTGAAGCATGCCAATAGCATGTAGACGTTCATCATGTTGTAGACGTCTCATTGCAAGAACCGATAGGAAAGCAAACATGGATAGGATAAACCAGCACGCAGCAGTTTTCACCAACTCTTCTTTGAAGTGGCAATATGGACATTGAACCCCTCCCGCGTGTATGACACTATAGCGTGACAGACGTGCAGCTCGGTGGTTCTGTCTAGAGGAGAAGGTCATCATAATAATGTACTGTTAAATACATACTGTGGTCTGTATCCATGTTAGTATTGTCAAGGAGAGTTGTCTACCGTAATCCAATATGTCAGCCCCCAGTGTAATGTACATGTGGGCATGTTTGTGATGACTGTGGTCATTGTTCCATTAAATAAAGTGTGAATAAATAGACATTGTTCTTATCTACTGTCTAGTCGATAAGGTCTTCATCTGTGAACATACTCTCAAAGCATGTCAAGTGTCCATGACTAATTATCACATCACAAACTGCATTTTCAATATCCCTTTTTTCCGATGGTTAGCAGAGAGGGAGGGAGAGAGAGGCCCGGAGAAAACCCACGAGGTTGGACAGGCAGCTATGTTAGCAAAATAATTGATGTGGGTAATATAATTAAGACAACATTACGATAGAAAGAATACTCATTTCTAACAACCGATAAATGTAAAATGTTGGAAGGTGTTATGGAGGCAGACCACCCTTAATTTCCCCATTGCCTCAGCAGCACATAATTATTAGACTAAATTTTTTAATTTTAAAATTTCTGACAAAATTGAGGGAAAAATTGAGGGAAATTATTGTACGTTCTTCCCATCTAACCTTTATGATGCAGAAAAAGTAAACCTACACATTAAAATATTTTTCACTAATTTTGAAAAGCAAATAAACACCCAAAATCTCAAAGTTTGGACTAAAATCAAAAATTGCCCCCCACAAATTTGTCAAAAATTTTCGTTGGGCAAAATGCTTTTCACTACAGATAGAGAAATGGCCATGTATTTGCAATGAAATTTGTATGAAGTTGACCACCAAAATTTTGAGAAACACGAACTTGAAGAAGCATACTCAAAACCATGTATCTAGTTGCCGTACATATCACCGTAGCCAACCTCATAACCCCGTTATCCTTCCGCCTCAAAATCATGAATATTTACCAAAACCCGAGAGAAAATATTAATTCAAACCCTCTTCGCCCATTCAAGACCAAAAAATCAACAAAAATGGGCATGCAAAAGGGGAGAAAAGAGACACAGAGAGAACTGCTGTAAATAGACGAACTACAATTTGGGGTACCGAGATGGTGAAATTTAATGGTGGTCTGCCTCCTTATAGACTAGATAAAAGATAACTGATATTTAATTACATGTGATCATCTCATAACAATTAATTATGTTGGGTATTATAATTGGGTATGCAAGTGGGATATGGATTTAATGGAACACTTATAAACGTGACTAAAATACTAACAAGGAACAGAACAAGTGTCCAATAATGGGGAATGCTAGAAAAAGAAACCCCTACAATTAACGAATTAAATGCCCATACGCGTTGGGCAAGAATATCCCTGTATCACGGTTATTATCTAGGCGGTTCCATCTGCTGTATATTGCTTCCATTATTTTCCGTGTCTTTGCTATTGGGAGATTAGCTGCAAGGGGTGGATTATGTGTTCTGGATTGGACTGGGGGTTTTGTGCTAAAGCTGTCTAGTTTTACCAATATATGTGCTGTCACAGGGGTAGGGGTGGGGTGGGAGTGCTGGTGTAATGTCAACTCGACACAAACTTGGTCATTTCTGGATTGTATTTCAATAATTCGCGTATAGATAAGCCCCAAAATGGACCCCATTGCAATATTTAAAAGCTGTTACCAACACTTTAAAACACTAGCGAGAATTTTCAATATTAAATAATAAATTTCATGGGACTAACATAGAAGTATAGAGTTAAATAAAACTGAATTTCCTTGAAAAGTCAAGCTGACATCTTAAAATGTCAAGTTGACATCTTGCAATTCAAAGTTAAATATATTAACATATTGCCGTTTGAGATATTAACTGGAACTTTTAAACTATTAACATTTTCAAATTTCAACTTGAACATTCTCTCAAAAATAATATTATCGTGTTCTTCAGAACCTATTTGTACAAACATTTAAAGTTCGCTTTATTAAATTATTTTTTACGTTAATTCAAAGTATGTTCTGTCATCCCAAAATATTTGCGTTATCTCTAAATACATATCTTAATGACAGATATTTCAGTGGTAGTCTGTTACAAAGGTTGCTGATTTGCTCTTATCTATATGATGCAATAAAATGAAAGTGACATTCAAGGTCATGTATTCCAGCACTGAGGAGAGAGGGAGAAGGGGTGAAGTATGACACAATTGGTTAAAATATACCCATGAAAAAGGAGCCAGTTATATTTAAAAATCCCCGAGGCCAAGGTGTGGTAGCGATGTTAGCAAAGTTCAGGATGTGGGTAATATAAGACAAAGACATTACGATAGAGAGATCTACGGGTTTTGTGTGAGAGAGAAATGGGGTTTAACGTCCACTCGACACAAACTACGTTATTTCGAGACTAACATATGGTTTAATTTTATTTCGATAATTAACCTGCGCGTAGGGGTCTTTAACAGTGGAAGGAAACCGGAGAAAACCCACGAGGTTGGACAGGCGACCCCACTCCTTACCACGTACAACTGGGGATTTGAAACCACGCTAAATGACTCAAAGGCAAACCGTATGATACAGCGCGTGCTCGCGAATCATTCGGCCATCCACCCCACCCCCTACAGGACGTGGGTAATATAATTAAGACAATAACATTACGATAAAGAGTATTTTCATTTCTAACAACAGATAAATGTAATCTGATGAAATGTGATTAAGGCTAAATATAAGATAACTGGCATTTAACATTTGCTACGAAGATAACTTTTAGGGTTCGTCCTTTGGCGATGGTGACCCCTTTATTATGATCCGATGTTAATATCTAGGCATGTTCTCGTTTTCGCGCAATTTACTTGTCTGAAGTTCAGACTGAACAAAAATATGGATTTTGTAGAAACTTTGGTAGCACTTGGTAAATATGAATCTCTAAAAACGCCTACGCGCTTAGTGTGAGTTTAGATGACGTTAAATCCCATCACTCTATCAATTTTCAGTATAGCCCTGAGTATGGAAGCCTATAGGGGCCACCAGCATGTTAGATAACCGTGATATTAATAATCTAATTTGTAAAAATAATGTGATCGTTGTGATGATTTTCTTATGTTATATGTCGTCAATTCGTTTTTAAATACGCACGTTGACATAGCCCATTGTGATAATTTACAAACACGTTGACCTACGTCTAAATGAAATGTTGAAGAACAAATAAAAATATCTTAACGGAAAGGTGTACATTTATACGAAATGATATACAACATAGCGCGTTTCTCCAGCTTCCAGGAAATATGTCACTATTTACGAAGGCCCGTTTATTATATTTCTTCCAGTTAGTGACCCGGTTCAGACGATTATTCTTTGTGAACTCTGTCAGGGGGCTGGAACAGCAGGATCAATAATCTCCACTGGAGCTAGTTATATGTATATTCCTGAAGCAATGGCACGAGAAATCCCTCTCTGGCCATTGCTGGATTGGCTTCTGATACTTTTGCGGGAGTGTGATATTATTCCCGTTCAATCAAAGCTACCACTTGAATATAGCAACATGACAGTCCCACGTTTAATCTGGGTCTTCCCTAAAACTTTGGACAGTGATTTAAGGTATTAAAAACGGTGAACGTATGCTCGTTTCCAAACAATATTGTTTACATTTTATTCGATTAGATAGCCTCCTTTGTCAGGCAATTAATTTCACTGCAATTTTCTGTTATGCACTGGTTAATTGGGCATAATAAAATCGTGAGCCATGACGTAACGTTATGTAAACATATTTGGTCGTATTTGATGCTTTGTTTTAAAGGTAAAGCCTTTGTAATGCAGTCAGCCACTGGTGGTTAATGGGACTATTGGCCAATCCATAATTTAGAACAAGAATGTTCGTTCTTTACAGCAGTGAGCAGTGGGATTAGCTTCAAACGAAACACTGCGCGGAGTATGGTTATATGTGAAAATGGGCCTATGGGGTGGGGGGAGTATTACAGAAGTATTCTTACAGTATTTATATTAAACCTATCAACTCACCCCTAAACTGACGTTTGGCCACTTGTATTTGCTACTGAGCAAATGGTGGAGAAGTAATTCACATGTTATATGTTTCTCCTTGAACTTACGTGATTGTATCTAACCGTTGACCCCCAAAATAATGTTAACCTTTCCAATTGGCATGAGACAGGGTTATAATCTGGTCAGGTAGATTTTGCCACAAATCTGTATATTAAAAGATAATTGTGGCATTAAAATCAAAAACGTTATCAAAGATGATAAAGATTGCGAGAAAATAAAGCAATTAAGGTTTCAGTATTCACATATTAGCAACTGTGATTTAATATTTTGGATTAAATATCACAAATATTGAACTAGAATAAAAAAATACAGACGTAATAAAATAATTATGCCAATAAGCGAGCCTTGACCGGGTTCTTATGAATCTTAATGGTGGCTCGTGCATATGGTGGTCTGGGGTGAGAGGGATTCAGATTATAGTAAAGTGCTGGCGTGATCTGCTTTTTGTCTTTCAATGTGGTGCGTAGTTTCCGCAGCTTGGTTTCATGAATGGCTGTGGGATCTTTCCTCATTCTTTGGTATGTTTTGGTGTCTTGAAGTAGGTTGTTCACAGTATCCACATAGTCATTGGTGTCCATAATTACAGTAGCTTTACCTTTGACAGCAGGTATGATGGTGATTTTGGAGTCTGCTTTCAATTCTTTTAGGGCTAGCTGCTGCGATTTGGTTAGATTATCGGTTTGGGGTTTAGCTTTCAAAAGAATATTCGAGATCTGATGCCCGAGGTAATCCACCTTACCACCTGGTGCCAGTTGACGTAAACCCTTTTCTATGTTTGCAATGTAATCGTCATGATTCTTCGGTTTAGAAACAGGAATGAATTTTAGGCCTTTGGATAATAGAGTTATTTGGTCATCGGAGAGGTTAACAGAACTTAGGTTAACAACTGTTTTTGTGAGGTACTGTTTTTGTGGTTTTCCATTAATAGTGTTAATACACTGATCTTTTTATAAACAATAGCTTTCGCCTCCTTTTAATCCCCGTATGATTTTTCTGTTGTGTAGGATTAGTCCTTAATGGCCCCCCAATCAAAGGTGTTAAACTTTTACACTATTCACTAATTTGTATCATTCCTTGATAAAGACGAGAGCATCCTCGTCGAAACGTCGCTTAGTATCAAACTCAGTAATTGTGTATCCATAAAATTGTACCTTGTGTTAATATGTTCAATTACTAAATGCCAATCAAAGAAGATATACGTCATCTGTATGGAGATGTGGCTACCAGACTAATGAACCAGATTGTGAAATCAGATGGCAAGTATATTAGATTATGCAACAATTTGACATTTTTAATGCGATGTAGAGATAGTGCCATTATTCCCAATGGATTACTCCCCAAAACACTAGTCCAGTCTGCCGCTGCCCATAAAATTCTACGGAAAGATGGTAACTGTCTGGTCAAAGAGCGAATTCGGCACTTTAGAAACGAGAAACAAAAACGGTTAAAAATAATCAGTGAACAACAAGCTCAACTCGAATCCTTACTGTCCCCAGAAGATTATAAATCTATACGATCTATGCAAACCAAAGCTAACTCCGTACTTGATGACCAAGTGAAAACTAGGCACATTAAAAAATTCAACAATTTGAAATCAAAACAACAACCTACAGTCACCAGAAGCAACAAGTCTCCTTCTGATGAGTACCTCACAAAAACAGTTGTTAACCTAAGTTCTGTTAACCTCTCCGATGACCAAATAACTCTATTATCCAAAGGCCTAAAATTCATTCCTGTTTCTAAACCGAAGAATCATGACGATTACATTGCAAACATAGAAAAGGGTTTACGTCAACTGGCACCAGGTGGTAAGGTGGATTACCTCAGGCATCAGATCTCGAATATTCTTTTGAAAGCTAAACCCCAAACCGATAATCTAACCAAATCGCAGCAGCTAGCCCTAAAAGAATTGAAAGCAGACTCCAAAATCACCATCATACCTGTTGACAAAGGTAAAGCTACTGTAATTATGGACACCAATGACTATGTGGATACTGTGAACAACCTACTTCAAGACACCAAAACATACCAAAGAATGAGGAAAGATCCCACAGCCATTCATGAAACCAAGCTGCGGAAACTACTCACCACATTGAAAGACAAAAAGCAGATCACGCCAGCACTTTACTATAATCTGAATCCCTCTCACCCCAGACCACCATATGCACGAGCCACCATTAAGATTCATAAGAACCCGGTCAAGGCTCGCTTATTGGTTTGTTCCCGAGATTCAGTTTATTACAATACAGCAAAGTTCTTAAGCCGTCTTTTGGCACCACTTGGAAAATCTGCAGAATCCTTCATTGCCGACTCCAATGACTTTTGCAATAAACTGGCATCAGTCCCACCAACCGGCACCATTCTTTCCTATGATGTAGTAGACTTGTTTACAAATATCCCCACAGCTCAGACACTCCAAATACTTAAAAAGAAAATCAATGAATTAGAGACCCCTCTGGACACCAACCTAACCACTGATAATATCATTCAACTTTTACGTCTCTGCATAACTGCCACGTACTTTATATGGGGTGATGAATATTATCAACAAATACATGGCCTGCCTATAGGTAACCCACTTTCGCCACTACTTTCCGAAGTATTCATGACCAGGTTTGAAACTGATGCATTACAGTCTTCTCCCATCAAACCCCTTTGTTGGTATCGGAAAGTCGATGATACATTTGTGGTCCTCAACCAAAACGACAACCCAGATACCCTACTCCAACATCTGAACAGTCGGCAAACGAGGATAAAATTCACAATGGAAACAGAAACGGACGACAGTCTCCCATTCCTTGATGTCTTAGTGACTAAATCTGATAACAAGTTCTCCACAGCTGTTTATAGGAAACCAACTCACACTGATCAATATATTCATTATAATTCAAATCATTCACATCAAATTAAGAAATCCATCATCACCACTCTAACCAGACGCGCCACCAAGATATGTGATGAAGGAAGTTTACCCGCGGAATTAGAGCATTTAAGGAACGTCTTCATAAACAACAACAGTTACCCCACCCAACTAGTTAATGACGTCATTACCACAACCACAGAGAACCAACACAAGTCAAGAACGCCAAATACTGACCACTCTGGAATCAGAATAACCATCCCGTTCCACGGCAAAATCTCCTACCAGATCAGAAGGTTGATGAAAAAAAAATGGGCATAGACGTGACCTTCTATAGCGGCAGAACCATACAGAATTTACTGCAAGCCAATGGTGACCAACACAAACCAACCCCCCACAGCCAAAAGGATGCATTTACGAAATAACATGCTCATGCCTCGAAAAATATTTGGGGGAAACGAAGCGACCACTTGATGTACGAATAAAAGAACAGAAGTCACTAGCTTCCACCAATCCCTCAGCAGTGGGACCAAACCAGAACCCCTGCAGTACATCATCACCAGAAGAAAACCAGGAAACTTCTTGAGGCCATCAATATAAAACGGATCAAGTCCAAGTTAAACCGGGATGTCGGACTATTTATACCAAGGGCTTATGACCAACTTATACATTAATTCTAATACTTTATTTCTATTTCAGTGATTATCCTGTTTCCACAGCCTAATTATACAACGCACATATCTTTACTTTCAGCGCTTATCTAATTTAACAGTAGGAGGATAATTTTTCACATTTATTGGTTTCAGTTTAAGTCTAATAATAGGTTTCTTTCATGAATTTCAGCTTTCAGAATTAACACAATTCAGTGATTATCCAGTTCCACAGTCTAGTTATATACTTTACATATCTTGGTTTGCAGTAATTATCCAGTTTTACAGTTACAATATAGTTCATATGCAATGACCTTTAATACGTGGGAATAATATATTTACGGCTTCTTTCTTCCAGATTTATACTGTAAAATACGTCTTTATCTTTCAGGACTTGCAGCTTATTGGTTCCAATACTTTTGTTCTCTTTCAGTGCTTATCCAGTTTTTTGTGGGTTTTTTACATAATCTAATCATACATTTTATAATGTTTCTTTTCAGTACTTAACCCGTTTTACAATCCTCGATTTTCAGTTTATATCGATATATCAGGATATCTTTCATGATTATATATTTTATATATATATATTTTTATTTTTTTTTTTAATTTTTTTTTTTTTCTTAATTTCAAAATATTATTTCTTTGCACATGCATCAACGACCATTCTTGTTTACTTATACATACACACTTCTCTTTATATTATTGTTTCTCTATAGCTCAGGTTAATTGGTTTTCCATTAATAGTGTTAATACACTGATCTTTTTATAAATAATAGCTTTCGCCTCCTTTTAATCCCCGTATGAGTTTTCTGTTGTGTAGGATTAGTCCTTAATGGCCCCCCAATCAAAGGTGTTAAACTTTAATTGTATTTGATTTTATCTTTGTTGCATATTCTGTATATATTTGCCTACACTATTCACTAATTTGTATCATTGCTTGATAAAGACGAGAGCATCCTCTTCGAAACGTCGCTTAGTATCAAACTCAGTAATTATGTATCCATAAAATTGTACCTTGTGTCATGAAACTCCAGTTCCAGGACGTGAGGCAACCTTTGGTATACTAGGCTTTATGTCCACAAAGGGTTGTTTAATGGTCGAGAGCGAGACATAAAGCATATTGATACTGCACTGGGCGTTTGCCGAGAGTTGTTTCAATGTATTACGCAATGTCTTTAGCTCGAGACCATTAAACAACTTAAAATACATACCCTATCTCTCACTTGCTTTTAAGTGAATTACGTCATATATTTCATTTAATATTTTCAGCTTGAGATATGGACCTTCAAGTATAAATACATAAATGGAAAGTATTTATTACGATGAAATAAACATACTACAATGAGTAACCCTTTGTAAAACGTATTGGAAAGAGGAAGATCAAAAAATCCATATTTTGTGCTAGTAGAACTAGGCATACAATCTGAAGCTGTTAACCATTTAGCCTGTTTGGACCTATACTTGTTTCGAATATAACAACACATACATAACACTAACAGACAAAACTCACTCATCCAAATCAAGCCTAATTCTATCATTACCATGTCCATGTGCTTTATCGTTAGCTGAGGGTGAAGGTCTTAAAAATAAAATTTAAAAAAAAATAGATAAGACACTTTGATCAACATAGGGTACATGTAGGACTCTCCTTCGTCACTAAATACATAAACAAAAACACCTTTAACGACAGTAATCTTATCTAAGATCACAGTCCTAAAAATAACCCCAGATAAATAAAACAAAGGCATTTTGGGAGACAGCA